>JAGIQG010000004.1:1831749-1855336 GCA_024679065.1 Sphyrna mokarran | reverse complement strand
GTTTATATATTGAATAACAGATACCCGGGAGTGAGTTACAGACTGGAATCTAATCGAGGGGTTCGGGATGGTTTATATATAGAATAACAGATACCCAGGGAGTGAGTTACAGACTGGAGTCTAATCGAGGGGCTCAGTGTGGTTTATATATAGAATAACAGGTACCCCGCAGGGTGAGTTACAGATAGGAATCTAAATCGAGCAGTGGTTCAGGGATGCCCGTTTTATAATAAGAATAACAGTAATACCCGCCGAACTTGTAGTTAAGACTCGGATCTAAATCGAGGGGTTCAGGAGTGTGTTAATATAGAATAACAAATACCCGGAAAGTGAGTTACAGACGGGGAATCTAATCGAGGGGTTCGCGGGTGACGGCTTTTTTTTTTTTTTTTTTTTTGTGTGATTACTATAATATACTAGAATACAGATAACCAGGCAGGGAGTAGAGAGATCATACAGACTAGGAAATCTAACGCAGGGTTCAGGCGTGGTTGGCTAATATATGAGAATAACAGATACCCCGGGAAGATGAATTAACAGACTGGAATACTAATCGAGGGGTTTAGGTTGCTTTATATATAAGAATAACAGCATACCCCGCGGAGTGAGTTACAGACTGCGAATACTAAAATCGCAGAGCGGGTTCGGGCGTGTGTATATATAGAATAACAGATACCCGGGAGTGAGTTACAGACTGGAATCTAATCGAGGGGTTCGGGATGGTTTATATATAGAATAAAGATACCCGGGAGTGAGTTACAGACTGGAATCTAATCGAGGGGTTCGGGGTGGTTTATATATAGAATAACAGATACCCGGGAGTGAGTTACAGACTTGAATCTAATCGAGGGGTTCGGGGTGGTTTATATATAGAATAACAGATACCCGGGAGTGAGTTACAGACTGGAATCTAATCGAGGGGTTCGGGGTGGGTGGTTTATATATAGAATAACAGATACCCGGGAGTGAGTTACGACTGGAATCTAACGAGGGGTCGGGATGGTGTTTATAATAGAATAACAGATACCAGGGAGTGAGTTTCAGACTGGGAATCTAATGATGGGTTGGGTGTGGTTTATATATGAAAACAGATACGGGAGGAGGTTACAGATGGAATCTAATCGAGGGGTTCGGGGTGGTTATATTAGAATAACAGATACCTGGGAGGAGTTACAGACTGGAATCTAACGAGGGGTTCGGGTTGGTTTAATATAGAATTAACAGGATACCCGGAGTGGGTTACAGATTGGAATCTAATCGAGGTGGTTCGGGGTTGTTTATATATAGAATAACAGATTACCTGGGAGGAATTACAGACTGGGAATCTAATAAAGAGGTTTGGTGTGGTATATATAGAATAACAGATAGCCGGAGGAGGTAAGACTGGGGAATATAATGAGGGGTTCGGGGTGGTTTATATACAGAATAACAGATACCGGGAGTGAGTTACAGGACTGGAATTAATCAAGAGGTTTGGGTGGTTTTATATAGAATAACAGATACCCGGGAGTGAGATACAGACTGGAATCTAATCAAGAGGTTGGATGGTTATAATAGAATAACAGATTACCCGGGATTGAGTTACAGACTGGAATCTAATCGATGGGTTCGGGGTTGGTTTATATATAGAATAACAGATACCCGGGGGGAGGTGTGAGTTACAGACTGAATCTAATCGAGGGGTTAGGGGTGGGTTTATATATGGAATAACAGATAACCGGGAGTGAGTTTACAGACGGAATCTAATCGAGGGGTTTGGGTGGTTTATGTATAGAATAACAGATACAAAGGGAGTGATTTACAGATGGAATATAATCGAGGGGTTTTGGGTGGTTTATGTATAGAATAACAGATACCTGGGAGAGAGTTACAGACTGGAATCTTAATCGAGGGGTTCAGGGTGGTTGTGTGATATGAAAACAGATTACCTGGGAGTGAGTTACAGACTGAAAATAATCGAGGGGTTTCAGGGGTGGTTTATATATAGAATAAAAGATACCCGAGAGTGAGTGTACAGAGTGGAATCTAACGAGGGTGTTCAGGATGCTTTATATATAGAATACAGATAGACGGGAGTGAGTTACAGGACTGGAATCTAATCGAGGGGTTCGGAGGTTTATATATAGAATAACAGATACCCAGGAGTGAGTTACAGACTGGAATCTAATCGAGGGGTTCGGGATGGTTTATATATAGAATAACAGATACCGGGAGTGAGTACAGCGGAATCTAATCGAGGGGTTCGGGATGGTTTATATATAGAATAAAGATACCTGGGATTGAGTTACAGACTGGAATCTAATCGAGGGGTTCGGGATGGTTTATATATAGAATAAGAGATACCTGGGATTGAGTTACAGACTGGAATCTAATCGAGGGGTTCGGGATGGTTTATATATAGAATATCAGATACCCGGGAGTGAATTACAGACTGGAATCTAATCGAGGGGTTCAGGGTGGTTTATATAGAGAATATCAGATACCCAGGAGTGAGTTACAAACTGGAATCTAATCGAGGCGTTCAGGGTGGTTTATATATAGAATATCAGATACCCGGGAGTGAGTTACAGACTGGAATCTAATCAAGAGGTTTGGGTGGTTTATATATAGAATAACAAATACCCGGGAGTGAGTTACAGACTGGAATATAATCGAGGGGTTCAGGGTGGTTTATATATAGAATAACAGATACCTGGGAGTGAGTTACAGACTGGAATCTAATCAAGAGGTTTGGGTGGTTTATATATAGAATAACGAATACCCGGGAGTGAGTAACAGACTGGAATCTAATCAAGAGGTTTGGGTGGTTTATATATAGAATAACAGATACCCGGGAGTGAGTTACAGACTGGAATCTAATCAAGAGGTTTGGGTGGTTTATATATAGAATAACAGATACCCGGGAGTGAATTACAGACTGGAATGTAATCGAGGGGTTCGGGGTGGTTTATATATAGAATAACAGATACCCGGGAGTGAGTTACAGACTGGAATCAACTCGAGGGGTTCGGGGTGGTTTATATATAGAATAACAGATACCCGGGAGTGAGTTACAGACTGGAATCTAATCGAGGGTTCGGGGTGGTTTATATATAGAATAACAGATACCCGGGAGTGAGTTACAGACTGGAATCTAATCGATGGGTTCGGGGTGGTTTATATATAGAATAACAGATACCCGGGAGTGAGTTACAGACTGGAATCTAATCGAGGGGTTCGGGTGGGTTTATATATAGAATAACAGATACCCGGGAGTGAGTTACAGACTGGAATCTAATCGAGGGTTCAGGGTGGTTTATATATAGAATAACAGATACCCGGGAGTGAGTTACAGACTGGAATCTAATCGAGGGGTTCAGGGTGGTTTATATATAGAATAACAGATACCCGGGAGTGAGTTACAGACTGGAATCTAATCGAGGGTTCAGGTTGGTTGGTTTATATATTGAATAACAGATACCCGGGAGTGAGTTACAGACTGGAATCTAATCGAGGGGTTTGGGGTTGTTTATATATAGAATAACAGATACCCGGGGTGAGTTACAGACTGGAATCTAATCGAGGGGTTTGGGTGGTTTATATATAGAATAACAGATACCCGGGAGTGAGTTACAGACTGGAATCTAATCGAGGGGTTCGGGTGTTTTATATAAATAACAGATACCCGGGAGTGAGTTACAGACTGGAATCTAATCGAGGGTTCGGGGTGGTTTATATATAGAATAACAGATACCCGGGAGTGAGTTACAGACTGGAATCTAATCGAGGGGTTCGGGGTGGTTTATATATAGAATAACAGATACCCGGGGAGTGAGTTACAGACTGGAATCTAATCGAGGGGTTCGGGTGGTTGGTATATATGAGAATAACAGATACCCGGGAGTGAGTTACAGACTGGAATCTAATCGAGGGGTTCAGGGGTTGGTTTATATATAGAATAACAGATACCCGGGAGTGAGTTACAGACTGGAATCTAATCGAGGGGTTCGGGGTGGTTTATATATAGAATAACAGATACCCGGGAGTGAGTTACAGACTGGAATCTAATCGAGGGGTTCGGGGTGGTTTATATATAGAATAACAGATACCCAGGAGTGAGTTACAGACTGGAATCTAATCGAGGGGTTCAGGGTGGTTTATATATAGAATAACAGATACCCGGGAGTGAGTTACAGACTGGAATCTAATCGAGGGTTCGGGGTGGTTTATATATAGAATAACAGATACCCGGGAGTGAGTTACAGACTGGAATCTAATCGAGGGGTTTGGGTTGTTTATATATAGAATAACAGATACCCGGGAGTGAATTACAGACTGGAATCTAATCGAGGGGTTCAGGGTGGTTTATATATAGAATAAGAGATACCCGGGGAGTGAGTTACAGACTGGAATCTAATCGAGGGATTCGGGGTGGTTTATATATAGAATAACAGATACCCGGGAATGAATTACAGACTGGAATACAAGAACAAAGAACAAAGAACAACACAGCACGGGAAAGAGGCCCTTCGGCCAAACGAGCCCGCACCGCCGTCCTGATGTCTTAATGACATATCCATGACTTTAGGCTATGCCTATTGTGGAATATTCCCATATAGGGACCAATATAGGGACAATTTGTTACCCAATCAGCCTAAGAGCACATTTTTGGGATGTGGGGGAAACCGGAGCACCCGGAGAAAACCCACGCAACCATGGGGAGAACGCGCAAACTCCCACAGACACAGGCCCAAATCCATGTGTCTGCACAGCAACAGCGATAGTCTCTGAGCTGTCATGTTGCCCATCTGATGGTCCAGTTTAAGCATACACTAACGACGTGAAGCACTAGGCAACTCCTGAAGCAACCTCCAGGAGCAGCCCTCGCACGACCTGCCGAATGCATGCACCTTGTTGGTCAACAAGGTGGACCGAACAGCCTGTGGAAACAATAGATATTTAAACAGTCCTCCTATATCCCTCTATCTGCAGACCGCTCATTGGCTGTCCAAGAGACCTTAAACAACCCTAGCGTGCCTGCTCCCACCACCTTACTCGGTAGTGCATTCCACACCCCCACTACCCTTTGTGTGAAAAACTGCCCTCTAATATTCGTCTTATACATAGCCCCCCTCACCCTAAGGCCATGACCCCTCGTTCTATCCATTTCTAATGGTGGAAAAAGCTTACCACCATTTACTCTATCTATACCCCATATCTTATATACCTCTAATAGATCCCCTCTCAGCCGACGTCTTTCAAGGGAAAACAACCCCAGTGTGTTCAATCTTTCCTTAAGACAGCCTTTCCATACCAGGCAGCATCCTGGTAAATCTCCTCTGCACTCTCTCCAGGGACTCCACATCCTTCCGGTAGTACGGCGACCAGAACTGGACGCAGTACTCCAAGTGAGGCCTAACCAACGTTCTATACACTTGCAACATCAGACTCCTACTCTTGTATTCTATACCCTTCCTATGAAGGCTAACATACCATACGCTTTCTTTATCACATTCTCCACTGTACTGACACCTTCAGAGACTTGTGAACTTGCACCCCCAGGTCTCTCTGCATCTCTATACTCCGGATAGTTTTACCTTTTATCCTATAACTCCCCTCTACATTATTCCGGCCAAAATGCATCACCTCGCATTTATCCGGATTAAATTCCATTTGCCATCTATCTGCCCAATCTACCAGCCTATCTATGTCCTGTTGTATTGCCTGGCACTGCTCCTCAGTACCCGCCAATCCAAGCATCTTAGTGTCATCAGCAAATTTGCTGATCACACCACCTACCCCCTCTTCCAAGTCATTTATATACACCACAAATAGAAGAGGTCCTAGTACTGAGCCCTGTGGCACACCACTAGTGACAGACCTCCAGTGGAAAAAGAGCCTTCCACTACTACCCGCTGTCTCCTCCTCCCAGCCAGTTCTCAACCCATCTACATACCTGGCCCTGTATCCCATGCGCCTTCACCTTTTTTATCAGCCTACCATGGGGAACCTTGTCAAACGCCTTACTGAAATCCATGTAGACGACATCAACGGCTTGTCCTTCATCAACCATTTTTGCCACCTCTTTAAAAAATTCCACTAGATTCGTAAGGCACGACCTCCCCTTAACGAAGCCATGCTGCGTATCCCTGATCAGATCGCAATGCTCCAGATGTTCATACATCCTGTCCCTGAGGATCCTCTCCATTAGCTTACCTATAACTGAAGTCAAGCTCACCGGCCTATAGTTCCCTGGGTTATCCCTCTGACCCTTTTTAAACAACGGTACTACATTTGCTATCCTCCAGTCCTCTGGGACCTCACCTGTGTCCAAGGAAGAGACAAAGATTTGCGTCAGAGGCCCAGCAAGTCATCTCTCACCTCCCTTAGCAGCCTGGGGTAAATGCCATCAGGCCCCGGAGCTTTATAAGTCTTTATGCTGCCTAAAGCCCCAACACCTCTTCCTCGTAATGATTATTTCCTTTAACGGGTCCTCAAATTCCTCAAAGCCGGCACCAGACATCAGGCCCCTCTCCCGCGTGAATACCGACGCAAAGTATTCATTCAGGATCTCCCCATTCCCTCAGGCTCTAAGCATAGTTCCCCTCCTCTGTCCCTGAGAGTCCAATCTTCCCTCTAACCATCCTTTTGCTCCTTACATAGGAGTAAAATGCCTTAGGATTTTCCTTAATCCTACCTGCCAAAGCCATTTCGTGGCCCCTTTTTGCCTTTCTGACACCCCTTTTAAGATCCCGTCTACACTCTCTATATTTTTCCAGCGCTGTTTCTGTCCCCAGTTGCCTAGATCTAACGTACGCCTCCAGCTAACACAGAACATAGAACATAGAACATTACAGCGCAGTACAGGCCCTTCGGCCCTCGATGTTGCGCCGGCCAGTGGACCCTCTAACCTAAACTATTCCAATATCATCCATATGCCTATCCACCGAACATTTGAATGCCCCCAAAGTAGGCGAGTCCACAACTGCTGCAGGCAGGGCATTCCACGCTCTCACCACCCTCTGTGTGAAGAACCTGCCTCTGACATCCGTCCTATAACTACCACCTCTTAATTTAAAGTTATGGCCCCTCGTGTTGGTCATCACCATCCGAGGAAAAAGACTCTCACTATCCACCCTATCCAATCCCTTGATCTTCTTATACGCCTCAATTAGGTCACCGCGTAACCTTCTTCTCTCTAATGAAAATAACCTCAGGTCCCTCAGCCTTTCCTCATAAGGCCTTCCCACCATACCAGGCAACATCCTGGTAAACCTCCTCTGCACCCTTTCCAATGCTTCCACATCTTTCTTATAATGCGGCGACCAGAACTGTACGCAATACTCCAAGTGCGGCCACACCAGAGTTTTGTATAGTTGTAACATAACCTCACGGCTCCTAAAATCAATTCCTCTACCAATAAAAGCTAACACACCGTGCGCCTTGTTAACAACTTTATCAACCTGGGTGCCAACTTTCAAAGAGCTATGTACTTGTACCCCAAGATCCCTCTGCTTGACAACACTATTAAGGGTCCTTCCATTAGCCCTATATTTCATATGCCTGTTATTCCTACCAAAGTGAATCACCTCACACTTATCCGTATTGAATTCCATTTGCCATCTCACGGCCCAGCTCTGCAACCTATCTATGTCCCTCTGCAAACTGTAACATCCATCCTCGCTGTCTACAACTCCCCCCACTTTGGTATCGTCAGCAAATTTACTAATCCAACCCTCTACACCCTCATCTAGGTCATTTATAAAAATGACAAACAGCAGTGGCCCAAAACAGATCCTTGAGGTACACCACTTGTAACTGCACTCCAGGTTGAATATTTCCCATCAACCACCACCCTCTGTCTTCTATCAGCTTCTTCCTAACCAAGTCCTCAACATCCCTAGTAACCCACGGTTCTCTAATCCTACCTTTCCCATCCTTCCTCCTTACCGGCACGTGTCTTTCCTGCAAAGATTTTAGTTTTCCCTTGAAAGACTCCCACATGTACTGCGTCGACCTACCCGTGAACAGCTTATCTCAGTCGGTATCCCTAAGATCCTGCCTAATCCTAGCCCTCCCCCAGTTTAACACCCTCCCCTTAAGGCAGGCTTCATCTTTTTCCATTAATATCCTAAAGCAGACAGAGTTGTGGTCACTATTAGACACATGCTCTCCTACTACAACATCAACCACCTGCCCTGGCTCATTCCCCAGAACCAGATCCAGTATAACCCCCCCTCTCTAGTTGGGCTATCCACATACTGCTCCAAGGACCCTTTCAAAACACACTGTACAAATTCCTCCCCGTCCACACCTTCTGCTCTGGGCACCTTCCAATCTACCCCAGGGAAATTGAAATCTCCCACTACAACCACCCTATTCTTCCTACACTTATCTAAAATGTCCCTGCATATCCCTTCTTCCACGGCCCGTGGGCTGTTGGGCGGTCTGTAGAACACACCCAACATAGTAACCTCTCCCTTCCTATTCCTCAACTCCACCCATAGCGACTCAATTCCTAAATCATCCATACCTCCCTCCCTCTGCACTGCTATGATGTTGTCCTTAACTAATAAAGCCACTCCCCCTCCTCTCTTCAAACCACCTCTGTCATGCCTAAAACACTTATACCCTGGAATATTCAATTGCCAGTCCTGCCCCTCCTTTAACCACGTCTCAGTCACCACCACCACTTCTAGCTTCATCGTGAACATTATTGCCTTCAGTTCATCTGTTTTGCCAGTCACACTCCTCGCATTAAAATACATGCACTGAAAACCCTCAGGCCCTCTCTGATCCTCCTTCCTACCCTCCGGACTTACCCTGTCACCCATCTCTCTCCTACTCCCAGTTCCCTCTGTCTCCCCACCCCCCCCTCCATATTAGTTGAAACCCTGCCGAAACACTCCAGCTAACCTCCCAGCTAAAATATGGGTGCCCTTCCCAGACAACTGTTCCCCGTCCCTCTTGTATAGATGCCCCCTCCCTCATGAAGACTTCCCAATGGTCTATGAATTGGAAACCCTCTGCCCTACACCAATCCCTCAACCACACATTCAGTTGGAGTACCTCATTATTCCTAACCCTATCAGTCCCAGGCATTGGCAGCAGCCCAGAGAATGCCACCCTGGAGGCCCTACACTTCAGCCGAGCCCCCAGCTCCCTGAACTGCCTACGTATGTCCCCCCTGCACTTTGTTCCTACATCCTTCTCTCCTACGTGAACTATTACATCAGCCTTAGACCCTCCTCCCTTCAAAATTCCCTCTACCCTCTCCGTAACATCCTGGACCCCTGCTCCAGGGAGGCAGACTACCATCCTGGAGTCCCGCATTTGCCCATCTAATCTAATCTAATCAAAAAGTTTGGGTGATTTATATGTAGAATAACAGGGTGTGTGGAGCGTCAGGGAGGGGTAGTGCCTCTGATGGGGGAACATGGCATGTCCTTTCAGGGTGGTTTGTTCAGCCTTTGTACCCACCTGGCACTCTGTTCCCACCTGTGACTCCCTGTAGCTGTTTGCACGTGAAGCGGCCACACCCCAGGCAATGGCATTGACAAGCCGGTTAAACCTGGTGAGGGTCGCTGACGGGTCTCAACCCTCAGTGAGATAGGGAGATGTCTGTGCCACAATGTGAAGAGAGAGTCAGCAGATTGAGCGGACGAGAGCAATGGAAGGTCCAACAGTCAAGAAGGCGGTCTCTGCAAGCATCCTGGGACACGAAGAGCAGGACAATACATAGAAGACATTCTGGTCATCCACTGCACCCAGTCCCCCCTCTAGCCAGCTCGACTCTTGTCTTGCCACTGGATTTAGATGGGTATTGGGAAGAGAGAGTGAGGCTGACGCTGCGCAACTCTCCCTCATCTTAATCCAAATCAAACGTTAGTGCCGACACCATCATCGTCATCATCATCCTATTCAATCTCTGAAGTCCTGTGGTGATGGGTGAGTAATGAAGCAGCACGTGCAGTTATACTGGGAGTTGCAGTCACAGACCTGCACGCCGGTGGCTCAGGTCTAATGGTTGTTTTCCGCTGACCGAAGCAGCAGTGAAACTTAGCGTCCACCTGGGTGACAGAGCAATCCTCTTCAGGAACACACTGCTCACCTCTGTGGAATGAGGAAGGGGTTGGAAAAGGTGCCCTAAACATTGCCTGCTTCACTACACCCTGGACAGTTTACTGCAGCTGGCGAGGATCCCATCTTGCGGTCAAACAAACAAAATAAAACACAAGGTGACACCGCTCACCATTGGCACTTGGAACATGCGCACGCTTTTGACAACCCTACAGCAGACAGACCAGAGAGAAAAACAGCCTTAATTGCCAGAGAGCTTGCAAGATACAACATTGACATTGAGAGGGGTGTAGAGGGATATAGTCCAGGTGCAGGTCAGTGGACTAGGCAAAAAATGGTTTGGCACAGACAAGAAGGTCCAAAAAGACTGTTTCTGAGCTGTAATTTTCTATGGCTCTATTTGAATAGCTGGGGCCCAAGGACCGAACCCTGTGGCACCCCACTTGTTATTTCCTGCCATCCAGAAAAAACCCCATTTCTCCCAACTTTCTCTCTTCTGTCCATCAGCCAATCACCTATCCAAGCTAATAAATTATCCCTAATCCCATGTGATCTAACCTTTTGTGCAGCACCTTATCAAATGCCTTCCAGAAATCCAGGTATACTACATCTACAGGATCCCCATTGTCCACTTTATTTGTTACATCTTCAAGAACTCTAGCAAATTAATCAAATATGATTTGCCTTTCATAAAACCATGCTGACTCTGATGGATAGCATTTTGACTTTCCAAATGTCCTGATATTGTGTCCTTGATAATTGATTATCACGGATTTGCAGAGAGAGCCACATTTTTGGAAACAATGAAACCTCAGATTGTGTAAGTTCTTATCAATGGGAATTGCTAGCAGTAAGGCTCTCAGTGCTGTTTATGAATAGAGTTATTTACCATCAAAATAAGACAATGTCTTCTTAGATGTGAGAACGTGCATTAGTCTGATGTAACCGGTAACAAGGAGGAAAATGGTGGGAATATTAACTTTGACCTCAGTGTCTGGGGTTGCTAAGCAATAGAGGACGTTGAGTCAGGAATAGGGGGAGGAGACATCCAGATTCTATGGACCAATGAAATCCCATCATGTTAGAAGTTAAAATGCAACTGGCTAAAGTATGTGACAGATAGATTAATGATTTAAGTGTACTGAAAGTTGGTTCAAAGCTAACGAAAGGTGGGAGAATTTGATAAGAAAAATGTATAATTTGATCTATTTTAAACTGTATACATCAGAATTGATTGGAGAGGTTGGACTGCTCAATGTGTGGGGAGAGGCTAAAATCTCTTTGGTGACTTCTCCCTGCAGTTACTGGTCAAATAAAAAATATTTAAATTGGGTCACTGGCTTTCATGAGTCTTTTATTATCTGAAGTTTTGATGATACCCGGTCACCTCGCAAACCTCACTAACACAAGCAACAGCTCAGCCTTCAACACCATTATTCCTACAAAACTCATCTCCAAACTCTGTGGCCTGGGGCTCGATTTCTCCCTCGGTGACTGGATCCTAGACTTCCTAATCAACAGATTACAATCAGTAAGGATTGGCAACAACACATCTACGATCATCCTCACACCGGTGCCCCACAAGGCTGTGTCCTCAACCCCTTATTATATTCTTTAATATGGACAGGCAATGGACTAGTGATATTAGTGCTAGACTATTAATCAGAAACTCAGCGAATGCTCTACGGACTGGGGTTCGAATCTGCCACGGCAGAGGGTGAAATTTGAATCCAATAAAAATATCTGGAATTAAGAATCTACTGATGCCCAGGAACCCATTTCAATTGTCAGAAAAAATTTGCAGGTCTTATGAAGAGAGGCTGAGGGATTTGAGGTTGTTTTCGTTAGAAAGAAGGTAGCTAAGAGGAGACCTTATTGAAACATATAAGATGATTAGAGGTTTAGATAGGGTGGACAGTGATAGCCTTTTTCCTAGGATGGAGAAAGCTAGCACGAGGGGACATAGCTTTAAATTAAGGGGTGGTAGTTATAGGACGGATGTCAGAGGTAGGTTCTTTACCCAGAGGGTGGTAAGGGTATGGAATGCCCTGCCTGTGTCAGTTGTAGATGCGCCAAGTTTGGTGGCGTTTAAGAGGTTAGTAGATAAGTTTATGGACGAAAAGGGAATGGTTTAGGTTAGAGGGTCATTGCTTTTTCCTAATTGGTCGGCGCAACATCGAGGGCCAAACGGCTTGTTCTGCGCTGTAATGTTCTATGTTCTAAATCCATCGGTTTCACTAATGTCCTTTAGGGAAAGAAATCTGCTGTCCTTACCTGGGTCTGAATTACAAGTGACTCCAGACCACAGCAATCGGATTGACTCGCAACTTCCTCCCAAGGGCAATTGGGATGAGCAATAAATGCTGGCCAGCTAGCGATGCTCATGTCTCATGAATGAATAAAAAAATGTATGACTGTGTGGCCAAATTCCCCTCCAATTCAATTTTCAAGTTTGCTGATGACACCACTGTTTAGCTCAGATCTCAAACAATGATGAGACAGAGTACAGGAAAGAGATAGAGAGTCTGGTGAACTGGTGCAGCAACAATAATCTCTCACTCAATGTCAACAAAATGAAGGAGATTGTCATCAACTTCAGGAAGTGTAGTAGAACTTGCCCTTGTCTGCATCAATGGGGACAAAATAGAAAGGGTCAAGAGCTTCAAGATTTTAGGTGTCCAGATCACCAATAATGCTGGCATTATAGTTAAGAAAGTCCACCAATGCTTTTATTTTCTCAGAAGATGAAAGGAATTTGGCATGCCAGCTATGACTCTCACCAACTTTTACAGATGCCCCATAGAAAGCATTCTTTCTGGTTGTATCACAGCTTGGTATGGGCTCCTGCTCTGCCCAAGACCGCAATGAAGCCCAATCCATCACGCAAACCAGCCTCCCATCCATTGACTCTGTCTACACTTCCCACTGCCTTGGCAAAGCAGTCAGCATAATTAAGGACCCCACGTACGCCAGACATTCTCTCTCCCACTTTTTTCCTTCAGAAAAAAGATACAAAAGTCTGAGGTCACATACCAACCAACTCAAGAACAACTTCTTCCCTGCTGCCGTCAGACTTTTGAACAGACCTACGTTGCATTAAGTTGATCTTTCTCCACACCCTAACTATGACTGTAACACTACATTCTGCACTCTCTCCTTTCCTTCTCCATGTGCTTTGTCAGTATGGCGCACAAGAAACAATACATTTCATTGTATAGTAATACATGTTCGGGAGTGGAATGCCCTGCCTGCAGTGGTTGTAGATGCGCCAAGTTTGGTGGCGTTTAAGAGGTTAGTTGATAAGTATATGGAAGAGAAGGGAATGGTTTAGTTTGGAGGGGCATTGCTTTTTATTTTGGTCGGCGCAACATCGAAGGCCGAAGGGCCTGTTCTGTGCTGTAATGTTCTATGTTCTATGTTCTATGTGACAATAATAAATCAAAAACATATATGATGTATATATATTCACAGTATTCACAGTGGAAAGTGATCTGGGAGGATGCACTACAAGTTTGCGGCAGACTGAAAAGATTGAGTATGTAGATATTAAGGAAGCGGATGTGTTAGAACTTTTAAATGCTATCAAGATAGACAAGTCTCCGGGACCAGATGGGATGTACCCCAGGTTATTGTGGGAGGTGAGGGATGTCATTGCAGAGCCCCTGGCGATGATCTTTGCGTCGTCGATGGAGACGGGAGAGGTTCCGGAGGATTGGAGGATTGAGGATGTGGTCCCTATTTTCAAGAAAGGGAACAGGGATAGTCCTGGAAATTACCGACCGGTGAGTCTGACCTCAGTGGTTGGTAAGCTGATGGAGAGGCTTCTGAGGGACAAGATTTATGAGCATTTGGAGAAGTTTAGGTTGATTAGAAATAGTCAACATGGTTTTGTAAAAGGCAGGTCGTGCCTTACGAGCTTAATTGAGTTCTTCAAAAATGTGACTGAACACATTGACGAAGGAAGAGCAGTGGACGTGGTGTACATGGACTTCAGCAAGGCATTTGACAAGGTCCCCCATGCAAGACTTCTTGAGAAGGAGAGAGGCCATGGGATCCAAGGGGCTTTGGCCTTGTGGATCCAGAATAGTGAAGAGGGGTGTTATAGTTTACAGAGTGACTTGGACAAGTTGCAGAGCTGGGCCAGAGGTGGCAGATGGAGTTTAATGTGGAAAAGTGTGAGGTAATGCACTTTGGCAGGAACAATAAATGTGTAGAGTATAGGGCTAATGGTAGGGCTCTTAATAGTGTTGAGGAACAGAAGGATCTTGGTGTATGTGTCAATAGATCCCTGAAAGTAGGCAGTCAAGTGGATAAAGTTGTTAAGAAGGCATATGGAGTCTTAGCTTTTATTGGTAGGGGGATTGAATTTAGGAGCCGCAGCATCATGTTGCAACTGTACAAAACTCTAGTGCGGCCGCACTTGGAGTATTGTGTGCAGTTCTGGTCCCCACATTATAAGAAAGATGTGGAGGCATTGGAGAGGGTACAGAGGAGCTTTACCAGGATGTTGCCTGGTATGGAGGGCAGGTCTATGAAGAGAGGTTGAGGGATTTGAGGTTGTTTTCGTTAGAAAGGAGGCGGCTAAGAGGGGATCTTATTGAAGCATATAAGATGATTAGAGGTTTAGATAGGGTGGACAGTGATAGCCTTTTTCCTAGGATGGAGAAAGCTCGCACGAGGGGACACAGCTTTAAATTAAGGGGTATGAGTTATAGGACGGATATCAGAGGTAGGTTCTTTACTCAAAGAGTGATTAGGGAGTGGAATGCCCTGCTGCAGCTGTTGTAGATGCGCCAAGTTTGGTGGCGTTTAAGAGGTTAATTGATAAGTATATGGAAGAGAAGGGAATGGTTTAGTTTGGAGGGGCATTGCTTTTTATTTGGTCGGCACAACATCGAAGGCCGAAGGGCCTGTTCTGTGCTGTAATGTTCTATGTTCTATGTTCTAGAAACTGGCTTGCCTGCAGAAGGCAGAGGGTGGTTGTGGATGGCTTTTTTCTGCATGGAGGTCGGTCACCAGTGGAGTGCCCCAGGGATCTGTTCTAGGACCCTTGCTGTTTGTCATTTTCATAAATGACCTGGATGAGGAAGTGGAGGATGGGTGAGTAAGTTCGCCGATGACACGAAGGTCGGTGGTGTTGTGGATGGTCTGGAGGGATGTCAGAAGTTGCAGCATGACATCGACAGGATGCAAGACTGGGCGGAGAAGTGGCAGATGGACTTCAACGCGGATAAATGTGTTGTGGTCCATTTTGGCAGATCCAATGGGATGAATGAGTACACTATCAAAGGTAGGAGTCTTAGCTCCTAAGACTCTTAGCTCCTCTGGAAGAGCAGAGGGATCTTGGGGTCCGGGTCCATAAGACTCTCAAATTGGCCTCCCAGGTGGAGGATGTGGTTAAGAAAGCTTACGGTGTACAGGCCTTCATTCATCGAGGGATTGAGTTCAGGAGTCAGGAGGTAATGCTGCAGCTTTATAGGACCCTTGTCAGACCACACTTGGAGTACTGTGCGCAGTTCTGGTCGCCTCACTATAGGAAGGACGTGGAAGCTATTGAAAGGGTGCAGAGGAGATTTACAAGGATGTTGCCTGGATTGGGAGGCATGCCTTATGAAGACAGGTTGAGGGAGCTGGGACTGTTCTCCCTGGAGAGACGAAGGTTGAGAGGCGACCTGATAGAGGTTTACAAGATGTTGAGAGGAATAGATAGGGTGGACTCTCAGAGACTATTTCCCAGGGCTGAAATGGTCGCGACGAGAGGGCACAGATTTAAGGTGCAGGGAAGCAAGTACAGAGGGGATGCTAGGGGAAAGTTTTTCACTCAGAGGGTGGTGAGTGAATGGAATCGGCTGCCATCGGTGGTGGTCGAGGCGAACTCGCTGGGGTCTTTTAAAAGACTTCTGGATGAGTATATGGGATCCAATGGGATTGGGGGTTATAGATAGGTCTATGGCTGGGTAGGTTTTTGATGTGTTCGGCACAACTTGTGGGCCGAAGGGCCTGTTTGTGCTGTAGTGTTCTATGTTCTATGTTCTATGTAGGAACAAAGAAAATTGGAGCAGAGGGAGGCCCTTTGCTTCTGCTCTGCCATTCATTTTGATCATGGCTAATCAGTCAACTCAATATCCTGATCGCTCCTTTCCCCCATTTCCTTTCATCCCAAGAACTATTTCTAACTCTTGGAATCTTTCTGGCTGAGCTACTTTCTGTGGTAGTGAATTCCACAGGCTGACCACTCTCTGGGTAAAGAAAGTTCTCCTCACCTCAGTCCTAAAAGATTTACCCTATATCCTTGGCCTGACCCCTGGACTCCCCCACCATTGGGAACATCCTTCCTGTGCTGATGTGAGTCAGTGTGTGCCTGAAGAGGTTACATCAAAGTTGGGATTATCAGCCAGAGGAAGATGAATAGAATATCATTCCAGCCCTGAATTCCAAGCTAGCCGTGAACCTCCACTCACACACATTACAAAGAATTCAGAAGCTTCTCTGATGTAGAGTACTGCGTTGAGAGTAATTCATTTTATATGGATTATTGTACTAATACGTGGTGTCACAGTTGTCTGGGGAGGCACATTACTGTTAGTATGATTTACATTAGGTTAGCATGATTTTTCTTCTTCATGAATAAATTACTAATAAAGCTATTTGAATTAAACCCATTTTTCTGGTCCGGTATCCCTTTGACTTGTATATGAATTGAGTTTGGAAAAACTAAAAATTGAATCCATTTGACTTATACTCCACACCAGCTTGAACGCTGCAAAATACAGTATTCGTAATCTTTGTTAGTTCAACAGTAAATGTTTCTTAATGACTAAAACTAGATATATGAGTATGGAGTGTGGGGTGGTGTGGTCAGCACTGTGGTCAGCACTGCTGCCTCACAGCTCGAGGCCTCAATTCCAGCCTTGGGTCACTGTGTGGAGTTTGTATGTTCTCTCTGTGTCTACGTAGCTTTCCTCTGGGTACTCTGATTTCCTCTTACATTCTGAAAGACTTGCTGGTAAGATGAATTGACCTAAACAGGCACCGGAATGTGACAACCAGGGGAATTTCACAGTAACTTCATTGCAGTGCTAATGTAATCCTTACTTGTGATCAATAAATAAAATAAATTAGTAAAAATTCAAGCTAGAAACTATCTCCATGCTCTGTCCAACATTAGTCTAGCCCCTAGGTGTGGGTCATGTGTTTTCTTACCTTACGATATGGGTGAGGACTGTTCTCTGTCCCACATTAACTCTTTATGTTGCAGACGCTTATAGAACATAGAACATAGAACATTACAGCACAGAACAGGCCCTTCGGCCTTCGATGTTGCGCCGACCAAAATAAAAAGCAATGCCCCTCCAAACTAAACCATTCCCTTCTCTTCCATATACTTATCAATTAACCTCTTAAACGCCACCAAACTTGGCGCATCTACAACAGCTGCAGGCAGGGCATTCCACTCCCTAATCACTCTTTGAGTAAAGAACCTACCTCTGATATCCGTCCTATAACTCATACCCCTTAATTTAAAGCTGTGTCCCCTCGTGCTAGCTTTCTCCATCCTAGGAAAAAGGCTATCACTGTCCACCCTATCTAAACCTCTAATCATCTTATATGCTTCAATAAGATCCCCTCTTAGCCGCCTCCTTTCTAACGAAAACAACCTCAAATCCTTCAACCTCTCTTCATAGGACCTGCCCTCCATACCAGGCAACATCCTGGTAAACCTCCTCTGTACCCTCTCCAATGCCTCCACATCTTTCTTATAATGTGGGGACCAGAACTGCACACAATACTCCAAGTGCGCCGCACTAGAGTTTTGTACAGTTGCAACATGATGCTGCGGCTCCTAAATTCAATCCCCCTACCAATAAAAGCTAAGACTCCATATGCCTTCTTAACAACTTTATCCACTTGACTGCCTACTTTCAGGGATCTATGCACATACACACCAAGATCCTTCTGTTCCTCAACACTATTAAGAGCCCTACCATTAGCCCTATACTCTACACATTTATTGTTCCTGCCAAAGTGCATTACCTCACACTTTTCCACATTAAACTCCATTTGCCACCTCTCGGCGCAGCTCTGTAACTTGTCCAAGTCACTCTGTAAACTATAACACCCCTCTTCACTATCTACCACTCCACCGACTTTAGTGTCATCTGCAAATTTACTAATCCATCCTTCAATACCCTCATCCAGATCATTTATAAAAATTACAAACAGCAGGGGCCCAAAACAGACCCCTGAGGTACACCACTTGTCACCGAACTCCACGATGAATATCTCCCATCAACCACCACCCTCTGTCTTCTATCTGCTAGCCAATTCCTAATCCAATTAGCTAAATCACCCTCTATTCCATACATCTGCATTTTCTGCAGAAGTCTTCCATGGGCCACCTTATCAAACGCCTTACTAAAGTCCATGTATACTACATCAACCGCCTTACCCCCATCCACCTCTTTGGTCACTTTCTCAAAAAACTCAATGAGGTTAGTAAGGCATGACCTACCCTTCACGAAACCATGCTGACTATCCCCAATCAATTCATTTCTCTCTAAATAACTATAAATCCTATCCCTAATAATTCTCTCCAATACCTTGCCCACAACAGAAGTAAGACTCACTGGCCTATAATTCCCTGGAAGGTCTCTCTTCCCCTTCTTAAACAATGGGACCACATTCGCTATCCTCCAGTCCTCCGGAACCACACCCGTAACCAACAAGGACCTGAAGATCAGAGCCAGAGGCTCTGCAATCTCCTCTCTTGCCTCCCAGAGAATCCTAGGGTAAATCCCGTCCAGCCCAGGGGACTTATCCAACTTCAAACCCTCAACAGCTTCTCCACAGTTTGTATCGAATCGTGGGAATAAGGTGTAAGTTGTTTGTGTTTCAGTCTTTGCAGCAAGATCCTGAGAACACGGGCTTTATAAAGCACCAACCTAATGCTCAGAGTCAGTCTGGCATTATAGAACATAGAACACTACAGCACAAACAGGCCCTTCGGCCCACAAGTTGTGCCGATCATATCTATACTTACCAGGCCATAGAACTATCTGTAACTTCCAATCCCATTAAATCCCATATACTCATCCAGAAGTCTCTTAAAAGACCCCAGCGAGTTTGCCTCTATCACCACTGACAGCAACCGATTCCATTCACTCACCATCCTCTGAGTGAAAAACTTACCCCTAACATTTCCTCTGTACTTGCCCCCCAGCACCTTAAACCTGTGTCCTCTCATAGCGACCATTTCAGCCCTGGGAAATAGCCTCTGAGAATCCACTCTATCTATTCCTCTCAACATCTATAAAACCTCTATCAGGTCGCCTCTCAACCTTCATCTCTCCAGGGAGAACAGTCCCAGCTCCCTCAACCTATCTTCATAAGACACGCCCCCAATCCAGGCAACATCCTGTAAATCCCTCTGCACCCTCTCAATAACTTCCACATCCTTCCTGTAGTGAGGCGACCAGAACTGCGCACAGTACTCCAAGTGGGGTCTGACAAGGTCTTATAAAGTTCCCGACTCCTAAACTCAATTCCTCTATTAATGAAGGCCAGTACACCATATGCCTTCTTGACCACATCCTCCACTTGCGGGGCAGATTTAAGAGTCCTATGGACCCGGACCCCAAGATCCTTCTGCTCCTCAACACTGCCAAGACTCCTACCCTTGATATTATACTCCTTCATCCCGTTGGTCCTGCCAAAATGGACCATCACACATTTATCTGCGTTGAATTCCATCTGCCACTTCTCCGCCCAGTCTTGCATCCTATCTATGTCTCGCTGCAACTTCAGACATCCCTCCAGATTATCCACAACACCACCAACCTTCGTATCGTCGGCAAACTTACTAACCCACCCCTCCACTTCCTCATCCAGGTCATTTATGAAAATGACAAACAGCAAGGGTCCCAGAACAGATCCCTGGGGCACTCCACTGCTGACTGACCTCCATGCAGAAGAAAACCCATCCACAACTACTCTCTGCCTTCTGCAGGCAAGCCAGTTCTGTATCCACAGGGCCAAATCCCCTTGGATCCCATGCCCTCTCACCTTCTCAAGTCTTGCATGGGGGACCTTATCAAAGCCTTGCTGAAATCCATGTAAACCACGTCCACTGCTCTTCCTTCGTCAATGTGTTCAGTCACATTTTCGAAGAATTCAACTAGGCTCGTAAGGCACGATCTGCCCTTAACAAAGCCGTGTTGACTATTCCTGATCATATTGAATTTCTCTAAATGCTCATACATGCTCATAAATGCTCATTTTTGAGGTGCAGATAGGGAAACAGATACTGGAGAGATGTAGAAATAACAGAGTTGTTGTGATGGGAGACTTCAATTTCCCGAACATCGACTGGAATATCCCAAGGGTAAGGGGTTTGGATGGGGAGGAGTTTGTTAGGTGTGTTCAGGAGGGTTTCCTGACACAGCACGTGGACAAGCCTACGAGAGGAGAGGCTGTACTGGACCTGGTACTAGCTAATGAACCAGGACAGGTGATGGATTTCTCGGTAGGAGAGCATCTTGGGGATGGAGGTCATAATTCTATCTCCTTCACCCTTGCATTGGAAAAGGATAGGATCAGGCAGGCTAGGAAAGTGTTTGTCTGGAATAAGGGGAAATATGAAGGCATCAGGCAGATGTTGGGGCGAATAAACTGGAAGGAGGTGTTCTTGGGGAAAAGCACAGAAGGAAGGTGGCAGATATTCAAGGAATGCTTGTCTGGAGCTCTGCACGACAACGTTCCGGTGAGACAAGGAGGTTTTGGTAGGAGCAGGGAACCTGGTGCACGAAGGCTGTGGTGAACATAGTCAGGAAGAAAAGAAAGGTGTATAAAAGGTTCAAAGAGCTAGGAGATGTTGGGGATCTAGAGAAGTATAAGGCTTATAGAAGAGAGCTTAAAAAGGAAATTAGGAGAGCCAGAAGGGGTCATGAGAAGGCCTTGGCTGGTAGGATTAAGGAGAATCCCAAGGCCTTCTACAAATATGTGAAAAGTAAAAGGATGAGAAGAGAAGGGATAGGACCTATAAAAGGTGAAGGGGGAAAAGTCTGTATGGAACCGGAAGAAATGGCAGAGGTGCTTAATGAGTACTTTGCCTCAGTATTCACGGTGGAAAGTGATCTGGGAGGATGCACTACAAGTTTGCGGCAGACTGAAAAGATTGAGTATGTAGATATTAAGGAAGCGGATGTGTTAGAACTTTTAAATGCTATCAAGATAGACAAGTCTCCGGGACCAGATGGGATGTACCCCAGGTTATTGTGGGAGGTGAGGGATGTCATTGCAGAGCCCCTGGCGATGATCTTTGCGTCGTCGATGGAGACGGGAGAGGTTCCGGAGGATTGGAGGATTGCGGATGTGGTCCCTATTTTCAAGAAAGGGAACAGGGATAGTCCTGGAAATTACCGACAGTGAGTCTGACCTCAGTGGTTGGTAAGCTGATGGAGAGGCTTCTGAGGGACAAGATTTATGAGCATTTGGAGAAGTTTAGGTTGATTAGAAATAGTCAGCATGGTTTTGTAAAAGGCAGGTCGTGCCTTACGAGCTTAATTGAGTTCTTCGAAAATGTGACTGAACACATTGACGAAGGAAGAGCAGTGGACGTGGTGTACATGGACTTCAGCAAGGCATTTGACAAGGTCCCACATGCAAGACTTCTTGAGAAGGTGAGAGGCATGGGATCCAAGGGGCTTTGGCCTTGTGGATCCAGAACTGGCTTGCCTGCAGAAGGCAGAGGGTGGTTGTGGATGGCTCTTTTTCTGCATGGAGGTCGGTCACCAGTGGAGTGCCCCAGGGATCTGTTCTAGGACCCTTGCTGTTTGTCATTTTCATAAATGACCTGGATGAGGAAGTGGAGGGATGGGTGAGTAAGTTCGCCGATGACACGAAGGTCGGTGGTGTTGTGGATGGTCTGGAGGGATGTCAGAATTTGCAGCATGACATCGACAGGATGCAAGACTGGGCGGAGAAGTGGCAGATGGACTTCAACGCGGATAAATGTGTTGTGGTCCATTTTGGCAGATCCAACGGGATGAATGAGTACACTATCAAAGGTAGGAGTCTTAGCTGTGTGGAAGAGCAGAGGGATCTTGGGGTCCGGGTCCATAAGACTCTCAAATCGGCCTCCCAGGTGGAGGATGTGGTTAAGAAAGCTTACGGTGTACTGGCCTTCATTCATCGAGGGATTGAGTTCAGGAGTCAGGAGGTAATGCTGCAGCTTTATAGGACCCTTGTCAGACCACACTTGGAGTACTGTGCGCAGTTCTGGTCGCCTCACTATAGGAAGGATGTGGAAGCTATTGAAAGGGTGCAGAGGAGATTTACAAGGATGTTGCCTGGATTGGGAGGCATGCCTTATGAAGACAGGTTGAGGGAGCTGGGACTGTTCTCCCTGGAGAGACGAAGGTTGAGAGGCGACCTGATAGAGGTTTACAAGATGTTGAGAGGAATAGATAGGGTGGACTCTCAGAGACTATTTCCCAGGGCTGAAATGGTCGCGACGAGAGGGCACAGATTTAAGGTGCAGGGAAGCAAGTACAGAGGGGATGCTAGGGGAAAGTTTTTCACTCAGAGGGTGGTGAGTGAATGGAATCGGCTGCCGTCGGTGGTGGTCGAGGCGAACTCGCTGGGGTCTTTTAAAAGACTTCTGGATGAGTATATGGGATCCAATGGGATTGGGGGTTATAGATAGGTCTATGGCTGGGTAGGTTTTGATGTGTTTGGCACAACTTGTGGGCCGAAGGGCCTGTTTGTGCTGTAGTGTTCTATGGTCTATGTTCTATGTTCTATGTTCTATGTTCTAAATCCTATGTCTCAGAATCCTCTCCATCAACTTACTGATCACTAAGGTAATTGCCAGACTTATCCCTGTTCCCCTTCTTGAAAATAGGCACCACACAATTGGTGTACGAGTTTTATCCCGTACAAGTTTTCTGAGTTGGCCGAATGTGATAGCTGTTTTCTATATGGGAATATCATGTTCAATATCAAGGACAGACTCACCATGGTCTGAGGTAGCAGAGTGCTGGTGTTATCAGGGAGGAGAATGGCTAACATGAGGGGACATAGCTTTAAATTAAGGGGTGATAGATATAGGACAGATGTCAGAGGTAGGTTCTTTACTCAGAGGATGTGAAATACCCTGCCTGCGGCAGTTGTGGATTCGCCAACATTAAGGCCACTTAAATGGTCATTGGATAAACATATGGATGATATTGGCATAGTGTAGGTTAGATGGGCTTTAGATTGGTTTCACAGGTTGGCGCAGCATTGAGGGCCGAAGGGCCTGTACTGCGCTGTGATGTTCAATGTTCTCTGTTCTATGAGATGTTACATGTGCCATGAGTAGAGTTTTCTTGATGCATACAGTTAAAGAGAACACACTAATGGCCATGAAATATCCAGAAAAGAAGCTTCACAATTTCTGTCTTGACTGTAGTGATTATGGGTAAATATGGCCAGTCAGAGTCAAAATGTGACAGTTCTGTCTTGGTCAGAGCTCCTCTCTTTGTTAGCA
>JAGIQG010000004.1:1774249-1826749 GCA_024679065.1 Sphyrna mokarran | reverse complement strand
CTTCCATCTGGAAAAAGTTACAAAAGTCTGAGGACACGAACCAACCAACTCAAGAACAGTTTCTTCCCTGTTGCTGTCAGACCTTGAATGGACCCACCTCACATTAAGTTGATCTTTTCCTACAGCCTAGCTATGGCTGTAACTACATTCTGTACTCTTTCCCTTTCCTTCTCTATGAACAGTATGTTTTGTCTGCATAGCATGCGAGAAACAATAATTTTCACTGAATGCTAATACATCTGACAATAATAAATCAAATCAAATAACCCCCAAGATGTAACAGGCTGTTGTCTCAGTGCTGGTATATGGAATTAGTATAGATTGGTATTGATGGTCAGCACTGACATGGTGGGCCGAAGGGCCTGTTTCTGTGCTGTATGATTTTATGACATTATGCATATGAGGAGGAGGTGGTGAGAGAGGAGAGGGAGGAAGGGGCAGGCAGAGCAGGGAGGGGGAAAGAGGAGGAGGAGAGAGGAAAATGAGGAGGGAGGAGGGCGAAAGAAAAGGGGGAGAAAGAGTTGGGAAGAGGGTTTGCAGTTGGAACAGATGCTGGGAGTTACCTTTGAATTCCAGGATGATTTTAGAACAATAAGTGGAGCAACAGCTGATGGTGAAATTGTTCAGCTCAGCTCAGCACTCACACACTCACACACATCCCAATACTCACATTGTTAAAATTATACTAACATTGGATTCAATCCATCTATACATTTGGACGAGAAAGGAAGTTGCAGAATAAAGTATGACTTCAGTGAAACTCTGCGGGTTGGATATAAACAACGTCACTCGATATTCCCTAACAACTTTGTTATGCAGAAAGCGCGTTGTAGCGATAGTCCATCAGCGACTTGTATCTATAATCACATTTTTAACATAACAAAACAGAATTATGCCTCACTTAGATATTAATCAAAGAGTTCAGGGGAATTACAGTATAGGAGGAGGCCATTTAACCCATTGAGTCACTTCTGGCTCTCTGCAGCAATCCAGCCAATCCCCTTTCCTGCAAATTTATTTCTTTCAGCTGCCCGACCAATTTCCTTTTGCAGTTTTCTTTATCTCAGTTTTCAGTTGATTTCAGCTGTCCCCCCCAAATTCATTCAGATGGTACGCCAGTTCCATGATGGTCAGAGTACTGGATTGGGGAGAATCCTCTGTGGCATTCCCAGTCACCAATGGTATCAAACAGGGCTGTGTGCTGGCACCCACACTGTTCAGCATGATGTTTACTGCCATGCTGAATGATGCCTTCCAGGACAGTGTTACTGGAATCAGCCTCAAGTACAGAGTGAATGGGAAGCTCTTCAACCTGAAGAGACTTCAAGCTATTACCAAAGTGAAGGAGACTGTTTGCAGAGACTGCCTCTTTGTCGATGAATGTGCCCTGTGTAATGGCTCAGAGCCAGAGATGCATGTCAGTGTGGACAAATTTTCCACGGCTGGTGACAACTTTGGATTCATCATCAACATTAAAAAGAGCAAAGTCATGCACCAGCTTGCTCCTCATGCACCGTACACAGAACCCATAATCACAATCAAAGGGCAGAAACTACAGGCAGTGGACCAGTTCACTTACCTTGGCAGCTCCCTCTCCCAAGCAGTGACTATTGATACAGAAGTTAATTGCAGAATAGCAAAGACAAGTTCTGCTTTCGGTAGACTGCGATCCACTGTATGGGAACATCAAGGAATCAGCCCAGCAACAAAACTGAAGGTCTATAGTGCCGCTGTACTCACTACCCTCCCATATGCCTGTGAAACATGGACTGTGTATCATAGAAAAACTACAGCACGATACAGGCCCTTTGGCCCCACAAAGGTATGCTGAACATGTCCCTACCTTAGAGATTACTAGGCTTCCCTATAACCCTTTATCTTAGTAAGTTCCCTATTCTTACCTAAAAGTCTCTTAAAAGACCCTATTGAATCCGCCTCCACGATCACTGTCAGCAGCCGATTCCACTCACTCACTACTCTCTGAGTGAAAAACTTACCTCTAACATCTCCTCTATACTTGCCCCCAGCACCTTAAACCTGTGTTCTCTCGTAGCAACCATTTCAGCTCTGGGAAATAGCCTCCGAAAATCCATCCTATCTATTCCTCTCAACATCTTATAAACCTCTATCAGGTCCTCTCTCATCCTTCATCACTCCAGGGAGAAAAGGCAGAGTTCCCTCAACCAACAAGTTTGCAGACAATACAAAGATGGCTGGACTTGCGGATAGTGAGGAACATTGTCAGGTGATGCAGCAGGACATAGACAGGCTGGTAGCTTGGGCAGACAGATGGCAGATGGAATTCAATCCTGATAAATGCGAGGTGATGCATTTTGGGAGAAAGAATGTAGTGGGGAGGTATATGATAAAGGGTAGACCTATTAAGAGTATAGAAATGCAGAGGGACCTTGGGGTGCAGGTGCACAAGTCTCTGAAGGTGGCAGAGCAAGTGGAGAAGGTTGTGAAGAAAGCATATGGTATGCTAGCCTTTATAGGAAGGGGTATAGAGTACAAGACCTGGCCTTTAATGTTGCAGTTGTATAAAACACTGGTTAGACCTCATTTGGAATACTGCGTCCAGTTCTGGTCGCCTTACTACCGGAAGGACGTGGAGACTCTGGACAGAGTGCAGAGGAGGTTTACCAGGATAAGGAGAGGTTAGGCAAATTGAGGCTGTTTTCTTTAGAAAGACGTAGACTTAGAGGAGATCTAATAGAGGTGTACCAGATTATGAGGGGTATAGATAGAGTAAACAGGGTTAAGCTTTTTCCTAGGATGGACTCAAATAGTACGAGGGGTCACGGGCTTAGAGTGAGGGGGTAAGGTATAATTTGGATGCTAGAGGGAGTTTTTTCACACAGAGGGTGGTGGGGGTATGGAATGTGCTGCCAAGTAAAGTGGTGGAGGCAGGTATCTGGAGTTATTTAAGAAATACTTAGATGGGCACATGAACGGAATGGTAATGGAGGGGTATAGGAAACTGATTTAAAATATGGATCATGAGCCTTGGGAGTCCCTGGGAAGTGTGTAAATAGATGATGATATTGATGTACTTGTTTTTAATCCTACAGGTGCTTTGGTCCACCTTGTTGTCTAACGAGGGGCATACACGCGATGGGTCGTGAGAGGGCTGCTCTTGGATTTTTTCGAGAGTATCCTAGTGCTTCACGTCGTTAGTGTACGCTTGACCTGGACCATCTGATGGGCAACACGACAGCGCAGTGACTATCGCTGTGCTGTGCAGATACATGGATTTGGGCCTGTGTCTGTGGGAGTTTGCACATTCTCCCCGTTCTTGCGTGGGTTTTCTCCAGGTGCTCCGGTTTCCTCCCACATCCCAAAGATGTGCTCTTAGGCTAATTGGCAAAACAAATTCTCCCCAAATTGTCTCAAATTTGGTTTTTAATCCATAGATCTATAAACATAGACAGGGATCACGGGTAGAGGTGGGAACATCGGGGTGACGGCACGGGCTCGTTGGGCCGAAGAGCCTGTTTCCCATGATGTTTTGTTCTTTGTTCTATCCTCATAAGGCATGCTCCGCAATCCAGGCAATATCCTTGTAAATCTCCTCTGCACCATCTGAATAGCTTCCACGTCCTTCCTGTAATAAAGCAAACAGAACTGCGCACAATACTCCAAGTGGGGTCTGACCAGGGTCTTATAAAGCTGCAGCATTATCTCCTGACTCTTAAGCTCAATCCCTTGATTGACGAAGGCCAGTACAACATACGCCTTCTTAACCATATCCTCTACCTGTGAAGCCAATTTGAGAGTCCCTTGAACCTGGACCCCAAGATCCTTCTGATCTTCCACACTGCCAAGAGTCCTACCATTAATATTATATTCTGTCATTCCATTTGATCTGCCAAAATAAACCACTTCACGCGTGTTACCTGTGTTAAAGTCCACCTGCCACTTCTCCGCCCAGTCTTGCATCCTGTCTATGTCTCACTGCAACTTCTGACATCCCTCCAGACCATCCACAACACCACCAACCTTCGTATCGTCAGCGAACTTACTAACTCATCCCTCCACTTCCTCATCCAGGTCATTTATGAAAATGACAAACAGCAAGGGTCCCAGAACAGATCCCTGGGGCACTCCACTGGTGACCGACCTCCATGCAGAATATGACCCATCTATAACCACCTTTTGCCTTCCCATGCCCCCTCATTTTCTCAATAAGCCTTGCATGGGGGTCCCTTATCAAATGAAGGCATGCAAGACAGCTCAATCACAGAACATAGAACATAGAACTCCACAGCACAAACAGGCCCTTCGGCCTACAAGTTGCGCTGATTATATCCATACCTACCAGGCCATAGAACTATCTGTAACTCCCAATCCCATTTAATCTCATGTACTCATCCAGAAGTCTCTTAAAAGACCCCAACGAGTTCGCCTCTACCACAACTGATGGCAGCTGATTCCATTCACTCACCACCCTCTGAGTGAAAAACTTACCTCTAACATCTCCTCTGTACTTGCCCCCAGCACCTTAAATCTGTGTCCTCTTGTAGCGACGATTTCAGCCCTGGGAAATAGCCTCTGAGAATCCACTCTATCTATTCCTCTCAACATTTTATAAACCTCTATCAGGTCGCCTCTCAACCTACGTCTCTCCAGTGAGAAGAGTCCCAGCTCCCTCAATCTATCTTCATAAGGCCTGCCTCCCAATCCAGCATCCTTGTAAATCTCCTCTGCATCCTTCCTACAATGAGGCAACCAGAATCATTTCTACGTGACTTGTCTTTGCAGAATATTACGCGTCCGATGGCAAGAGAAAGTACCAGACACTGAAGTTCTCTCTAGAGTGAGTCTACCATCAGTCCACACACTGCTGATGAGAGCGCAGGCCAGGTGGGCAGGTCATGTCATCCGTATGTCAGATCAGCGCATACCCAAGCAGCTCCTTTTTTGAATAACTCCCTGCTGGAAGACACTCGCATGGAGGACAGAAGAAATGTTTCAAAGACACACTCAAGGCCTCCCTGAAGTAACTTGACATTAACACGACCACCTGGGAAAAACTGGCACAAAACCATCCTACCTGGCACTGCCTCATCCACAAATGCTGTCAGGCTCACAAAGCAAAGTGTATTGCTGAAGCACAACTTAAACACGAGCTGCACAAGTCCAAAGCCACCACCGCAACAACTACAGTGTCTACACAAGTCTGTCCAATATGTGCCAGGACATTCTGTGCCCGAATTGGCCTGATCAGTGATCTTCAGACACACCGCAATCAGCCTCAAAATGATTAATGGTGTCGAGGTCCTTATTGATGACGATGGACAAACAACAACATCTTGGCTTTCTGCACCCTCACAGACAGTGGGGATGATTCTCCCACTCAGATCAGCGGATGTTGTTTTAGTGATTCCCCGTTGAGTGCTACCACCTCCCTATGTCTCCAGTACCAGGAATTCTGGTGCCATCACCGATTTCTAACAGATTAAGATGTATTAAAATTTGCACCTGCATCCTATTATCAGATTGAAGTGTCCGAGTGCATAGCCTCGACTCTCACTCCCAGGAGTGTTTCACTCCAACGGGATTTATAACAGCTCTCCAGGAATGGGAGCTGGCAGCTTGATCCCTCTGGAGTAAAGATCATGGAGGCTTCCCTAGAGGCTCAGGGGTAAGAGGGCATTGGAATTTTTTGGAAATTTTTGGGAAAATCCTGCCCAGTGAGTTCCAGTTCATTGCTGTGTAAAAATGTTCTTCCTCTCATTACCACCCGTGTTTCTTACCCAAAATTTTCAAACTGTGTCCCCGTATACTACCATCCAATGGGAACAGCTTTTCTTTGTCTACCTTATCTAAACCTGTCAGAATCTTGTAAACTTTCATCAAATCTCCCCTCGATCTCCTTTACTCCAAGGAGAACAACCCCAACTTATCTAACCTAAAAACCTCATGAGAACCATAAAACATAGGAGCAGAATTAGGACACTCGGCCCATCGAGTCTGCTTCGCCATTCAATCATGGCTGATATTTTTCTCATCCCCATTTTCCTGGAACCACTCTGGTAAATCTCCTCCACAGCCTCTCAATGTCCCTCACATCCTTTCTAAAGTGTGGAGAACAGAACTGGACACAATACTCTAGTTGTAACCCAACTAGAATTCAATACGGATAAGTGTGAGGTGATTCACTTTGGTAGGAATAACAGGCATATGAAATATAGGGCTAATGGAAGGACCCTTAATAGTGTTGTCGAGCAGAGGGATCTTGGGGTACAAGTACATAGCTCTTTGAAAGTTGGCACCAGGTTGATAAAGTTGTTAAGAAGGCGTACGGTGTGTTAGCTTTTATTGGTAGAGGGATTGAATTTAGGAGCCGTGAGGTTATGTTACAACTGTACAAAACTCTGGTGCGGCCGCACTTGGAATATTGCGTACAGTTCTGTTCGCCGCATTATAAGAAAGATGTGGAAGCATTGGAAAGGGTGCAGAGGAGGTTTACCAGGATGTTGCCTGGTATGGTGGGAAGGCCTTATGAGGAAAAGCTGAGGGACCTGAGGTTATTTTCATTAGAGAGAAGAAGGTTACGCAGTGACCTAATTGAGGCATATAAGATGATCAAGGGATTGGATAGGGTGGATAGTGAGATCCTTTTTCCTCCGATGGTGATGACCAACACGAGGGGACATAACTTTAAATTAAGAGGTGGTACTTATAGGACGGATGTCAGAGGCAGGTTCTTCACACAGAGGGTGGTGAGAGCGTGGAATGCCCTGCCTGCAGCAGTTGTGGACTCGCCTACTTTGGGGGCATTCAAATGTTCGGTGGATAGGCATATGGATGATATTGGAATAGTTTAGGTTAGAGGGTCCACTGGCCAGCGCAACATCGAGGGCCGAAGGGCCTGTACTGCGCTGTAATGTTCTATGTTCTAGATCTTTATAAACATTCAGTATAACGTCCCTGCTTTTGTTCTCAATGTCTCTATTTATGAAACCCAAGATTCCAATGCTTTCTGTTGTAGTGGAGAACTTTTTGTATTAAAAGTTTACAAAGTTTGCTTTAAAAAAAACTAGTTTTTATTATTACAAAACTGCATGCAGTATATGGCAGAGTCTTGGAAACAGAGAGCAATCCCTACAAACTGCTGATTCTATCCCAAGACCACACTAGCTACAGGAAACAATTCAATAGATATATCTTTTTCTTGTTAGCTTACATGACTCCAGGAATTCAATTACTGATACAAACAGCAGTACATCATCAATTGTATTTGGATCTTTGTCTCATCAATAACATCATTATCTTGTCCTTTGAGGAGACAAAATGTTTTTGTGATCTCTGATCATGTCTTGTTTTGTGATGTAATAAAAAAGTTCTGTAACTCCCTCATCCCCAACCTCAACTAATTTCCTGTATGTTATCCCAGGGTATATGGAGTCAACCTTATCAAGACAGACTGAAGTTAGGCATTTGGTCTTCCCTGGTATTAAGTCATGTCTTACAGAGGGTCTGGCAATTTGGAATAGCTTAGTCAGCTTTCCTTATTTCCTACCATATACTTGACCATTTTTCCCATCATCCACTGCTTCATTTGTACACTATCACATTTCCTTTCTCTCAATGTGTTCCCGTGGATTTGACCCTCCAGATCCCTCTGTTCCTGCCCACTCTTCAGAACAGTTCCATTAAGTCTATTTTGCCTCTTCCAACCCCTTCTGCCAAAATGCATCATCTCACACATTGCTCCATTAAGTTCCACTGCCTCTTGTTATGAAAATCTAATTTTATGATTCATATTTTTGGAAGTATAACTATTAGTTTGGGAATTTTGATATTTAAATATAAATACGAGAAGCTGATAAATAAATCTAAAGTAATTGCAAATAGAACAGTACCCTTTTTTTTGTATTGATTGGATGTGGGTATCATTGGCTGGACCAGTATTGCTCATCTCTAATTGCCCTCAAAATGGCCATTTCAGAGGAATTTTAACAATCAACCACATTGCTGTGGGTCTGGAGTCACATGTAGGCCAGACCAGGTAATGACAGCAAATTTCCTTCTCTAAAGGACATTAGTGAACCAGATGCGTTTTTACAATAATCAACAATGGTTTCATGATCATCAGTAGATTCTTAATTCCAGATTTCACCATCTGCTGTGGTGGGATTTGAACCTGAGACCCCAGGGTAATACAATATATCTTTGGGTTACTGTCCAAGTAATAATACCATAGGGGCATAGTGGGAGAGACTGGAAACTAAACAATGACCATCTCTCTGAGATGGAACATTCATAGTTATCTCAATTAGGGATTTAAATTATTCAGCTGATTTCCCAGGACAAAGAGAAGTTTGGAACTAGAGACCTTGATTTTAAATTTCTATTATCCTCACTGGCTGCCAGATCTTTAGGTTTGCTTTTACTCAGTTTCAGAACACAAAGGGAAACAGTAAACTCAGCACTGATCCATTGAGGACTCTGTCTACCATTCTCCAGTCTGGAAAACACCCAGTTACCATATTCCCTGCTTCCTGTCCTTAAGACAAGTTTTTTGTCCAAGTTGACACTGAGCCTCCATTTCCATGAACATTTTGTTAACCAACATTTTGTGGGGATCTTTACAAACATTTTCTTCCATTGAACACATTCTTCCCAGTCTTTTGTATCTTTCTTTTGTCAAACCTCTACAAATAACTGTTGATATTTTCCCTGATTATTGATTTTAAAACCTTACCCATCGCTGATATTAAATTGACCTGGTTTCAGTTACAAACAACATTCTTAAATCCTTTCTCAAATATGGGTGTCCCATTTGCCACTGTCCAAACCTCTGGCATCTCCTCTGTACCTAGGGAGGAATGAAAGGTCCTTCAGATTCCTTTAACAATCTGGGTGCAAGCCACCCAGACCCAGTGACTTATCCGCTCTCGGCAGATCCAATCTTTCCAGTAGACTGTCTGCCAATTCCATCTTTCATTTATTCCACAATCTCAAATTCTTTTGCTGTTTTGTCAGATTCCTACTTCTTATTAAATAATTAATTAGGTGTTTCCTCTTCTGAATGAATCCAGAATGAGGAGTCTTTGTTTTAAAAATAATTTCAGGCAAAAATGAGGTGATTTCTCAAAGAGCAGTGAGTCTCTGTAATTCTAGAACATAGAACATAGAACATTACAGCGCAGAACAGGCCCTTCAGCCTTCGATGTTGCGCCGACCAATTAGGAAAAAGCAATGACCCTCTAACCTAAACCATTCCCTTTTCGTCCATAAACTTATCTACTAATCTCAAACGCCACCAAACTTGACGCATCTACAACTGACGCAGGCAGGGCATTCCATACCCTTACCACCCTCTGGGTAAAGAACATACCTCTGATATCCATCCTATAACTACCACCCCTTAATTTAAAGCTATGTCCCCTCGTGCTAGCTTTCTCCATCCTAGGAAAAAGGCTATCACTGTCCACCCTATCTAAACCTCTAATCATCCTATATGCTTCAATAAGATCCCCTATTAGCCGCCTCCTTTCTAACGAAAACAACCTCAAATCCTTCAACCTCTCTTCATAGGACCGGCCCTCCATACCAGGCAACATCCTGGTAAACCTCCTCTGTACCCTCTCCAATGCCTCCACATCTTTCTTATAATGCGGGGACCAGAACTGCACACAATACTCCAAGTGATAAGGTACTTTAAGGTACTCCAAGTACTTTGATAAGGTGGCCCATGGAAGACTTCTGCAGAAAATGCAGATGTATGGGATTGAGGGTGATTTAGCTAATTGGATTAGGAATTGGCTAGCAGATAGAAGACAGAGGGTGGTGGTTGATGGGAGATATTCATCGTGGAGTTCGGTGACAAGTGGTGTACCTCAGGGGTCTGTTTTGGGGCCCCTGCTGTTTGTAATTTTTATAAATGATCTGGATGAGGGTATTGAAGGATGGATTAGTAAATTTGCGGATGACACTAAAGTCAGAGGAGTGGTAGATAGTGAAGAGGGGTGTTATAGTTTGCAGAGGACTTGGGCAAGTTGCAGAGCTGGGCCGAGAGGTGGCAAATGGAGTTTAATGTGGAAAAGTGTGAGGTAATTCACTTTGGCAGGAATAACAAATGTGTAGAGTATAGGGCTAATGGTAGGACTCTTAATAGTGTTGATGAACAGAGGGATCTTGGTGTATATGTGCATAGATCCCTGAAAGTTAGCAATCAAGTCGATAAGGTTGTTAAGAAGGCATATGGAGTCTTAGCTTTTATTGGTAGGGGGATTGAATTTCGGAGCCGCAACGTCATGTTGCAACTGTACAAAACTCTAGTGCGGCCGCACTTGGAGTATTGTGTGCAGTTCTGGTCCCCACATTATAAGAAAGATGTGGAGGCATTGGAGAGGGTACAGAGGAGGTTTACCAGGATGTTGCCTGGTATGGAAGGCAGGTCTTATGAAGACAGGCTGAGGGATTTGAGGTTGTTTTCGTTAGAAAGAAGGCGACTAAGAGGAGACCTTATTGAAACATATAAGATGATTAAAGGTTTAGATAGGGTGGACAGTTGTAGCCTTTTTCCTAGGATGGAGAAAGCTAGCATGAGGGGACATAGCTTTAAATTAAGGGGTGGTAGTTATAGGATGGATATCAGAGGTAGGTTCTTTACCCAGAGGGTGGTAAGGATATGGAATGCCCTGCCTGCGTCAGTTGTAGACGCGCCAAGTTTGGTGGCGTTTAAGAGGTTAGTAGATAAGTTTATGGATGAAAGGGGAATGGTTTAGGTTAGAGGGTCATTGTTTTTTCCTAATTGGTCGGTGCAACATCGAAGGCCGAAGGGCCTGTTTCCTGTGCTGCGTTGTTCTTTGTGTTTACAAATTGAATAATGAGCCAAGGCTGTGAAGTAATTTTCTTCAAGGTCAGTCTTGTTGAAAAGGAGTTATTTCCATTTATAAGCAGATCCTGCAATGCTCTATTGATATCACAAAGAGAGATTAACAGGAATCCATATCGTGGACATGAGAGGTTTTGTCGAATGTAAACAATGAATGATTGATAAAATCAAAGAGAAATTCCAAGTTGGAAGCAGGGTTTCCTTGCTAGTTAGGAGTTCTGAGTGGTGTCATATGATAACCTTTTTACCAGCTTCTGGACATGATTATCTACCTTAATGAAAAGTTCATTATTCTGTTTGGTGGCAGCTGATCTTTGCCAGGTTCTACAGCAGTGAAAAGCGTTTTAGCTGCAGAAACCCTGGCTTTGGTTGAAGCCTTTGAAATGGGGGAGGAGGGAGTTCACTTATCCAGCATACTAACAGAAACATAGGAGGAGACAAGATGCGAAAAGCTTGCACATAAAGTGTTCTGATGATATTGGATTTGTGTAGGAAAATATCCATTCAATAAAAAATATCATTGAAAGAGACAGAGAATAGGCTGAGCTAGTATAAATGAGATATGAAAAAAAAGGGAAATTTCTAAACTGCAATGGGTCGACACAAGTTACCAATTATCAGACTGTTCAATAAAATAAATGTGTGTTCCAAGAAATGTGTTGGGAAGAAGGCTATCTGGTCATTGGACCCTGGTCACTCCCTCTGGTTAAATGTCACTCACTGACCACAGGAATCAGATATCACTCAAGTTCCCCTCCCAGTCACTCACCATCCTGACTTGGAAATATATTAGCCTTTCCTTCACTGTCATTGGGTCAAAATCCTGGAATTCCCTCCCTAACAGCACTGTGGGTCAACCCACAGCACGTACTCTGCAGCAATTCCACAAGGCAGCTCACCACCACCACCTTCTCAAGGGCAACTAGGGATGGGCAATAAATACTGACCAGCCAGTGACACCCATATCCCACAAGTCAATAAAAAAAACACTGACTGCAATAGTCAGAGGCCACTCACACTGACCACACAGATGATAGAATCCCTACAGTGCAGGAAGAGACAATTCAGCCCATCGAGTCTGCACCAACAACAATCCCAAATAGTCACTGGCATTGATTTGGCATTTTAACAGGGATATTGATTTCAGCTCTTCGTGTAGAAAGTAACAGTGATATAAACTCAAATAGCAAAGTCACACGTGAGCAAGGTTCTTACCATCAACAGTGTCACTGGCATCACTGATCAATACTACCAACAGATGATGCAAATTGAGATCAGTTAATTATCTGTGCAAACAGTTCAAGTTATCCCCACATCATACAAATTATATCTTAGCAATCCCGAACAACTTACATGTGAAAGATAGATAACTGCAACCAAATCAGGATCAGACTGTGCTGAAATAGCTGATCTCAGTCTGAAAGATTTATGTATAGAATAACAGATACCTGGGAGTGAGTTACAGACTGGAATCTAATGAAGGGGTTCGGGGTGGTTTATATATAGAATAACAGATACCCAGGAGTGAGTTACAGACTGGAATCTAATCGAGGGGTTCAGGGTGGTTTATATATAGAATACAGATACTCGGGAGTGAGTTACAGACTGGAATCTAATCGAGGGGTTCGGGGTGGTTTATATATAGAATAACAGATACCCGGGAGTGAGTTACAGACTGGAATCTAATCGAGGGGTTCGGGGTGGTTTATATATAGAATAACAGATACCCGGGAGTGAGTTACAGACTGGAATCTAATCGAGGGGTTCGGGAGGGTGTTTATATATAGAATAACAGATACCTGGGAGTGAGTTACAGACTGGAATCTAATCGAGGGGTTCGGGGTGGTTTATATATAGAATAACAGATACCCGGGAGAGAGTTACAGACTGGAGTCTAATCGAGGAGTTCGGGGTGGTTTATATATAGAATAACAGATACCCGGGAGTGAGTTACAGACTAGAATCTAATCGAGGGGTTCGGGGTGGTTTATATATAGAATAACAGATACCCGGGAGTGAGTTACAGACTGGAATCTAATCGAGGGGTTCGGGGTGGTTTATATATAGAATAACAGATACCTCGGAGTGAGTTACAGACTGGAATCTAATCAAGGAGTTCGGGGTGGGTTATATATAGAATAACAGATACCCGGGAGTGAGTTACAGACTGGAATCTAATCGAGGGGTTCGGGATGGTTTATATACAGAATAACAGATACCCGGGAGTGAGTTACAGACTGGAATCTAATCGAGGGGTTCGGGGTGGTTTATATATAGAATAACAGATACCCGGGAGTGAGTTACAGACTGGAATCTAATCGAGGGGTTCGGGGTGGTTTATATATAGAATAACAGATACCTGGGATTGAGTTACAGACTGGAATCTAATCGAGGGGTTCGGGGTGGTTTATATATAGAATAACAGATACCCGGGAGTGAGTTACAGACTGGAATCTAATCGAGGGGTTCGGGGTGGGTTATATATAGAATAACAGATACCCGGGAGTGAGTTACAGACTGGAATCTAATCGAGGGGTTCGGGGTGGTTTATATATAGAATAACAGATACCCGGGAGTGAGTTACAGACTGGAATATAATCGAGGGGTTCAGGGTGGTTTATATATAGAATAACAGATACCCGGGAGTGAGTTACAGACTGGAATCTAATCGAGGGGTTCAGGGGGTGGTTTATATAGAATAACAGATACCCGGGAGTGAGTTACAGACTGGAATTAATCGAGGGGTTCGGGGTGGTTTATATATAGAATAACAGATACCCGGGAGTGAGTTACAGACTGGAATCTAATCGAGGGGTTCAGGATGGTTTATATATAGAATAACAGATACCCGGGAGTGAGTTACAGACTGGAATCTAATCGAGGGGTTCGGGATGGTTTATATATAGAATAACAGATAGCCGGGAGTGAGTTACAGACTGGAATTAATCGAGGGGTTCGGGATGGTTTTATATAGAATAACAGATACCGGGATTGAGTACAGCGGAATCTAATCGAGGGGTTCGGGATGGTTTATATATAGAATAACAGATACCTGGGATTGAGTTACAGACTGGAATCTAATCGAGGGGTTCGGGATGGTTTATATATAGAATAACAGATACCCGGGAGAGAGTTACAGACTGGAATCTAATCAAGAGGTTTGGGTGGTTTATATATAGAATAACAAATACCCGGGAGTGAGTTACAGACTGGAATCTAATCGAGGGGTTCAGGGTGGTTTATATAGAGAATATCAGATACCCAGGAGTGAGTTACAAACTGGAATCTAATCGAGGCGTTCAGGGTGGTTTATATATAGAATATCAGATACCCGGGAGTGAGTTACAGACTGGAATCTAATCAAGAGGTTTGGGTGGTTTATATATAGAATAACAAATACCCGGGAGTGAGTTACAGACTGGAATATAATCGAGGGGTTCAGGGTGGTTTATATATAGAATAACAGATACCTGGGAGTGAGTTACAGACTGGAATCTAATCAAGAGGTTTGGGTGGTTTATATATAGAATAACGAATACCCGGGAGTGAGTAACAGACTGGAATCTAATCAAGAGGTTTGGGTGGTTTATATATAGAATAACAGATACCCGGGAGTGAGTTACAGACTGGAATCTAATCAAGAGGTTTGGGTGGTTTATATATAGAATAACAGATACCCGGGAGTGAATTACAGACTGGAATGTAATCGAGGGGTTCGGGGTGGTTTATATATAGAATAACAGATACCCGGGAGTGAGTTACAGACTGGAATCTAATCGAGGAGGATTCGGGGTGGTTTATATATAGAATAACAGATACCCGGGAGTGAGTTACAGACTGGAATCTAATCGAGGGTGGGTGGTTTATATATAGAATAACAGATACCCGGGAGTGAGTTACAGACTGGAATCTAATCGAGGGGTTCGGGGTGGTTTATATATAGAATAACAGATACCCGGGAGTGAGTTACAGACTGGAATCTAATCGAGGGGTTCGGGGTGGTTTATATATAGAATAACAGATACCCGGGAGTGAGTTACAGACTGGAATCTAATCGAGGGTTCAGGGTGGTTTATATATAGAATAACAAATACCCGGGAGTGAGTTACAGACTGGAATCTAATCGAGGGGTTCAGGGTGGTTATATATTAGAATAACAGATACCCGGGAGTGAGTTACAGACTGGAATCTAATCGAGGGGTTCAGGGGTGGTTTATATATTGAATAACAGATACCCGGGAGTGAGTTACAGACTGGAACTAATCGAGGGGTTTGGGTTGTTTATATATAGAATAACAGATACCCGGGGACAGACTGGAATCTAATCGAGGGGTTCGGGGTGGTTTATATATAGAATAACAGATACCCGGGAGTGAGTTACAGACTGGAATCTAATCGAGGGGTTCGGGTGGTTTATATATAGAATAACAGATACCCGGGAGTGAGTTACAGACTGGAATCTAATCGAGGGGTTCAGGGTGGTTTATATATAGAATAACAGATACCCGGGAGTGAGTTACAGACTGGAATCTAATCGAGGGGTTCGGGGTGGTTTATATATAGAATAACAGATACCCGGGAGTGAGTTACAGACTGGAATCTAATCGAGGGGTTCGGGGTGGTTTATATATAGAATAACAGATACCCGGGAGTGAGTTACAGACTGGAATCTAATCGGAGGGTTTGGGGTTGTTTATATATAGAATAACAGATACCCGGGAGTGAGTTACAGACTGGAATCTAATCGAGGGGTTCGGGGTGTTATATATAGAATAACAGATACCCGGGAGTGAGTTACAGACTGGAATCTAATCGAGGGGTTCGGTTGTTTATATATAGAATAACAGATACCCAGGAGTGAGTTACAGACTGGAATCTAATCGAGGGGTTCAGGGTGGTTTATATATAGAATAACAGATACCCGGGAGTGAGTTACAGACTGGAATCTAATCGAGGGTTCGGGGTGGTTTATATATAGAATAACAGATACCCGGGAGTGAGTTACAGACTGGAATCTAATCGAGGGGTTTGGGTTGTTTATATATAGAATAACAGATACCCGGGAGTGAATTACAGACTGGAATCTAATCGAGGGGTTCAGGGTGGTTTATATATAGAATAAGAGATACCCGGGGAGTGAGTTACAGACTGGAATCTAATCGAGGGATTCGGGGTGGTTTATATATAGAATAACAGATACCCGGGAATGAATTACAGACTGGAATACAAGAACAAAGAACAAAGAACAACACAGCACGGGAAAGAGGCCCTTCGGCCAAACGAGCCCGCACCGCCGTCCTGATGTCTTAATGACATATCCATGACTTTAGGCTATGCCTATTGTGGAATATTCCCATATAGGGACCAATATAGGGACAATTTGTTACCCAATCAGCCTAAGAGCACATTTTTGGGATGTGGGGGAAACCGGAGCACCCGGAGAAAACCCACGCAACCATGGGGAGAACGCGCAAACTCCCACAGACACAGGCCCAAATCCATGTGTCTGCACAGCAACAGCGATAGTCTCTGAGCTGCCATGTTGCCCATCTGATGGTCCAGTTTAAGCATACACTAACGACGCGAAGCACTAGGCAACTCCTGAAGCAACCTCCAGGAGCAGCCCTCGCACGACCTGCCGAATGCATGCACCTTGTTGGTCAACAAGGTGGACCGAACAGCCTGTGGAAACAAATAAGATATTTAGACAGTCCTCCTATATCCCTCTATCTGCAGACCGCTCATGTGGCTGTCCAAGAGACCCTTAAACAACCCTAGCGTGCCTGCTCCCACCACCTTACTCGGTAGTGCATTCCACACCCCCACTACCCTTTGTGTGAAAAAATGCCCTCTAATATTAGTCTTATACATAGCCCCCCTCACCCTAAGGCCATGACCCCTCGTTCTATCCATTTCTAATGGTGGAAAAAGCTTACCACCATTTACTCTATCTATACCCCTCAATCTTATATACCTCTAATAGATCCCCTCTCAGCCGACGTCTTTCAAGGGAAAACAACCCCAGTGTTTCAATCTTTCCTTAAGACAGCCTTTCCATACCAGGCAGCATCCTGGTAAATCTCCTCTGCACTCTCTCCAGGGACTCCACATCCTTCCGTAGTAAGGCGACCAGAACTGGACGCAGTACTCCAAGTGAGGCCTAAGCAGCGTTCTATACACTTGCAACATCAGACTCCTACTCTTGTATTCTATACCCTTCTATGAAGGCTAACATACCATACGCCTTTATCACATTCTCCACTGTACTGACACCTTCAGAGACTTGTGAACTTGCACCCCAGGTCTCTCTGCATCTCTATACTCCGGATAGTTTTACCTTTTATCCTATAACTCCCCTCTACATTATTCCGGCCAAATGCATCACCTCGCATTTATCCGGATTAAATTCCATTTGCCATCTATCTGCCCAATCTACCAGCCTATCTATGTCCTGTTGTATTGCCTGGCACTGCTCCTCAGTCCCCGCCAATCCAAGCATCTTAGTGTCATCAGCAAATTTGCTGATCACACCACCTACCCCCTCTTCCAAGTCATTTATATAAATCACAAATAGAAGAGGTCCTAGTACTGAGCCCTGTGGCACACCACTAGTGACTGACCTCCAGTTGGAAAAAGAGCCTTCCACTACTACCCGCTGTCTCCTCCTCCCAAGCCAGTTCTCAACCCATCTACATACCTGGCCCTGTATCCCATGCGCCTTCACCTTTTCTATCAGCCTACCATGGGGAACCTTGTCAAACGCCTTACTGAAATCCATGTAGACGACATCAACGGCTTGTCCTTCATCAACCGTTTTTGTCACTCTTCAAAAAATTCCACTAGATTCGTAAGGCACGACCTCCCCTTAACGAAGCCATGCTGCGTATCCCTGATCAGATCGCAGCGCTCCAGATGCTCATACATCCTGTCCCTGAGGATCCTCTCCATTAGCTTACCTATAACTGAAGTCAAGCTCACCGGCCTATAGTTCCCTGGGTTATCCCTCTGACCCTTTTTAAACAACGGTACTACATTTGCAATCCTCCAGTCCTCTGGGACCTCACCTGTGTCCAAGGAGGAGACAAAGATTTGCGTCAGAGGCCCAGCCAGTCATCTCTCACCTCCCTTAGCAGCCTGGGGTAAATGCCATCAGGCCCCGAGCTTTATAAGTCTTTATGCTGCCTAAAGCCCAACCTCTTCCTCGTAATGATTATTTCCTTTAACGGGTCCTCAATTTCCTCAAAGCCGGCATCAGACATCAGGCCCCTCTCCCGCGTGAATACCGACGCAAAGTATTCATTCAGGATCTCCCCATTCCCTCAGGCTCTAAGCATAGTTCCCCTCCTCTGTCCCTGAGAGTCCAATCTTCCCTCTAACCATCCTTTTGCTCCTTACATAGGAGTAAAATGCCTTAGGATTTTCCTTAATCCTACCTGCCAAAGCCATTTCGTGGCCCCTTTTTGCCTTTCTGACACCCCTTTTAAGATCCCGTCTACACTCTCTATATTTTCCAGCGCTGTTTCTGTCCCCAGTTGCCTGATCTAACGTACGCCTCCAGCTTAACACAGAACATAGAACATAGAAACATTACAGCGCAGTACAGCCCCTTCGGCCCTCGATGTTGCGCGTACGGACCAGTCCAGTGGACCCTCTAACCTAAACTATCCAATATCATCCATCTGCCTATCCACCGAACATTTGAATGCCCCCAAAGTAGGTGAGTCCACAACTAGCTGCAGGCAGGATTCCACGCTCTCACCACCCTCTGTGGAAGAACCTGCCTCTGACATCCGTCCCTATAACTACCACCTCTTAATTTAAAGTTATGGCCCTCGTGGTGGTCATCACCATCCGAGGAAAAAGAGCTCTCACTATCCACCCTATCCAATCCCTTGATCTTCTTATACGCATCAATTAGGTCACCGCCGTAACCTTCTTCTCTACTAATGAAAATAACCTCAGGTCCCTCAGCCTTTCTCATAAGGCCTTCCCCACTCATCACAGACCTTACCCACTGTAACAGAACACCGACCTGTGCAACCTCCTCTGCACTTATCATGCTTCCACATCTTTCTTATAATGCGGGCGACCAGAACTGTACGCAATACTCCAAGTGCGGCCACACCAGAGTTTTGTATAGTTTGTAACATAACCTCACGGCTCCTAAAAATCAATTCCTCTACAATTAAAGCTAACACAACGTGCGCCTTGTTAACAACTTTATCAACCTTGGGTGCCACTTTCAAGAGCTATGTACTTGTACCCAAAGATCCCTCTGCTTGACAACACTATTAAGGGTCCTTCCATTAGCCCTATATTCATATGCCTGTGTATTCCTACCAAAGTGAATCACCTCTACTTATCCGTATTGAATTCCATTTGCCATCTCACGCTTTCCCTTTCCAGCTCTGCAACCTATCTATGTCCCTCTGCAAACTGTAATTCATCCATCTGGCTGTCTACAACTCCCCCACTTAGGTATCGTCAGCCCAAATTTACTAATCCAACCATCTACACCCTCATCCAGGTCATTTATAAAAATGACAAACAGCAGTGGCCCCAAAACAGATCCTGAGGTACACCACTTGTAACTGCACTCCAGGTTGAATATTTCCATCAACACCACCCTCTGTCTTCCATCAAGCTTCTTCCTAACAAGTCCTCAACATCCCTAGTAACCCACGGTTCTCTAATCCTACCTTCCCATCCTCCTCCTTACCGGAACGTGTCTTTCCTGCAAGATTTTAGTTTCCCTGAAAGACTCCCACATATACTGCGTCGACCTACCCTGAACAGCTTATCCAGTCGGTATCCCTTAAGATCCTGCCTAATCCTAAAGCCCTCCCCAGTTTAACACCCTACCCCTTAAGGCAGGCTTAATCTTTTTCCATTAATATCTAAAGCAGACAGAGTTGTGGTAACTATTGACACATGCTCTCCTACTACAACATCAACCACCTGCCCTGGCCTCATTCCCCAGAACCAGATCCAGTATAACCCCCCCTCTCTAGTCGGGCTATCCACATACTGCTCAAGGACCCTTTAAAACACACTGTACAAATCATCCCGTCCACACCTTCTGCCTGGGCATTCAATCTACCCCAGGGAAATTGAAATCTCCCACTACAAACCATCCTATTCTTCCTACACTTCTCTAAAATGTCCCTGCATATCCCTTCTTCACGGCCCGTGGGCTGTTGGGCGGTCTGTAGAACACACCCAACATAGTAACCTCTCCCTTCCTATTCCTCAACTCACCATAGCGACTCAATTCCTAAATCATCCATACCTCCCCCTCTGCCACTGCCCTATGATGTGTCCCTATACTAGTAAAGCCACTCCCACTCCTCTCTTCAAACCACCTTGTCATGCCTAAAACACTTATACCCTGGAAATTCAATTGCCAGTCCTGCCCCTCCTTTAACCACGTCTCAGTCACCACCACCACTTCTAGCTTCATCGTGAACATTATACTTCAGTTCATCTGTTTTGCCAGTCACACTCCTCGCATTAAAACACATGCACTGAAAACCCTCAGGCCCTCTCTGATCCTCCTTCCTACCCTCCCGGACTTACCTGTCACCCATCTCTCTCCTACTCCCAGTTCCCTCTGTCTCCCCCACCCCCCCCTCCATATTAGTTTAAACCCTGCCGAAACACTCCTAACCTCCCAGCTAAAATATGGGTGCCCTTCCCAGACAACGTTCCCGTCCCTCTTGTATAGATGCCCCCTCCCTCATGAAGGACTTCCCAATGGTCTATGAATTGGAAACCCTCTGCCCTACACCAATCCCTCAACCACACATTCAGTTGGAGTACGTCATTATTCTAACCCTATCAGTCCCAGGCGGGCAGCAGCCCAGAGAATGCCACCCTGGAGGCCCTACACTTCAGCCGAGCCCCCAACTCCCTGAACTGCCTACATATGTCCCCCCTGCACTTTGTTCCTACATCCTTCTCTCCTACGTGAACTATTCTCAGCCTTAGACCCTCCCCTTCAAAATTCCCTCTACCCTCTCCGTAACATCCTGGACCCTGCTCCAGGGAGGCAGACTACCATCCTGGAGTCCCGCATTTGCCCATCTAATCTAATCTAATCAAAAACGTTTGGGTGATTTATATGTAGAATAACAGGGTGTGTGGAGCGTCAGGGAGGGGTAGTGCCTCTGATGGGGGACATCGGCATGTCCTTTCAGGCGTGGTCTTGTTTCAGCCTTTGTACCCACCTGCACTCTGTTCCCCACCTGTGACTCCCTGTAGCTGTTTGCACCCCGTGAAGCCGGACACACCCAAAGGCAATGCATTGACAAGCCGGTTCAAACCTGTGTGAGGGTCGCTGACGTAGGTCTCAACCCTCAGTGAGATAGGGAGATGTCTGTGCCACAATGTGAAGAGAGAGTCAGCAGATTGAGCGCCCGGACGAGAGCACCATGGAAGGCTCCAACAGTCAAGAAGGCGGTCTCTGCAAGCATCCTGGGACACGAAGAGCAGGACAATACATAGAAGACATTCTGCGTATCCACTGCACACCCAGTCCCCCCTCTAGCCAGGCTCGACTCTGTCTTGCCACTGGATTTAGAATGGGTATTGGGAACAAGAGTGAGTGAGGCTGACGACTGCGCAATCTCTCCCTCATCTTAAATCAAATCAAACGTTAGTGCCGACACCATCATCGTATCATCATCCTATTCAATCTCTGAAGTCCTGTGGAATGATGGTGATGAGTAAATGAAGTGAAGCACGTGCAGTATACTGGGAGTTGCGCTCACAGACCTGCACGCGCGGTGGCTCAGGTACTAATGGTTGTTTTCCGCTGACCGAAGCAGCAGTGAAATAGCGTTCCACCTGGGTGACATGAGCAATCCTCTTCAGGAACACACTGCTCACCTCTGTGAATGAGGAAGGGGTTGGAAAAAGCGTGCCCTAAACATTGCCTGCTTCACAACACCCTGGACAGTTTACTGCAGCTGGCGAGGATCCCATCTTGCGGTCAAAAACAAAATAAAACACAGTGTGACACCGCTCAGCATTGGCACTTGAACATGCGCACCACGCTTTTGACAAACCCTACAGCAGACAGACCAGAGAGAAAAACAGCCTTAATTGCCAGAGAGCTTGCAAGATACAACATGACATGAGATGGGGTGTAGAGGGATATAGTCCAGGTGCAGGTCGTGGACTAGGCAAAATGGTTTTGGCACAGACAAGAAGGTCAAAAAGACTGTTCTGAGCTGGTAATTTTCTATGGGCTCTATTTAGAATAGCTGGGAGCCCAAGCGACCGAACCCTGTGGCACCCCACTTGTTATTTCCTGCCATCCAGAAAAACCCCATTTCTCCCAACTTTCTACTTCTGTCCATCAGCCAATCACCTATCCAGCTAATAAATTATCCCTAATCCCATGTGATCTAACCATTTTGTGCAGCACCTTATCAAATGCCTTCCAGAAACCAGGTATACTACATCATACAGGATCCCCCATTGTCCACTTATTTGTTACATCTTCAAGAACTCTCAGCAATTACTCAAATATAGATTTGCCTTTAATAAAACCATTGCTGACTCTGATGGATAGCATTTGTCGACTTTCCAAATGTCCTGATATTGTGTCTCCTTGATAATTGATTATCACGGATTTAGCAGAGAGAGCCTCATTTTGGGAAACAATGAAACTCAGATTGTGTAAGTTCTTATCAATGGGGAATTAAGCTAGCAGTAAGGCTCTCAGTAGTGCTGTTTATGAATACAGAGTTATATTACCATCAAAAATAACGACAATAGCTCTTACTTAGAATGTGAGAACGTGCATTAGTCTGATGTAACCTGTAACAAGAGGAGGAAAATGGTGGGAATATTAACTTTGACCTCAGTGTCTGGGCAAGTTGCTAAGCAATAGAGGACGTTGAGTCAGGAATAGGGGGGAGGCAGACATCCAGATTCTATGGACCAATGAAATCCCATCATGTTAGAAGTAAAATGCAACTGTGCTAAAGTATGTGACAGATAGATTAATGATTTAAGTGTACTGAAAGTTGGTTCAAAGCTAACGATAGGTGGGAGAATTTGATAAGAAAAATGTATAATTATGATCTATTTTAAACTGTCTCATCAGATTGGAGAGGTTGAATGCTCAAGCTGTGTGGGAGAGGCTTAAATCGCTTTAGGTGACTTCTCCCTGCAGTACTGGTCAAATAAAAAATATTTAATTGGTCACTGGCTTTTCATGAGTCTTTTATTATCTGAAGTTTTGATGATTACCCGGTCACCTCGCAACCTCACTAACACAAGCAACAGCTCAGCCTTCAACACCATTTATCCTACAAAACTCATCTCCAAAACTCTGTGGCTGGGGCTCGATTTCTCCCTCTGCCGTGACTGGATCCTAGACTTCCTAATCAACAGATTACAATCAGTAAGGATTTGGCAACAACACATCTACGATACATCCTCACAACGGTTGCCCCACAAGCTGTGTCCTCAACCCTTATTATATTCTTTAATATGGACAGGCAATGGACTAGCTGATTAGTGCCCCTAGCTAGACTACAGCCGCGAATGATCTCTAGAAACTGCCGCGAATACTCCCACGGCCAGAGGCGTACGGACATGAATACTCACTGGCCAGGAACCCATTCACAGAATCTGCCACGGCAGAGGGTTTCAACCTGAACTTTGACTCCATAAAAACTATCATGTTGTAATCTTAATCTTAATCTACTGATCCCTATAACGGACTTCCTTCTTCTAATAACCTATTCAATTTCGTCAATTTTCGTTCTAAAAAATTTGCAGGTCTTTATGAAGAGAGGCTGAGGAGACTGAGGTTGTTTTTCGTAGAAAGAGGTAGCTAAGAGGAGACGCTTATTGAAACATATAAGCATGATAGAGGTTTAGATAGGGCGGACAGTGATAGCCTTTTTCCTAGGATGGAAAAGCTAGCACAGAGGGGGGACACAGCTTTAAATTAAGGGGTGGATAGTTATAGGACGGATGCTATTAGTCAGAGGTAGGTTCTTTAACAGAGGCCGTGGTAAAGGGTATGGAATGCCCTGCCTGTGTCAGTTGTACAATGCCGCCAAGTTTGGTGCGTTTAGTTTAAGAGGTAGTAGATAACGTTTATGGACGAAAAGGGAATGGTTTCAGCGTTAGAGGCGCTCATATAGCTTTTTCCTAAGTGCGTCGCGCAACATCGAGGGCCAAACGGCTTGTTCTGCGCTGTAATGTTCTATGTTCTAAATCCATCGGTTTCACTAATGTCCTTTAGGAAAGAAATCTGCTGCTCACTTACCTGGTCTGAATTACAAGTGACTCCAGACCACAGCAAATCGGAATGACTCGCCAACTTCCTCCCAAGGCAATTGGGATGAGCAATAAATGCTGGCCAGCTAGCGATGCTAATGTCTCATGAATGAATAAAAAAAAAGTATGACTGTGTGGCCAAATTCCCTCAATTCAATTTCAAGTTTGTGATGACACCACTGTTTAAGCTCAGATCTCAACAATGATGAGACAGAGAGTACGGAAAGAGATAGAGAGTCTGGTGAAATGGTGCAGCAACAATAATCTCTCACTCAAGTCAACCCAAAATGAAGGAGATTGTCATCAACTTCAGGAAGTTAGTAGAACTTGCCCTTGCTGCATCAATGGGGGACAAAATAGAAAGGGCAAGAGCTTCAAGATTTTAGGTGTCCAATCACCAATAATGCTGGCATTATAGTTAAGAAAGTCCACCCAAATGCTTTTATTTTCTCAGAAGATGAAAGGGAATTTGGCATGCCAGCTATGACTCTCACCAACTTTTACAGATTGCCCCATAGAAACATTCTTTCTGGTTGTATCACAGCTTGGTATGGGCTCCTGCTCTGCCCAACCGCAATGAAGCCCAATCCATCACGCAAACCAGCCTTCCCATCCATTGACTCTGTCTACACTTCCCACTGCCTGGCAAAGCAGTCAGCATAATGAAGGACCCCACGTACGCCAGACATTCTCTCTCCCACTTTTTTCCTTCAGAAAAAAGATACAAAAGTCTGAGGTCACATACCAACCAACTCAAGAACAACTTCTTCCTGCTGCCGTCAGACTTTTGAACAGACCTACGGTTGCATTAAGTTGATCTTTCTCCACACCCTAACATGACTGTAACACTACATTCTGCACTCTCTCCTTTCCTTCTCCATGTGCTTTGTCAGTATGGCGCAACAAGAAATACATTTCATTGTATAGTAAGACATGTTCGGGAGTGGAATGCCCTGCCTGCATGGTTGTAGATGCGCCAAGTTTTGTGGTTTAAGAGGTTAGTTTATAAGTATAGGAAAGAAGGGAATGGTTTAGTTTGGAGGGGCATTGCTTTTTATTTTGGTCGGCGCAACATCGAAGGCCGAAGGGCCTGTTCTGTGCTTGTAATGTCTATGTTCTATGTTCTATGTGACAATAATAAATCAAAAACATATATGATGTATATATATTCACAGTATTCACAGTGGAAAAGTGATCTGGGAGGATGCACTACCAAGTTTGCGGCAGACTGAAAAGATTGAGTATGTAGATATTAAGGAAGCGGATGTGTTAGAACTTTTAAATGCTATCAAGATAGACAAGTCTCCGGGACCAGATGGGATGTACCCCAGGTTATTGTGGAGGTGAGGGATGTCATTGCAGAGCCCCTGGCGATGATCTTTGCGTCGTCGATGGAGACGGGAGAGGTTCCGGAGGATTGGAGGATTGAGGGATGTGGTCCCTATTTTCAAGAAAGGGAACAGGGATAGTCCTGGAAATTACCGACCAGTGAGTCCTGACCTCAGTGGTTGGTAAGCTGATGGAGAGGCTTCTGAGGGACAAGATTTATGAGCATTTGGAGAAGTTTAGGTTGATTAGAAATAGTCAGCATGGTTTTGTAAAAGGCAGGTCGTGCCTTACAAGCTTAATTGAGTTCTTCAAAAATGTGACTGAACACATTGACGAAGGAAGAGCAGTGGACGTGGTGTAACATGGACTTCAGCAAGGGCATTTTGACAAGGTCCCCCATGCAGACTTCTTGAGAAGGAGGAGAGGCCATGGGATCCAAGGGGCTTTGGCCTTGTGGATCCAGAATAGTGAAGAGGGGTGTTATAGTTTTACAGAGTGACTTGGACAAGTTGCAGAGCTGGGCCAGAGGTGGCAGATGGAGTTTAATGTGGAAAAGTGTGAGGTAATGCACTTTGGCAGGAACAATAAATGTGTAGAGTATAGGGCTAATGGTAGGGCTCTTAATAGTGTTGAGGAACAGAAGGATCTTGGTGTATGTGTCAATAGATCCCTGAAAGTAGGCAGTCAAGTGGATAAAGTTGTTAAGAAGGCATATGGAGTCTTAGCTTTTATTGGTAGGGGGATTGAATTTAGGAGCCGCAGCATCATGTTGCAACTGTACAAAACTCTAGTGCGGCCGCACTTGGAGTATTGTGTGCAGTTCTGGTCCCCACATTATAAGAAAGATGTGGAGGCATTGGAGAGGGTACAGAGGAGCTTTACCAGGATGTTGCCTGGTATGGAGGGCAGGTCTATGAAGAGAGGTTGAAGGATTTGAGGTTGTTTTCGTTAGAAAGGAGGCGGCTAAGAGGGGATCTTATTGAAGCATATAAGATGATTAGAGGTTTAGATAGGGTGGACAGTGATAGCCTTTTTCCTAGGATGGAGAAAGCTCGCACGAGGGGACACAGCTTTAAATTAAGGGGTATGAGTTATAGGACGGATATCAGAGGTAGGTTCTTTACTCAAAGAGTGATTAGGGAGTGGAATGCCCTGCTGCAGCTGTTGTAGATGCGCCAAGTTTGGTGGCGTTTAAGAGGTTAATTGATAAGTATATGGAAGAGAAGGGAATGGTTTAGTTTGGAGGGGCATTGCTTTTTATTTGGTCGGCACAACATCGAAGGCCGAAGGGCCTGTTCTGTGCTGTAATGTTCTATGTTCTATGTTCTAGAACTGGCTTGCCTGCAGAAGGCAGAGGGTGGTTGTGGATGCTCTTTTTCTGCATGGAGGTCGGTCACCAGTGGAGTGCCCCAGGGAATCTGTTCAAGGGCCCTTGCTGTTTGTCATTTTCATAAATGACCTGGATGAGGAAGTGGAGGGATGGGTGAGTAAGTTCGCCGATGAACGAAGGTCGGTGGTGTTGTGGATGGTCTGGAGGGATGTCAGAAGTTGCAGCATGACATCGACAGGATGCAAGACTGGGCGGAGAAGTGCAGATGGACTTCAACGCGGATAAATGTGTTGTGGTCCATTTTGGCAGATCCAATGGGATGAATGAGTACACTATCAAAGGTAGGAGTCTTAGCTCCTAAGACTCTTAGGGAAGAGCAGAGGGATCTTGGGGTCCGGGTCCATAAGACTCTCAAATGGCCTCCCAGGTGGAGGATGTGGTTAAGAAAGCTTACGGTGTACAGGCCTTCATTCATCGAGGGATTGAGTCAGGAGTCAGGAGGTAATGCTGCAGCTTTATAGGACCCTTGTCAGACCACACTTGGAGTACTGTGCGCAGTTCTGGTCGCCTCCTATAGGAAGGAGTGGAAGCTATTGAAAGGGTGCAGAGGAGATTTACAAGGATGTTGCCTGGGTTGGGAGGCATGCCTTATGAAGACAGGTTGAGGGAGCTGGGACTGTTCTCCCTGGAGAGACGAAGGTTGAGAGGCGACCTGATAGAGGTTTACAAGATGTTGAGAGGAATAGATAGGGTGGACTCTCAGAGACTATTTCCCAGGGCTGAAATGGTCACGACGAGAAGGCACATATTTAAGGTGCAGGGAAGCAAGTACAGAGGGGATGCTAGGGGAAAGTTTTTCACTCAGAGGGTGGTGAGTGAATGGAATCGGCTGCCATCGGTGTGGTCGAGGCGAACTCGCTGGGTCTTTTAAAAGACTTCTGGATGAGTATATGGGATCCAATGGGATTGGGGGTTATAGATAGGTCTATGGCTGGGTAGGTTTTGATGTGTTCGGCACAACTTGTGGGCGAAGGGCCTGTTTGTGCTGTAGTGTTCTATGTTCTATGTTCTAGTAGGAACAAAGAAAATTGGAGCAGAGGGAGGCCCTTTGCTTCTGCTCTGCCATTCATTTTGATCATGGCTAATCAGTCAACTCAATATCCTGATCGCTCCTTTCCCCCATTTCCTTTCATCCCAAGAATATTTCTAACTCTTGGAAACTTTCTGGCTGAGCTACTTTCTGTGGTAGTGAATTCCCAGGCGGACCACTCTCTGGGTAGAAAGTTTTCTCCCCTCAGTCCCAAAAGATTACCCTATATCCTTGCCTGACCCCTGGACTCCCCCCACCATTGGGAACATCCTTCCTGTGCTGATGTGAGTCAGTGTGCCTGAGAGGTTACATCAAAGTTGGGATTATCAGCCAGAGGAAGATGAATAGAATATCATTCCAGCCCTGAATTCCAAAGCTAGCCGTGAACCTCCACTCACACACATTACAAAGAATTCAGAAGCTTCTCTGATGTAGAGTACTGCGTTGAGAGTAATCATTTTTATGGATTATTGTACTAAACGTGGTGTCACAGTTGTCTGGGGAGGCACATTACTGTTAGTATGATTTACATAGGTTAGCATGATTTTTCTTCTTCATGAATAAATTATAATAAAGCTATTGAATTAAACCCATTTTCTATCCGGTATCTTTTGTTGTATTGAATTGAGTTGGAAAAAACTAAAAAATTGAATCATTTGACTTATACCTCCACACCAGCTTGAACGCTGCAAAATACAGTATCGTAATCTTTGTTAGTTCAACAGTAATGTTTCTTAATGACTAAAACTAGATATATGAGTATGGAGTGTGGGGTGGTGTGGTCAGCACTGTGGTCAGCACTGCTGCCTCACAGCTCGAGGCCTCAATCCAGCCTGGGTCACTGGTGGGAGTTTGTATGTTCTCTCTGTGTCTACGTAGCTTTCCTCTGGTACTCTGATTTCCTCTTACATTCTGAAAGACTTGCTGGTAAGATGAATTGACCTAAACAGGCACCGGAATGTGACAACCAGGGGAATTTTTCACAGTAACTTCATTGCAGTGCTAATGTTAATCCTTACTTGTGATCAATAAATAAAATAAATTAGTAAAAATTCAAGCTAGAAACTATCTCCATGCTCTGTCCAACATTAGTCTAGCCCTAGGTGTGGGTCATGTTTTCTTACCTTACGATAGGGTGAGGACTGTTCTCTGTCCCACATTAACTCTTATGTTGCAGACGCTTATAGAACATAGAACATAGAACATTACAGCGCAGAACAGGCCCTTCGGCCTTCGATGTTGCGCCGACCAAAGTAAAAAGCAATGACCCTCTAAACTAAACCATTCCCTTTTCTTCCATATACTTATCTATTAATCTCTTAAACGCCACCAAACTTGGCGCATCTACAACTGATGCAGGCAGGGCATTCCATTCCCTTATCACTCTTTGGGTAAAGAACATACCTCTGATATCCGTCCTATAACTAATACCCCTTAATTTAAAGCTGTGTCCCCTCGTGCTAGCTTTCTCCATCCTAGGAAAAAGGCTATCACTGTCCACCCTATCTAAACCTCTAATCATCTTATATGCTTCAATAAGATCCCCTATTAGCCGCCTCCTTTCTAACGAAACAACCTCAAATCCTTCAACCTCTCTTCATAGGACCTGCCCTCCATACCAGGCAACATCCTGGTAAACTTCCTCTGTACCCTCTCCAATGCCTCCACATCTTTCTTATAATGTGGGACCAGAACTGCACACAATACTCCAAGTGCGGCCGCACTAGAGTTTTGTACAGTTGCAACATGACGTTGCGGCTCCGAAATTCAATCCCCCTACCAATAAAAGCTAAGACTCCATATGCCTTCTTAACAACTTTATCGACTTGACTGTGCCTACTTTCAGGGATCTATGACACATACACCAAGATCCCTCTGTTCATCAACACTATTAAGAGTCCTACCATTAGCCCTATACTCTACACATTTATTATTCCTGCCAAAGTGCATTACCTCACACTTTTCCACATTAAACTCCATTTGCCACCTCTCGGCCCAGCTCTGCAACTTGTCCAAGTCTCTCTGCAAACTATAACACCCCTCTTCACTATCTACCACTCCTCCGACTTTGGTGTCATCCGCAAATTTACTAATCCATCCTTCAATACCCTCATCCAGATCATTTATAAAAATTACAAACAGCAGGGGCCCCAAAACAGATCCCTGAGGTACACCACTTGTAACCGAACTCCACGATGAATCTTCCATCAACCACCACCCTCTGTCTTCTATCTGCTAGCCAATTCCTAATCCAATTAGCTAAATCACCCTCTATCCCATACATCTGCATTTTTCTGCAGAAGCCTTCCATGGGCCACCTTATCGAACGCCTTACTAAAGTCCATATATACCACATCAACTGCCTTACCCCCATCCACCTCTTTGGTCACTTTTTCAAAAAACTCAATAAGGTTAGTAAGGCACGACCTACCCTTCACAAAACCATGCTGACTATCCCCAATCAATTCATTTCTCTCTAAATAACTATAAATCCTATCCCTAATAATTCTCTCCAATACTTTGCCCACAACAGAAGTAAGACTCACCGGCCTATAATTCCCTGGAAAGTCTCTCTTCCCCTTCTTGAACAATGGGACCACATTCGCTATCCTCCAGTCTTCCGGTACTATACCCGTAACCAACGACGACCTGAAGATCAGAGCCAGAGGCTCTGCAATCGCCTCTCTTGCCTCCCAGAGAATCCTAGGGTAAATCCCGTCCGGCCCAGGGGACTTATCTAACTTCAAACCCTCAAGAATATCTAGCACATCCTCCTTATCTACTTCAATACTTTCCAGTTTGCAACCCTGTATCCCAGTGTTCTCTACAACTACATTTACATCTCCCTGCGTGAATACCGAAGAGAAATATTTGTTCAGTGCCTCTCCAATCTCTTCAGGCTCCACGCATAACTTCCCACTGCTGTCTCTGACTGGCCCTAATCTTGCCCTAACCAATCTTCTATTCTTAACATATCTAAAGAAAGCTTTAGGATTCTCCTTAATCCTATCAGCCAAAGTCTTCTCATGTCCCCGTTCAGCTCTCCTCAACTCACTCTTTGGCTCCCTCCTGGCTAATCTATAGCTATACATTGCACTAACTGAGCCTTCAAGCCTCATCCTGACATAAGCCTCCTTTTTCCTTTTAACCAGCAAATTAACTTTTTTAGTACACCATGGTTCCCTTACTCGACCATTTCCTCCTTGCCTGACAGGGACATACTTATCAAGGACTCGCAGTAGCTGCTCCTTGAATAAGCTCCACATTTCAGATGTTCCCAGTCCCTGTAGTTTCCTAGTCCAACCTATGCACCCTAATTCTCTCCTGATGGCCTCATAATTACCCTTCCCCCAGCTATAACTACTGCCCCCAGCTTCATGCCTATCCCTATCCATCACTAAGGTGAATGTAACCGAATTGTGGTCACTATCACCAAAATGTTCACCAACTTCCAAGCCTAACACCTGGTCTGGCTCATTGCCCAGCACCAAATCCAATGTAGCCTCACCTCTAGTTGGCCTATCTACATACTGAGTCAAAAAACCTTCCTGCACACTTTGTACAAAAACTGACCCCTCTAACGAGCTAGAGCTATAGCTATTCCAATCAATATTAGTAAAGTTAAAGTCCCCCATAACAATTACCCTATTACTTTCACTCCTGTCCAGGATCGACTTTGCAATCCTTTCTTCTACCTCTCTAGAACTTTTAGGAGGTCTATAAAAGACTCCCAACAGGGTGACCTCTCCTCTCCTGTTTCTAATCTCAGCCCATACTACCTCAACAGACAAGTCCTCATCAAACTTCCTTTCTGTCACTGTGATACAGTCTTTGACTAATAATGCCACTCCTCCCCCCCTTCTACCTCCTTCTCTACTCCGACTGAAGCATTTGAACCCCAGAACCTGCAACAACCATTCCTGTCCCTGCTCTATCCATGTCTCTGAAATGGCCACAACATCGAAGTTCCAGGTACTGATCCAAGCTGCAAGTTCCTCCACCTTATTGCGAATACTTCTTGCATTAAAGTATACGCATTTCAAACCATGCCCTACTCCACCCGTACGCTGCTGTGCTTTACAGTTCTCATCTATGACCCCCCCTATTCTCGTCCCTCTTAACATCCAAACTACTCAGGATCCCACCCCCCCTCTGAATCAGTTTAAAGCCCCCTGCATAGCCTTTGCAAATTTTCCCCCCAAGATATTGGTTCCCCTCTGGTTCAGGTGTAGACCATCTCTCTTGTAGAGGTCCCACCTACCCAGAATGAGTCCCAATTGTTCAGGAACCTGAACCCCTCCCTCCTGCACCATCCCCACAGCCACGAGTTCAAACATTCCCTCTCTCTGTTCTTCTCTAAACTATCCCATGGCACAGGCAAGAGTCCAGAGATAACCACTCTGTCTGTTTTGGCCCTAAGCTTCCACCCCAACTCCATAAATTTCTGTTTAATATCCCCTTCCCTCGTCCTACCTACATCATGTGTCCCTACATGAACTATGACTTGGGGCTGACTCCCCTCTCCCTTAAGAATCTTAAAAACCCGCTCTGAGACATCCTGGGCCCCGGCCCCTGGGAGGCAACACACCAGCCCTGAGTCCCGTTTATTACTATTTACTCTCCTATCTGTCCCCCTAACTATGGAGTCTCCAATTACCAGAACACTACAGCACAAACAGCCCCTTCGGCGCACAAGTTGTGCCGATCATATCCATAGCTACTAGGCCATAGAACTATTTGTAACTCCCAATCCCATTTAATCCCATATACTCATCCAGAAGTGTTTTAAAAGACCCCAGCGAGTTTGCCTCCACCACCACTGACAGCATTTGTGATCTGCAGACACTTCACTCACCATCCTCTGAGTGAAAAACTTACCCTTAACATCTTCTCTGTACTACTCCCCAGCACCTTAAACCTCTGTCCTCTCGTTGCATTGGGGTGGCAGCGTGGGCTCGTTGGACCGAAGGGCCTGTTTCCCATGCTGTTTTGTTCTTTGTTCTTTGTTCTTTATTTCAGCTCTGGGAAATAATCTCCAAGAATCCACCCTATCTATTCTTCTCAACATTTTATAAATTTCTATCAGGTCGCCTCTCAACCTTCATCTCTCTGGGGAGAAGAGATCTAGCTCCCTCAACCTAAGGCCTGCCTCACAATCCAGACAACATCCTTGTAAATCTCCTCTGCACCCTCTCAATAGCTTCCACATCCTTCCTATAGTGAGGCGACCAGAATTCTTTCTCAAAAAGCAGTGGAGTCTTTGAATATTTTTAAGGCAAAGTGAGATAGATCCTTGAGGATCTATCTCACAAGAGGGTGTAAGGTTAGTGGGAATAAGCAGAACAGGATTGGGCTTACAATCAGATCAGCCGTGGTCTTATTGATTGGTGAAGCAGGCTCAAGGGAGCTTCCTGCTGTTCCTAACCCACCTGGTTGTATAATGATGCATTAAGTACTTTTGCCTTCTCTTTAATTCTTGGCATTTATCACTCTCTGTCCTTAATAGGATCCACTGTACCTCATAATACCTGGTTCCTATTCTCATACAATCTACAAGATGCACAGCAGCAATTTATCAAAGATCCTTAGACAGCACCTTCCAAACCCATTTCCATCTAGAAGGACAAGGGCAGCAGATACATGGGAACATCATCACCTGCAAGTTCCCCTCCAAGCCACTGACTGTCATGATTTGGAAATATATCGTCATTCCTTCCCTGTTGCTGGGTCAAAATCTTGGAATTCCCTCCGGAATGGCATTGTGGACTGAGACTGCAATGATTCAAGAAGGTAGCTCACCACCACCTTTTCAAAGACAACTAAGGATGGGCAATAAATACTGACCCAGGCAGCAACACACATATCCCACGAATGAATAAAAAAAACTCTTATTTTTCTCTTTATTCCCTTCTCAATATGTTGTATTTGACCTGATTCTTGTTATAAGAATCCATCCGACATGTTTCACACAATTTTCTTTCTTGTTTCATTATTTCATTCTATTCCTTCATCATCAAAGTAACTTCATACTTTCTGCCCTTATTTTTCTTTCTTGTTGAAATGCTTTTACTTGAAGCATCTCCTTAAACATCACCCAATCTTTCACTGCAATTTTCTCTGCCAGTCTTTGCTTCCATTTTGCCTTGGCTCCATCCTCCCTCTTCCCATTGTGGTTAGCCCTCTTCCAATTTTAGATTGCTCCTTACTTTTCTCTAATACTAATCTGAACCTTATGATATAATTATCACTTTACCCAAATATTCTCCCTCAGACACTTGGTCCATTCAGCCCATCTCATTCTCCCACATCAGTTCAGCAATGCCTCCTTATTTTAATAAAAACAGTGTTGGATAAGAAGAATCTGGAACATTCTGCTTCTCTCTCCACACGTGCTTCCAGACACGCTGACTTTATGTAGCATTTTCTGCTTTTATTTCAGAGTTCCAGCATCTATATTATTTTGATTTTATTTGAATGCCTCTTTCCTGTTGATATGTAACATGCTGGTCAAGGAAGTTTTCTCTACATAATTCAGAAATTCTGCCTCATAGCTGGCCTTTCTTCTAACATTATCTTAAATGATATTTGTCATTAAATTTCCCCAATATCACCCCCGTTGTTCTTGCATATCATTGTGATTTCCCTGCAGATTTATTTCTCTATCCCTCTCTTACAATGTAAAAGTCTATAGAATTTCCCCAATTCTGTGTTTGTTCCTCCCTTTTGTTTCTCAACTCCAGTCAAATAAATTCTTCTCTTAACAAAGACAGAAAATGCTGGAAAATCTTAGCAGGTTTGACAGCAACTGTGGAGAGAGAATAGAGGCCAATGTTTCCAGTCTGGATGACCCTTTGTCAGAGCTCAGGTCATTTCTCTATTTTTATTTCAGATTCCAGCATGCTCAGGATTTTGCCTTGACCTCACATTCTGTCTTTGAGTCTCCAGGATACCCTTTCCTGCAGAGTCTTCCCTACTCAGTGTTGTCATTGTACTTCCCTTAGCAAATTTTCTGGATACCATAACAGAAAATAACTGTAACTTTTGAATGATTATGAAATGTAGCTGTATATTAATGAGTTTACATCCTTGTTCATTGCCTGCAGTTGTGTAGGAAGGGGGTGTGTATGGAGATGTGAAACAAGGAAATCAAATTATTGTAATACTTTCTGGATGTGGGTGTGGCAGATAAGCCAGAGAGTCAGAGAGGTTTACAGCATGAAAACAGGCCCTTCAGTCCAATATGTTCATGCCACTCCTTTTTTTAAGCCCCTGAGCTAGTCCTAATTGCCCACATTTAGCCCATATCCCTCTATCCCCATCGTACTCACCTAACTATCTAAAGACAAAATGCTATCTGCCTCCACTACTACCTCTGGCAGCTTGTTCCGGACACTCACCATCCTCTGTGTGAAAAAATCGTCCCTTTGGACACTTTTGTATCTTTCCCCTCTCACCTTAAACCTATGCCTCCTAATTTTAGACTCCCATACCTTTGGGAAAAAATATTGACTATCTAGCTGATCCATGCCCCTCATTATTTTATAGACCTCTATAAGATCACCCCTCAGCCTCCTACGCTCCAGAGGAAAAACTTCCCAGTCTATCCAGCATCTCCTTATAACCCAAGCCATCAACTCCCAGTAGCATCCTAGTAAATCTTTTCAGCACTCTTTCTAGTTTAATAATATCTTCTCTATAAAAGGGTGACCAGAACTGTACACAATATTCCAAGTGTGGCCTTACCAATGTCTTGTACAACTTCAACAAGACGTCTCAACTCCTGGATTCAATGTTCTGACTGATGAAACCAAACATGTCGAATGCCTTCTTCACCACTCTGTCCACCTGTGACTCCACTTTCAAGAAGCTATGAACCTGTACCCCTGGATCTGTTTGTTCTGTAACTCTTCCCCAAGAAGAGTTCCCCAACACCCTATCATTAACAAGGTCAGCATTTGCTATCCATCCCTAAGTGTCCTTTAGAAGATACGGGACAGCTGTCTGTTTGAATTGCTGCAGTCTGTTGTTCAATTTTCCTGCAGAGGTTTGGTTTGACTGAATGTTTTACTTGGCCATTTCAGAGGGCCGTTAAGAGTTGGCCACATCGCTGTGGCTCTGGAGTCACATGTAGGCCAAACCAAGTATGAACGGCAGGTTTCCTTCCCTAAAGGACATTAGTGACCGAGACGGGTTTTTACAACAATTGATAAGTTCATGGTAACCTTTACTGAGGCTAACTTTCAGTTCCAGATTTAAGCCTTGTAACTGTATAATAATAAGTCCTCTATCACTTAGACAAATGCAATAAAAAGTCTCACAACACCAGGTTAAAGTCCAACAGGTTTATTTGATAGTAAACCCACAAGCTGTCGGAATCACTGTTCCTTCGTCAGGTGTGTGCAAGGTTCTGATTAGAGAAGGGCGTATAAAGACACAGACAGTTTACAAAATACTGATTAGAATGCAAGTCTTTACAGCTAATCTGCTATTCAAGTCTTAAAAATGCAGACAGTGTGAGTAAAGATAACATTAAGCATAGGTTAAAGAGATGTTAATTACCAGTGGTGTACCTCAGGGATCTGTTTTGGGACCACTGTTGTTTGTTATTTTTATAAATGACCTGGATGAGGGTGTAGAGGATGGGTTAGTAAATTTGCTGATGACACCAAAGTCGGAGGAGTTGTAGACAGTGAGGATGGACATTACAGTTTGCAGAGGGACATAGATAAGTTGCAGAGCTGGGCCAAGAGGTGGCAAATGGAGTTTAATGTGGAAAAGTGTGAGGTGATTCACTTTGGTAAGAGTAATATGTGTGCAGAATATAGGGCTAATGGTAGGACTCTTAGTAGTGTAGATGAGCAGAGAGATCTTGGTGTACAGGTGCATAGATCTCTGAAAGTTGGTACTCAAGTTGATAAGGTTGTTAAGAAGGCATATAGTGTGTTAGCATTTATTGGTAGAGGGATTGAATTTTGGAGCCAAAATGTCATGTGGCAACTGTACAAAACTCTGGTGCGGCCGCACTTGGAGTATTGTGTACAGTTTTGGTCGCCACATTATAAGAAAGGTGTGGAGGCATTGGAAAGGGTGCAGAGGAGGTTTACCAGGATGTTACCTGGTATGATGAGTAGATCTTATGAGGAAAGGCTAAGGGACTTGAAGTTATTTTCATTAGAGAGAAGGAGACTAAGAGGTGACTTAATTGAGACATATAAGATGATCAGAGGGTTAGATAGGGTGGATAGTGAGAGCCTTTTTCCTCGGATGGAGATGGATAACATGAGGGGACATAGCTTTAAATTAAGGTGTGGTAGTTATAGGACAGATGCTAGAAGTGGGTTCTTTACTCAGAGGGTAGTAAGGGCGTGGAATGCCCTGCCTGCAGCAGTTGTGGACTCGCCAAGTTTAAGGGCATTCAAATGGTCAGTGGATAGGTATATGGATAATATTGGAATAGTTTAGGTTAAAGGGTCATAAAATTGGTTCGATTGGTCGGTACAACATCGAGGGCCGAAGGGCCTGTACTGCACTGTAATGTTCTATGTTTTACGTTCTATGTTCTATGTGAATTGTCTCCAGACAGGACAGTTAGTGAGATGTTGCAATTTCAGGTAAGTCATGGGGGTTACAGATAGTGTGACAGGAACTCAAGATTCCTGTTAAGACCGTCCTCATGTGTGCGGAACTTGGCTATCAGTCTCTGCTCAGCGACTCTGCACTGTCGTGTGTCGTGAAGGCCCCCTTGGAGAATGCTTACCCAAAGGTCGGAGGCCGAATGCCCATGACCACTGAAGTGTTCACTAACAGAAAGAGAACACTCCTGCGCGGTGATTGTCGAGTGATGTTCATTCATCCGCTGTCGTAGTGTCTGCATGGTCTCCCCAATGTACCATGCTTCGGGACACCCTTTCTTGCAACGTATTAGGTAGACAACGTTGGCCGAGTTGCAAGAGTATGTACCATGTACCTGGTGAATGGTATCCTCACGTTTGATGATGGCATCCATGTTGATGATCCGGCATGTCTTGCAGAGGTTGCTGTGGCAGGGTTGTGTGGTATTGTGGTCACTGTTCTCCTGAAGGTTGGGTAGTTTGCTGTGAGCAATGGTCTGTTTGTGGGGATGGCCATCCCCACACCCCCACTTCTTGCCTTCAAACAACCGCACAACTTCAAACAGATCATACTCTTGGTCCGTTGTCTACCTGATACGCTGCAGGAAAGGATGCCCCGAGGTTTGGTACATTGAGGAGATCCTGCAGACTCTACGACAACGGATGAATGAACACTGCTCGACAATCACCAGACAAGACTGTTCTCTGCCTCTTGGTGAACACTTCAGCGGTCACAGACATTCGGCCTCTGATCTCTGGGTAAGTATTCTCCAAGGCGGCCTTCACAACACACACAGCGCAGAGCCACTGAGCAGAGATTGATCGCCAAGTTCCACACACTTGAGGATGGTCTTAACCGGGATCTTGGGTTTATGTCACACTATCTGTATTCCCCATGACTTGCCTGAATCGCAACATCTCACTAAGTGTCCTAACAATAGGAAGACAATACACATCTCTTTAACCTATGCTTAATGCTATCTTTACTCACATTGTGTGCACCTTTAAGACTTAAATAGCAGGTTAGCTGTAAAGACACAAACTCTAATCAGTATTCTGTAAACTGTCTGTGTCTTTATATGCCATTCTCTGATCAGAAACATGCACACACCTGACAAAGGAACAGCCTTTCCGAAAGCTTTTGGGATTACTATCAAATAAACTTGTTGGACTTTAACCTGGTTAAAGTGAGACTTTTTACTGTGTTTACTCCAGTTCAACACCGGCATCTCCAAATCATGACTCAGACAAATGCACAGAGAGGAGTGATGAAATTAAATATAAATATCGGGAGAGTAGCAGAGATTAAGTCAGTGAGCTGTGAGTCAGAATCACAGTTTTAGCTCTATTTTCAAACTGGGTAACTTTACTCAACGAGGTGTTCAGGGTGGTTTATATATAGAATATCAGATACCAGGGAGTGAGTTACAGACTGGAATCTAATCGAGGGGTTCGGGATGGTTTATACATAGAATAACAGATACCCGGGAGTGAGTTACAGACTGGAATCTAATCGAGAGGTTCGGGGTGGTTTATATATAGAATAACAGATACCCGGGAGTGAGTTACAGACTGGAATCTAATCGAGGGGTTCAGGGTGGTTTATATATAGAATATCAGATACCCGTGAGTGAGTTACAGACTGGAATCTAATCGAGGGGTTCGGGGTGGTTTATACATAGAATAACAGATACCCAGGAGTAAGTTACAGACTGGAATCTAATCGAGGGGTTCGGGGTGGTTTATATATAGAATAACAGATTCCCGGGAGTGAGTTACAGACTGGAATCCAATCGAGGGGTTCAGGGTGGTTTATATATAGAATATCAGATACCCGGGAGTGAGTTAGACTGGAATCTAATCGAGGGGTTCGAGGTGGTTTATATATAGAATAACAGATATCCGGGAGTGAGTTACAGACTGGACTCTAATCGAGGGGTTCAGGGTGGTTTATATATAGAATATCAGATACCCGGGAGTGAGTTACAGACTGGAATCTAATCGAGGGGTTCGGGGTGATTTATATATAGATTAACAGATACCCGAGAGTGAGTTACAGACTGGAATCTAATCGAGGGGTTCAGGGTGGTTTATATATAGAATAGCAGATACCTGGGAGTGAGTTACAGACTGGAATATGATCGATGGGTTTGGGGTGGTCTATATATAGAATAACAGATACCCGGGAGTGAGTTACAGACTGGAATCTAATCGAGGGGTTCAGGGTGGTTTATATATAGAATAACAGATACCCGGGAGTGAGTTACAGACTGGAATCTAATCGAGGGGTTCGGGGTGGTTTATATATAGAATAACAGATACCCGGGAGTGAGTTACAGACTGGAATCTAATCGAGGGGTTCGGGGTGGTTTATATATAGAATAACAGATACCCGGGAGTGAGTTACAGACTGGAATCTAATCGAGGGGTTCGGGGTGGTTTATATATAGAATAACAGATACCCGGGAGTGAGTTACAGACTGGAATCTAATCGAGGGGTTCGGGGTGGTTTATATATAGAATAACAGATACCCGGGAGTGAGTTACAGACTGGAATCTAATCGAGGGGTTCGGGGTGGTTTATATATAGAATAACAGATACCCGGGAGTGAGTTACAGACTGGAATCTAATCGAGGGGTTCGGGGTGGTTTATATATAGAATAACAGATACGCGGGAGTGAGTTACAGACTGGAATCTAATCGAGGGGTTCGGGGTGGTTTATATATAGAATAACAGATACCCGGGAGTGAGTTACAGACCGGAATCAAATCGAGGGGTTCGGGGTGGTTTATATATAGAATAACAGATACCCGGGAGTGAGTTACAGACTGGAATCTAATCGAGGGGTTCAGGATGGTTTATATATAGAATAACAGATACCCGGGAGTGAGTTACAGACTGGAATCTAATCGAGGGGTTGGGTAGTTTATATATAGAATAAAAGATACCCGGGAGTGAGTTACAGACTGGAATCTAATCGAGGGGTTCGGGGTGGTTTATATATAGAATAACAGATTCCCGGGAGTGAGTTACAGACTGGAATCTAATCGAGGGGTTCGGTGGGGTTTATATATAGAATAACAGATACCCAGGAGTGAGTTACAGACTGGAATCTTTTCGAGGGGCTCAGGGTGGTTTATATATAGAATAACAGATACCCGGGAGTGAGTTACAGACTGGAATCTAATCGAGGGGTTCAGGGTGGTTTATATATAGAATAACAAACACCCGGGAGTGAGTTACAGACTGGAATCTAATCGATAGACTCTAGAAGATTTATTGCCACGTGTCAATCTCTACATCAAAGTGGTTAAAACCTCATTGATGTTATTCATTTTCTTGATGTGATGCACTTACCCAAGACAAGTTGCCTCCAGCCAAAGTTTAAGGTTTTGCTGGTTCCTTTGTTCCTTCTCTGTAACCCAGTCAACATCAGCAGCAGGGCTGATCAGTGCCCATTTGCAGCAATGTTTTCTGGAATCTAAGGCCTTGATTTCACTGTTCACTTGTCAATCTTGCGATGTTTTGAACATTTCTGGTCATCTTCCAATCCACAGGAAGTCTGCAGCTCTAACTGAACGAGGGGTTTGCAGTCTCCAGCTCTGGAGCCACATGCAACTCAGTAAGGATTCATATCCAGCTCTCACCTTGATTGAATAAACCTTTTTTAATGTTATTTAAATGGTTTGTTTTGATTGCTAACTTTTATTAACATTGTGCTTGTGAAAAAGTATCATTAAATTAACAACTTTTTGTAAGAAAAATTAAAATGTTGTTGAAATGTATTGCTGATTTGTATATCATTATTATTTGCATTTGAGTTCCAGCATTGTGACTCTTAAGGTAGAACCATAGAAAATTACAGCTCAGAAACCAGCCTTTTGGCCCTTCTTTGTCTGTGCTGAACCATTTTTTGCCTAGTCCCACTGACCTGCACTTGAACCATTTCCCTCCACACCCCTCTCATCCATGAACCCATCCAAGTTTTTCTTAAATGTTAAAAGTGACTCTGCATTTACCACTTTATCCGGCAGCTCATTCCACACTCCCACCACTCTCTGTGTGAAGAAGCTCCTCCTAATATTCCCTTTAAACTTTTCTCCTTTCACCCTTAACCCATGCCTCCTGGGGTTTTTTTCCCCTAGCCTCAGTGGAAAAAGCCTGCTTGCACTCACTCTATCTATACCCTTCAAAATCTTATACACATCTATCAAATCTCCCCTCATTCTTCTACACCCCAGGGAATAGAGTCCTAACCTATTCAATCTCTCTCTGTAACTCAGCTTCTCAAGTCCCGGCAACATCCTTGTGAACCTTCTCTGCACTCTTTCAACCTTATTTACATCCTTCCTGTAACTAGGTGACCAAAACTGTACACAATACTCTAAATTCGGCCTCACCAATGCCTTATACAATCTTACCATAACACTCCAACTTTTATACTCGATACTTTGATTTATAAAGGCCAATGTACCAAAAACATCTTTATGACCCTATCCACCTGTGACTTCACTCTTAGGAAATCTTGTATTCCCAGATCCCTCTGTTCAACTGCACTCTTCAGAGTCCTACCATTTACCCTGTACATTCTACTTTGGTTTGTCCTTCTAAAGTTCAATACCTCACACTTGTCTGAATTAAATTCCATTTGCTATTTTTCAGCCCATTTTTCTAGTTGGTCCAAATTCCTCTGCAAGCTTTGAAAACCTTCCTCACTGTCCACTACACCTCCAATCTTTGTATCATCAGCAAATTTGCTGATCCAATTCACCACATTATCATCCAGATCATTGATATAGATGATAAACAACAATGGACTCAACACCGATCCCTGTGTCACACCACTTATCACAGGTCTCCACTCAGAGAAACAATCCTCCACAACCACTTTCTGGCATTTCCATTGAGCCAGTGTCTAATCCAATTTACTACCTCCCAATGTATACCTAGTGACTGAACCTTCCTAATTAACCTTCCATGAGGGACCTTGTCAAAGGCCTTGCTGAAATCCAGGTCGACAACATCCACTGCCTTCCCTTCATCCACTTTCCTGGTGACCCCCTCAAAGCTCTAATAGATTGGTCAAACATGACCTACCATGCACAGAGCCATGTTGACTCTCCCTAATAAGTCTCTGTCTATCCAAATATTTGTAGATCCTATCTCATATCACATCTTCCAATAACTTGCCCACCACCAATGTCAAACTTACTGACCTATAATTTCCTGGATTTCTTTTGGAACCTTTTTTTAAACAATGGAACAACATGAGCCACCCTCTAATCATCCGGCATCTCCCCCATAAATACTGACATTTTAAATATGTCTGCCAGGACTCCTGCAAGTTCAACATATTGTATTCTTGACTACATTTTTTAAAACTTGCCCTTCTGATTGCCAACCCTGATCTAAACTATTAGAGGAGCCAAAGTACTTTCCTTGCAAGTTTTCTTATTTGTTTATAGGATGGCACAGTGATTAGCACTGCTGCTTCACAATGCCAGGGACCCAGGTACAATTCCGGGCTTGGGTCACTATCTCCGAGGAGTTTATACATTCTGCCATTGTCCGCGTGAGTTTCCTTTGGGTGCTTCGGTTTCCTCCCACAATCCAAAGATTTTCGGTTTAGGTGGATTGGCCATGTTAAATTGTCAATGATGTCCCAAGATGTATAGGTTAGATGGGTTAATCATGGTGAATGCGCAGGTTTACCTTGATAGGGTGGGAGAGAGGAAGACACTTGGTTGGAGAGTGGGCTGAATGGCTTCCCTCTGCACCATAGGGATTCTCTGATTCTACACTAAAGACAATGCAGGTCATCCTTAAGAAGGTGGCGGAGAGTGGCTTTCTTGAATTGCTGCAGTCTGTGTGATATTGGGACACCCACTGTGCTATTCCAGAATTTTGGCCCAACAACAACAAAGGAACAGATTTTATTTCCAAGTCCGGATGGTGAGTGGCTTGGAGGGGAACCTCCAGGTGGTGGTGTTTCCTGGTATCTGCTGCCCTTGTCTTTCCAGATGGTAATGGTCGTAGGTTTGGAAGGTGCTGCCTGAGGAACCTTGGTGTGTTCCTGCGGTGCATCTTGTAGATGGTACACACGGCTGTCACTGTGTGTCAGTGCTGGGGGATTTGAATGTTTGTGGATGTGGTGCCAATCAAGCAGGCTACTTTGTTGGAGCTGCAGCCCTCCAGACAAGTGGAGATTGTTCCATCACACTCCTGCCTTGTGCCTTCTAGATGATGGAGAGAGATTTTGGGGGCTCAGGATGTGAGCAAACCCAATCTCTATCCTATTCTTTCAGCTGCACTTTGTCTTACATCATGCACTGAGTTCCTTCTGAACCTGGAACAACCTGTGGACTCAAATTACTTTCCAGTTCCACCAGTTATGGAATTCTGGTTGGGATAAATGCCTACATCGTATTTAATTATTTAAATATTGACATCAACTAGTTTTAAAGTTGATGAATCTAGAATTTTCTACCCTCACTCAGTGCAGTATGACTACTGCCTCAGTGTGTTGGGAGCTGTATTTAGTAGGGATGGCTCCTCTCACTCACTCAGTGCGGTATAACTCCTGTCCCAGTGTGTTGGGAGCTGTGTTTGGGGGTGGGGCGGATGGGGGGTGCCCCCACCCTCTCTCTCTCTCTCTCTCTCTCATTCAGTGCGGTATAACTCCTGTCCCAGTGTGTTTGGAGCTGTGTTTGGGGGTGGGGTGGATGGGGGGTGCCCCCCTCTCTCTCTCTCTCTCTCTCTCACTCAGTGCGGTATAACTCCTGTCCCAGTGTGCTGGGAGCTGTGTTTGGGGGTGGTGTGGATGGGAGGTGCCCCCCTCTCTCTCTCTCTCTCTCTCTCTCTCTCACTCAGTGCGGTATAACTCCTGTCCCAGTGTGTTTGGAGCTGTGTTTGGGGGTGGGGGGAGGGAGTGCCCCCCCCCCCTCTCTCTCTCACTCAGTGCGGTATAACTCCTGTCCCAGTGTGTTTGGAGCTGTGTTTGGGGGTGGGGCGGATGGGAGGTGCCCCCCCCCCTCTCTCTCTCACTCAGTGCGGTATAACTCCTGTCCCAGTGTGTTGGGAGCTGTGTTTGGGGGTGGTGTGGATGGGAGGTGCCCCCCTCTCTCTCTCTCTCTCTCTCTCACTCAGTGCGGTATAACTCCTGTCCCAGTGTGTTGGGAGCTGTGTTTGGGGGTGGGGTGGATGGGGGGTGCCCCCCTCTCTCTCACTCAGTGCGGTATAACTCCTGTCCCAGTGTGTTTAGTGGAGGTGGCTCACGGTCTCTGCATTATAATCTGTCTCTCTCACAAACGGGTATTTTTACCTTTAACAATAACACGGAAGCAGCAAATATTTTCCTCATCGGGATTTCCAGCTCATTCTGATCCAATATAAAAGGGCGAATGGAATCAGGAATAGATCAGAAAGTGCAAAGGGCTGAGAGCAGCAGAAGCGGAGAGAAAAGCATTGGAAACGAGTGAGAGAGAAATGATTGGGACAGAGACGGTAAGAAAAGTTTCAGAGAGAGAGACGGAGCAGAGAGGGAGAGAGAGTGGGGATAGACAGAGTGTGAAAGGGAAAGGCTGGAGAGAATCTTCCTGGATTGAGGCAGTCTGGAAAGCTGAGAATTCTCGCTCTGCAATACTTTACACCCTGAGTCTGCGGCCATTCCTGGGCAAGGCTTCTATCCCACTGCAATCCTTTAATTCCAAAAATGGGAACAGTTTGTGGGAGGGTGAGGTGGGAACCATGGGATTTGGGGAATCTGTGGAGTTTCTTGAGGTTTATTTTTTGTGATTTATTCCTGAAGCTTCTCGTGGTCTTGCTGACTCTGGCTGGCACAGTAAGAGCTGCAGGTTCACTCCATTGCTGGGAGCCGGGTGAGATGGAGAGTTGGGTCACGGGGCTCCGGAAACTGCTGAGCAGGAATAACATCAACCGCTTCCCCTCTGCCACCCTGGTGAAGGAGCTGGAGAAACAGAAACACAGCGGCTTGAAAAACTGTCCCAATCTCCAACAATATTCCTCACGCAATAGTGACATCCATCATCGTTCCATCTCCCCCTGGGAATACAGGTAATGACACAGAGAACATTCACCGTGTGGGCACAGAGGGGGCGGGAAGGGGGGCGGTGGGGAAGGGGGGGTGGGGAGGGGGGGCGGTGGGGAAGGGGGGGGTGGGGAGGGGGGCGGGGAAGGGGGGGGGGGAGGGGGGCGGGTGGGGAAGGGGGGGGTGGGGAGGGGGGGCGGTGGGAAGGGGGGGTGGGGAAGGGGGGGTGGGGAGGGGGGGGGGGGAAGGGGGGTGGGGAGGGGGGGCGGGGAAGGGGGGGGTGGGTAGGGGGGCGGTGGGGGAAGGGGGGGGTGGGGAAGGGGGGGGGCGGGGGGAAGGGGGGGTGGGGAAGGGGGGGTGGGGAAGGGGGGGGGGAGGGGGGCGGTGGGGAGGGGGGGCGGTGGGGAAGGGGGGGGTGGGGGGAGGGGGGCGGTGGGGAAGGGGGGGGTGGGGAAGGGGGGGTTGGGGAGGGGGGGCGGTGGGGAAGGGGGGGGTGGGGGAAGGGGGGGGCGGGGAAGGGGGGGTGGGGAGGGGGGGCGGTGGGGAAGGGGGGGTGGGAAGGGGGGTGGGGAGGGGGGGGCGGTGGGTGGCTATAGCTGGGTAATGTTAGCAATGGTGGGTAGGGACAGACTGTGTCTTGTTCTCTCTCTCTGAAGAGTCTCTTTATTCTGATCGCAGGATTGATTACGATGAGAATCGATACCCTGAAAAACTGGCCTTTGCTCGTTGCCTGTGTGACGGCTGCATTGATGCAGAAACTGGAGAGGAGACTCTCTCCTTCAACTCAGTGCCCCTGGAACAGACAATGTTGGTTTTGCAGCGTCAGACCTGCCCTGCGCACCCCGGGCAGTATAGCTTCAATCTAAAGTACATCAAGGTACCCGTTGGCTGTACATGTGTCCTACCCAAAAAGAGCTGATAATCTCCTGTGGAACCATTGGCTGTCCCCTCTAGGAGGGATATTTACAACAACTCAGTAAAGTGTTTCTTGTGAAACACATTGCACATATTTTATGGACAGATGTCAACCAGACAGAGAGAGTCTGCTTCAGATTCCGATTATCTCAGAGACTTGGGCTATTGGCTGTAGGAGTCACTGTGATAATCTGAACATTAATCCAGCCCTGTATCAACCAACACTGACACCAGTTAAACTGGACAGAGAGAGAGAGAGACTGGACAGAGAGAGAGAGAGAGAGACTGGAGAGAGAGAGAGACTGGACAGAGAAAGAGAGAGAGACTGGACAGAGAGAGAGAGAGAGACTGGACAGAGAGAGAGAGAGAGAGAGACTGGACAGAGAGAGAGAGAGAGAGAGAGACTGGACAGAGAGAGAGAGACAGAGAGAGACTGGACAGAGAGAGAGAGAGAGACTGGACAGAGAGAGAGAGAGAGAGAGACTGGACAGAGAGAGAGAGAGAGACTGGACAGAAAGAGAGACAGAGAGAGAGAGGATGGACAGAGAGAGAGAGACTGGACAGAGAGAGACTGGACAGAGAGAGAGAGACTGGACAGAGAGAGAGGATGGACAGAGAGAGAGAGGATGGACAGAGAGAGAGAGGATGGACAGAGAGAGAGAGGATGGACAGAGAGAGAGAGGAGGTGGACAGAGAGAGAGACTGGACAGAGATAGAGAGAGAGAGAGAGACTGGACAGAGAGAGAGAGAAGACTGGACAGAAGAGAGAGAGAGGACTGACAGAGAGGAAGAGAGAGACTGACAGAGAGAGAGAGAACTGGACAGAGAGAGAGAGAGAGACTGGACAGAGAGAGAGAGAGAGAGACTGACGAGAGAGAGAGAGAGACTGGACAGAGAGAGAGAGAGGAGAGACTGGACAGAGAGAGAGAGAGACTGACAGAGAGAAGAGAGAGAGAGAGACTGGACAGAGAAAGAGAGAAAGAGACTGACAGAGAGAGAGAGAGAGACTGGAGTGGGGAGAGAGAGAGACTGGACAGAGAGAGAGAGAGACTGGACAAGAGAGAGGAGAGAGAGACTGGACAGGAGAGAGAGAGAGAGAGACTGGACAAGAGAGAGAGAGAGAGAGACTGACAGAGAGAGAGAGGAGACAGGGATGACAGAGAGAGAGAGAGAGACTGGACAGAGAGAGAGAGAGAGAGACTGGACAGAGAGAGAGAGAGAGACTGGACAGAGAGAGAGACTGGACAGAGAGAGAGAGAGACAGAAGACTGGACAGAGAGAGAGAGAGACACTGGACAGAGAGAGAGAGAGAGAGACTGGACAGAGAGAGAGAGAGACAGACTGGACAGAGAGAGAGAGAGAGAGACTGGACAGAGAGAGAGAGAGAGACTGGACAGAGAGAGAAGAGACACTGGACAGAGAGAGAGAGAGACAGACTGGACAGAGAGAGAGAGAGAGAGACAGACTGGACAGAGAGAGAGAGAGAGAGAGACTGGACAGGGAGAGAGAGAGACAGACTGGACAGAGAGAGAGAGACTGGACAGAGAGAGAGAGACTGGACAGAGAGAGAGAGAGAGAGAGACTGGACAGAGAGAGAGAGAGAGAGAGAGACTGGACAGAGAGAGAGAGAGAGAAGAGACTGGACAGAGAGAGAGAGAGAGACTGGACAGAGAGAGAGAGAGAGAGACTGGACAGAGAGAGAGAGAGGAGACTGGACAAGAGGAGAGAGAGAGAGACAGAGACTGGATAGAGAGAGAGGAGAGAGAGGCTGGAACAGAGAGAGAGAGAGAGAGAGGCTGGACAGAGAGAGAGAGAGGAGAGAGAGGCTGGAGAGAGAGGAGGAGAGAGACTGGACAGAGGGAGAGAGACTGGACAGAGAGAGAGAGAGAGACTGGACAGAGAGAGAGAGAGAGACTGGACAGAGAGAGAGAGACTGGACAGAGAGAGAGAGAGAGAGAGAGACTAAGAGAAAGAGAGAGAGAGAAAGACTGGACAGAGAGAGAGAGAGACGAGAAAGAGAGAGAGAGAAAGACTGGACAGAGAGAGAGATGGGTCTGTGATGAGCTGGGGTGTGGTGGAATTTTGCCGCTGGGATTTAGAGGATTGGATCCACAGTGAGTAAGTGTACCTCTGAGGTGGGAAATCTCTTTGTAAAGCCGAATCTCTCTGTGTGGTTGGATTGTCTTTGTGTTAAATACGTGTGTATTTGAATCCAGTATGTCATTGTGTGACTACACGCTTCATTTTATTTATTACAAAGATCATCTTCTTTTAATTTATTCCTGTGTAAACAGGCAAGATGTTTATTTCAGAGATTTAATTTATAAAGGAGCTTTGTGTATTTATAATAATTTAATGATGAACTTCCTATTCACATTGTGAAATCACTGCCTGATGTTATTCTGTGATAAGATCCAATGATTTAATTTCTCGATGAGATATTAATACTTTATAATAAAGTACTGAACTGTGATTGGTGTGATGTTTGAATGTATAAAATATAGTGATCTATTTGCTGTGTGAATGATCCATTTGGAAACAGTAACACAAAAGCCTTTCAATCTCATGTTTTGAATTTTTTAATTGACTCCCATTCTCCCGAGTGGAGGGAGAGTTCCTGAATTCTGCTGCCTTCTGAATGATGTTTCTGCTGGATAATTTGACTCTCATTTGATGCCATATTTTGCTAGACTCTGGCACCTATTTAGTGTCAAGTCTGTTTTCTTCATTTTGCAACTAATTTAAATTATCTCTTCATTTTCAACACTCAAGGGAATACAAACCTTGTCTGTATCACTGATACTGATTGAATTAACTCTTTCAGTGCTGGTATAATTTGGTGAAGCTGCCCTCTACCTGCCCCAATCATCTTTCCTGCTCTGATTGAACAGTTATCCTGGTAGGATCCAATCAGAGGTTTATATAACTCAAATATACCTCCCACCCCTTTTTCCTTCGCCCCTTGAATTAAGAGCTTATATTCCATTTTTATTTTAAATTATTTGAGCACCCAGTTCATGTTTCTGGAGTGATATCTCCTCTTAGTCCCTCAACTGCTCCGGTTTCTAACTTCTGGGCCTGTTCTGTGCTGTAATGTTCTGTGCTGTAATGTTCTGTGCTGTAATGTTCTGTGCTGTAATGTTCTGTGCTGTAATGTTCTGTGCTGTAATGTTCTGTGCTGTAATGTTCTATGTTCTCTCTGTGTGGGAGTTGGCTGAGAGTGAGTTTGTTCCAAGTGAACATACCTGTTACAGACGTGTGACAAATTATCAAGTGTCGTTGAGTAGGAGACAGCCTGGGAAGTGGGGTAGGGGTTGGGGGACGGAGTAACACTTCCCAAAGATGCAGGCTCAGAATGGACAATTGTTTAAGGGAAAGTTAGAATTTAGGAGAAGGGGTTCTGCAAAAATTGATTCTGTTCAACAGATAAGAACATCCCTTGAGAGCAGGAGTGAGAATATCTCAAAGATAGGTAATGACATCAGAGTCATTGCAGGAAGGGAGGGACCTGGGAAACAGAGACCAACTGACGGTAAGGATTGAGATAAGGATCTAAAAGTTGGAATACTTAAACTATGTTTAAAAACTATAACGTTTTAATTTGAAATCTGGAGTTTTTAAATGTTAGGTTTTATTCCTGATAAATTTAAATAATGGCCTAATAAGTAGAGACATGGCTGAGCATCTCAATCCTATGGAATGCACATCCTGTGCCACGTGGGAACCCCATGATGCTTCTTGTGTCCTGAACAACCAGATGTTTGGGAAATATTGTCAATAGGAGCTTATGTGTTTAAGCAGCAAATTGTGTTATTATTGTTCCACCTTGAGGCTATGAGGATAATATGTTTCCACATGTAGTAACCCTAGAGCTTTACAGCTTGCTGGAAGAGATTAATGAGGTCGAGATTCCTCTGGGGTGTGAATACAGAGCCAACTCCAGCAACATCACTGGTTCAGTTTGCTTAGGGTCAGGGGAAGGTCAGGAGAACAATGATGAGAATGGATTCAATAGTTAGGATAACAGTAGGTGTGACTCCAGGATGGTATGTACCTCCTTTGTGCCAGGATCAGGAATGTTATTGAGGAACTGCAGAACCTTCCATGGAAGGATGGTGAACAGGCAGAGATCATTTTCCATATCAGTAACAATGGGATAAGTAGGAAGACGGTTTAGCTTTTACAATGTTACGATCCCAGTTGACACTATAACTAGAGAGGAAGATTTCAGAATGTAAGATCATAAATTGTTTTGGAAAATATGGAGGATCTGAATCATTGGGCAATTAATTAGTTTTATATACAATAAAAAGAATTATTAATGAACATGAAAAAATTGTGTTATTAAATAAATCATTTATTTCCCTCATTAGTTTAACAATTATGAATAGATTTCAAGATTAAGAAAGATTACTAAGTATGTCTTAAACTACAATGGTCTCAGTAATACAAAGTCCCTTTAGGCACACAGATTGGCTGTGGCAAAATACACATATACTCCACTCTGAATTTAAATTAGTGTCTGTGGATTTCTCCTCAGAATTCCTTCCAGGTGATTATAAACATGAGCGTTCCAAACTCCACTCCCAAAATCAGGCTTTAAATCTTCTCAGAATAACACTTTTTCTTTGTGGTTTGTATTCCGAAATCCGGTACAAGTTTCTCACTTTTAAACAAAGCTTCAGCTCCATTTTTAAGAATGAATCTAGTCCAGGATTTTACACTACCCCCTTTAGGACTTCCTTGTCTTGACTGCTGAATAAACTGTGCGTAATTGCTTTGACTCTCAATTTCCAGACTCTCATAAAATGGCATCAAACCTTTGATTGATCACTGAAGTCTGCTCTCTCTTTTTAAATATATATTTTTCATAGAATCACAGAATACAACAGTGCAAAAGAGGCCCTTCACCCATTGAGTCTGCACTGATGCTTGAAATACTCTGTCCTGCCCACCTAAATCCACTTACCATACTTGGCTCATAGTCTTGAATATTATGAGTGTTATCCAAGTACTTTTTAAAGGATATGAGGCATCCCACCTCCATCACTCTCCCACATTCGAGACTATCACCACCCTCTGGGTAAAAATTTTTTTCCTCAAATCCTCTTTAAATCTCCCACCCCTCACTTTTAACTTGTGTCCCTTTATAACTGACCCTTCAGCTAAGGGGAGCAGCTACTCCTTATCCACCCTGTCCATGCCCCCCATAATCTTGAACACCTCAATCTGGTCACCCTCAGTCTCTCTGCTCCAATGAAAATAACCCAAGTCTATCCAACCTCTCTTCATAACGAAAATTTTCCATCCTAGGCACATCCTGGTGAATCTCCTCTGCATCCCCTCCACTGCAATCACATCCTTCCTATAATGTGGCGACCAGAACTGCACACAGTACTCCAGCTGTGATCTCACTAAAGTTCTATGCAACTCCATCCTCTCTGCTTTTGTAATCTATACCCCAATTGATAAAGGCAAATGTGCAATAAGCCTTTTTCACCACCCTGAAAACCTGCCTTTCACCTTCAGAGATCTAAGGACAAACACACCAAGGTCCCTACATTACTAATTTTAATTAGTAATGGTTAAAGGGCAATGGAGAGCAGGCACGAAAGTGGAGTGGAGACTGAAACAAGATCAGCCATCATCATACTAATGGCAGAGCAGACTCGAGTTGTTGAATTATCTACTTGTACTTTTAATTCTTATGTTTGTAAATCTGGTTATTATAATTATCTCTTTAATTCAAAACCCTTTGTTTAATCTTTCTTGCTTTCTTCAGAAGACTACCTTGCACTCTGTTTTCTTAACTCATCTTTTGATATTCTTTTTGTCCCAATTCTCTGGTTATCTGGACTGTATCTTGCTCCTTAGGAAGCTGCATGTTTGCAACCCTCTTGTCCTTTCCAGCTTCTCCTGGAAGATTTGAACAATGTTCATTCCCTGATATCCTGTCTCCAACTGCAGTCTATTCAACTAAAACTAAAACTTAAAAGCTTGTCTACCAGTTGCTAAGCACTTACCACTA
>JAGIQG010000004.1:1424249-1769249 GCA_024679065.1 Sphyrna mokarran | reverse complement strand
CTACCCACCATTGCTAACATTACCCAGCTATAGCCACCCACCGCCCCCCCCTCCCCACCCCCCTTCCCCCCCCCCACCCCCCCCCCCCTTCCCCACCGCCCCCCCTCCCCACCCCCCCTTCCCCGCCCCCCCCCCCCCCCCCCCCCCACCCCCCCCTTCCCCACCCCCCTCCCCACCCCCCCCCTTCCCCACCGCCCCCCCCCCCCCCACCCCCCCTTCCCCCCCCCCCCCCCTCCCCACCCCCCTTCCCCAGCCCCCCCTCCCCCCCCCTTCCCCACCCCCCCCCCCACCCCCCCCCCCACCCCCCCCCCCCCCCCCCCCCCCCCCCCCTTCCCGCCCCTCTGTGCCCACACGGTGAATGTTCTCTGTGTCATTACCTGTATTCCCAGGGGGAGATGGAACGATGATGGATGTCACTATTGCGTGAGGAATATTGTTGGAGATTGGGACAGTTTTTCAAGCCGCTGTGTTTCTGTTTCTCCAGCTCCTTCACCAGGGTGGCAGAGGGGAAGCGGTTGATGTTATTCCTGCTCAGCAGTTTCCGGAGCCCCGTGACCCAACTCTCCATCTCACCCGGCTCCCAGCAATGGAGTGAACCTGCAGCTCTTACTGTGCCAGCCAGAGTCAGCAAGACCACGAGAAGCTTCAGGAATAAATCACAAAAAATAAACCTCAAGAAACTCCACAGATTCCCCAAATCCCATGGTTCCACCTCACCCTCCCACAAACTGTTCCCATTTTTGGAATTAAAGGATTGCAGTGGGATAGAAGCCTTGCCCAGGAATGGCCGCAGACTCAGGGTGTAAAGTATTGCAGAGCGAGAATTCTCAGCTTTCCAGACTGCCTCAATCCAGGAAGATTCTCTCCAGCCTTTCCCTTTCACACTCTGTCTATCCCCACTCTCTCTCCCTCTCTGCTCCGTCTCTCTCTCTGAAACTTTTCTTACCGTCTCTGTCCCAATCATTTCTCTCTCACTCGTTTCCAATGCTTTTCTCTCCGCTTCTGCTGCTCTCAGCCCTTTGCACTTTCTGATCTATTCCTGATTCCATTCGCCCTTTTATATTGGATCAGAATGAGCTGGAAATCCCGATGAGGAAAATATTTGCTGCTTCCGTGTTATTGTTAAAGGTAAAAATACCCGTTTGTGAGAGAGACAGATTATAATGCAGAGACCGTGAGCCACCTCCACTAAACACACTGGGACAGGAGTTATACCGCACTGAGTGAGAGAGAGAGGGGGGGGGGCACCTCCCATCCGCCCCACCCCCAAACACAGCTCCAAACACACTGGGACAGGAGTTATACCGCACTGAGTGAGAGAGAGAGAGAGAGAGAGAGGGGGGCACCTCCCATCCACCCCACCCCCAAACACAGCTCCCAACACACTGGGACAGGAGTTATACCACACTGAGTGAGAGAGAGAGGGAGAGAGAGAGAGAGAGAGAGGGGGGCACCTCCCATCCACCCCACCCCCAAACACAGCTCCCAACACACTGGGACAGGAGTTATACCGCACTGAAAGAGAGGAGCCATCCCTACTAAATACAGCTCCCAACACACTGAGGCAGTAGTCATACTGCACTGAGTGAGGGTAGAAAATTCTAGATTCATCAACTTTAAAACTAGTTGATGCCAATATTTAAATAATTAAATACGATGTAGGCATTTATCCCAACCAGAATTCCATAACTGGTGGAACTGGAAAGTAATTTGAGTCCACAGGTTGTTCCAGGTTCAGAAGGAACTCAGTGCATGATGTAAGACAAAGTGCAGCTGAAAGAATAGGATAGAGATTGGGTTAGCTCACATCCTGAGCCCCCAAAATCTCTCTCCATCATCTAGAAGGCACAAGGCAGGAGTGTGATGGAACAATCTCCACTTGTCTGGAGGGCTGCAGCTCCAACAAAGTAGCCTGCTTGATTGGCACCACATCCACAAACATTCAAATCCCCCAGCACTGACACACAGTGACAGCCGTGTGTACCATCTACAAGATGCACCGCAGGAACACACCAAGGTTCCTCAGGCAGCACCTTCCAAACCTACGACCATTACCATCTGGAAAGACAAGGGCAGCAGATACCAGGAAACACCACCACCTGGAGGTTCCCCTCCAAGCCACTCACCATCCGGACTTGGAAATAAAATCTGTTCCTTTGTTGTTGTTGGGCCAAAATTCTGGAATAGCACAGTGGGTGTCCCAATATCACACAGACTGCAGCAATTCAAGAAAGCCACTCTCCGCCACCTTCTTAAGGATGACCTGCATTGTCTTTAGTGTAGAATCAGAGAATCCCTATGGTGCAGAGGGAAGCCATTCAGCCCACTCTCCAACCAAGTGTCTTCCTCTCTCCCACCCTATCAAGGTAAACCTGCGCATTCACCATGATTAACCCATCTAACCTATACATCTTGGGACATCATTGACAATTTAACATGGCCAATCCACCTAAACCGAAAATCTTTGGATTGTGGGAGGAAACCGAAGCACCCAAAGGAAACTCACGCGGACAATGGCAGAATGTATAAACTCCTCGGAGATAGTGACCCAAGCCCGGAATTGTACCTGGGTCCCTGGCGTTGTGAAGCAGCAGTGCTAATCACTGTGCCATCCTATAAACAAATAAGAAAACTTGTAAGGAAAGTACTTTGGCTCCTCTAATAGTTTAGATCAGGGTTGGCAATCAGAAGGGCAAGTTTTAAAAAATGTAGTCAATAATACAATATGTTGAACTTGCAGGAGTCCTGGCAGACATATTTAAAATGTCAGTATTTATGGGGGAGGTGCCGGATGATTAGACGGTGGCTCATGTTGTTCCATTGTTTAAAAAAAGGTTCCAAAAGAAATCCAGGAAATTATAGGTCAGTAAGTTTGACATTGGTGGTGGGCAAGTTATTGGAAGATGTGATATGAGATAGGATCTACAAATATTTGGATAGACAGGGACTTATTAGGGAGAGTCAACATGGCTCTGTGCATGGTAGGTCATGTTTGACCAATCTATTAGAGCTTTTTGAGGGGGTCACCAGGAAAGTGGATGAAGGGAAGGCAGTGGATGTTGTCGACCTGGATTTCAGCAAGGCCTTTGACAAGGTCCCTCATGGAAGGTTAATTAGGAAGGTTCAGTCTCTAGGTATACATTGGGAGGTAGTAAATTGGATTAGACACTGGCTCAATGGAAATGCCAGAAAGTGGTTGTGGAGGATTGTTTCTCTGAGTGGAGGCCTGTGATAAGTGGTGTGACACAGGGATCGGTGTTGAATCCATTGTTGTTTATCATCTATATCAATGATCTGGATGATAATGTGGTGAATTGGATCAGCAAATTTGCTGATGATACAAAGATTGGAGGTGTTGTGGACAATGAGGGAGGTTTTCAAAGCTTGCAGAGGAATTTGGACCAACTAGAAAAATGGGCTGAAAAATAGCAAATGGAATTTAATTCAGACAAGTGTGAGGTATTGAACTTTAGAAGGACAAACCAAAGTAGAATGTACAGGGTAAATGGTAGGACTCTGAAGAATGCAGTTGAACAGAGGGATCTGGGAATACAAGATTTCCTAAGAGTGAAGTCACAGGTGGATAGGGTCATAAAGATATTTTTGGTACATTGGCCTTTATAAATTGGAGTATCGAGTATAAAAGTTGGAGTGTTATGGTAAGATTGTATAAGGCATTGGTGAGGCCGAATTTAGAGTATTGTGTACAGTTTTGGTCACCTAGTTACAGGAAGGATGTAAATAAGGTTGAAAGAGTGCAGAGAAGGTTCACAAGGATGTTGCCGGGACTTGAGAAGCTGAGTTACAGAGAGAGATTGAATAGGTCAGGACTTTATTCCCTGGAGTGTAGAAGAATGAGGGGAGATTTGATAGATGTGTATAAGATTTTGAAGGGTATAGATAGAGTGAATGCAAGCAGGCTTTTTCCACTGAGGCTAGGGGAAAAAAACCCCAGGAGGCATGGGTTAAGGGTGAAAGGAGAAAAATTTAAAGGGAATATTAGGGAGGGCGAATGGTGGGAGTGTGGAATGAGCTGCCGGATAAAGTGGTAAATGCGGGGTCACTTTTAACATTTAAGAAAAACTTGGATGGGTTCATGGATGAGAGGGGTGTGGAGGGAAATGGTTCAAGTGCAGGTCAGTGGGACTAGGCAAAAAATGGTTCGGCACAGACAAAGAAGGGCCAAAAGGCTGGTTTCTGAGCTGTAATTTTCTATGGTTCTACCTTAAGAGCCACAATGCTGGAACTCAAATGCAAATAATAATGATATACAAATCAGCAATACATTTCAACAACATTTTAATTTTTCTTACAAAAAGTTGTTAATTTAATGATACTTTTTCACAAGCACAATGTTAATAAAAGTTAGCAATCAAAACAAACCATTTAAATAACATTAAAAAAGGTTTATTCAATCAAGGTGAGAGCTGGATATGAATCCTTACTGAGTTGCATGTGGCTCCAGAGCTGGAGACTGCAAACCCCTCGTTCAGTTAGAGCTGCAGACTTCCTGTGGATTGGAAGATGACCAGAAATGTTCAAAACATCGCAAGATTGACAAGTGAACAGTGAAATCAAGGCCTTAGATTCCAGAAAACATTGCTGCAAATGGGCACTGATCAGCCCTGCTGCTGATGTTGACTGGGTTACAGAGAAGGAACAAAGGAACCAGCAAAACCTTAAACTTTGGCTGGAGGCAACTTGTCTTGGGTAAGTGCATCACATCAAGAAAATGAATAATGTCAATGAGGTTTTTAACTGACACATGGTGATAAATTTCTTACCGTCAGTCTTTTGCTAAACACACCTCCAGTAGGTAAAGATAACTCAACAGAGAATGCAACAACAAACCAATCCAATTGAATTCTTACAGAAAATGAGAACCATGGGAATTAAATCACCTGGGAGCAAGAATTTTATTTGATATTGCTTCAATATACATTAAATAACTCATTTAAAGACTGGAGTATTTCAGTCCAGTAAAGAGAACAGTGTAGAGTGAGATTTACTCTGCATCTAACCCTGTAGTGTTTGGTGGGAAATCTTAGAACACCAGGTTAAAGTCCAACAGGTGAGTCACCTGACGAAGGAACAGCATTCGAAAAGCTAGTAGCATTTACTACCAAATAGAACATAGAACATAGAACATTACAGCACAGAACAGGCCCTTCGGCCTTCGATGTTGCGCCGACCAATATAAAAAGCAATGACCCTCCAAACTAAATCATTCCCTTCTCTTCCATATACTTATCAACTAACCTCTTAAACGCCACCAAACTTGGCGCATCTACAACTGCTGCAGGCAGGGCATTCCACTCCCGAACCAACCTTTGGGTAAAGAACCTACCTCTGATATCCGTCCTATAACTATCACCCCTTAATTTAAAGCTGTGTCCCCTCGTGCTAGCTTTCTCCATCCTAGGAAAAAGGCTATCACTGTCCACCCTATCTAAACTTCTAATCATCTTATATGTTTCGATAAGGTCCCCTCTTAGCCGCCTCCTTTCTAACGAAAATAACCTCAAATCCCTCAGCCTCTCTTCATAAGACCTGCCCTCCATACCAGGCAACATCCTGGTAAACCTCTCTGTACCCTCTCCAATGCCTCCACATCTTTCTTATAATGTGGGGACCAGAACTGTACACAATACTCCAAGTGCGGCCGCACTAGAGTTTTGTACAGTTGCAACATGACGTTGCGGCTCCGAAATTCAATCCCTCTACCAATAAAAGCCAAGACTCCATATGCCTTCCTAACAACCTTCTCGACCTGACTGCCTACTTTCAGGGATCTATGCACATACACACCAAGATCCCTCTTCATCTAGACTACTAAGAATCCTACCATTTGCCCTATACTCTACACATTTATTATTTCTGCCATAGTGCATTACCTCACACTTTTCCACATTAAACTCCATTTGCCACCTCTCGGCCCAGCTCTGCAACTTGTCCAAGTCCGTCTGCAAACTATAACACCCCTCTTCACTATCTACCACTCCACCGACTTTAGTGTCATCTGCAAATTTACTAATCCATCCTTCAATACCCTCATCCAGATCATTTATAAAAATTACAAACAGCAGGGGCCCCAAAACAGACCCCTGAGGTACACCACTTGTCACCGAACTCCACGATGAATATCTCCATCAACCACCACCCTCTGTCTTCTATCTGCTAGCCAATTCCTAACCCAATTAGCTAAATCACCTCTATCCCATACATCTGCATTTTCTGCAGAAGTCTTCCATGGGCCACCTTATCAAACGCCTTACTAAAGTCCATATATACCACATCAACAGCCTTACCCCCATCCACCTCCTTAGTCACTTTTTCAAAAAACTCAATGAGGTTAGTAAGGCACGACCTACCCTTCACAAAACCATGCTGACTATCTCCAATCAATTCATTACTCTCTAAATAACTATAAATCCTATCCCTAATTATTCTCTCCAACACTTTGCCCACCACAGAAGTAAGACTCACTGGCCTATAATTCCCTGGAAGGTCTCTCTTCCCCTTCTTGAACAACGGGACCACATTCGCTATCCTCCAGTCCTCCGGAACCACACCCGTAACCAACGACGACCTGAAGATCAGAGCCAGAGGCTCTGCAATCTCCTCTCTTGCCTCCCAGAGAATCCTAGGGTAAATCCCGTCCGGCCCAGGGGACTTATCCAACTTCAAACCCTCGAGAATATCTAGCACATCCTCCCTATCTACTTCGATACCTTCCAGTTTGCTACCCTGTACCTCAGTGTTCTCCATAACTACATTTACATCACCCTGCGTGAATACGCAAAATAAACTTTTTGGGCTTTAACCTGGTGTTGAGATTTCTCACTATGCTTATCCCAGTCCAATGCCAGCATCTCCACATCATGTTTGATGCAGATAAAGGGAGCTTTATTCTTTATCTAACCCCATGCTGTACCTGTCCTGGGAGTGTTTGATGGGGGGGTACAGTGTAGAGGGAGTTTTACTCTGTATCTAACCCTGTGCTGTACCTGTCCTGGGAGTGTTTGATGGGGACAGTGGAGAGGGAGCTTTACTCTGTATCTAGCCCCGTGCTGTATCTGTCCTGGGAGTGTTTGATGGGGGACAGTGTAGAGGGAGCTTTACTCTGTATCTAACCCCGTGCTGTACCTGTCCTGGGAGTGTTTGATGGGGGACAGTGTAGAGGGAGCTTTACTCTGTATCTAACCCCGTGCTGTACCTGTCCTGGGAGTGTTTGATGGGGGGACAGTGTAGAGGGAGCTTTACTCTGTATCTAACCCTGTGCTGTACCTGTCCTGGGAGTGTTTGATGGGGGACAGTGTAGAGGGAGCTTTACTCTGTATCTAACCCCGTGCTGTACCTGTCCTGGGAGTGTTTGATGGGGGACAGTGTAGAGGGAGCTTTACTCTGTATCTAACCCCGTGCTGTACCTGTCCTGGGAGTGTTTGATGGGGACAGTGTAGAGGGAGCTTTACTCTGTATCTAACCCTGTGCTGTACCTGTCCTGGGAGTGTTTGATGGGGACAGTGTAGAGGGAGCTTTACTCTGTATCTAACCCCGTGCTGTACCTGTCCTGGGAGTGTTTGATGGGGGACAGTGTAGAGGGAGCTTTACTCTGTATCTAACCCCGTGCTGTACCTGTCCTGGGAGTGTTTGATGGGGGACAGTGTAGAGGGAGCTTTACTCTGTATCTAACCCCGTGCTGTATCTGTCCTGGGAGTGCTAGATATTAGCTGACATGTAATTTAGAATTGAAACCCTCAGGTTAGCTCAGCATATGCTGGTTCTAAAATTGACCAGAAATAACACATAGTCACTCAGAGAATAATACATTGAGACAAATTTAAAACCTTAAAAAAAAGAGCAAGATTAACATGAAAGTAAATGGGCAGATTGTTCCCGTGGGGTTAACTGTTCACAGTTACAATACTGAAACCACATGGCTGTGGTTGCAAGTAAATTATTTAAATGAGGTGAAGATATGAACAATGGATGTTTGGAAAAGTGCACAAGTATTTTCCACAGGTCACATTAGAAATATTTTCTTTTGAACACAATATATAAACTGTGGCCAGAAATGGTGCGCTTAGCCTCGCTCAGACAAGACCGGAAGTTCCCGTCCGAAGTTAACAAGAGATTTGCATTGTAGGAGCCTCACCCATGCTGAGTCGGTAGCAAGGTGGTAGATTTCTGGTATTGCTTGAATTAATTATTTACTGATACTTTCAGCAATTCGTTAGAATGTGCAAACTTACTCAAATATCTGGTTGACATATAATCCCTTCCACTTAGGGAAAAAAATTCCATCCCTTTCTTTTAACCTCTCAAAGTGAGACTGAAATATATTGAAAAAAGGTGAGTTGGCATGATCAAGGAATAGGGGTTGGGTGAAGATTAAAGATTGAGAAAAAGAGGTTGGGATTGAGAAAGGCTTGACTAATTATGTGCTCTAAATAGGAGGCTTGATGACCCTCCAGCTAAACTAGAATTATAGAAGTTTGCAGCATGGAAACAAGCCCTTCGGCCCAAATTATCCATGCCACTTTTTTTAAACACCTAAGCTAGTCCCAGTTACCTGTGTTTCTCCCATATCCCTCTATATCCATGTAACTGTCAAAACATTTTTTAAAACAAAATTGTACCGCCTTAACTACTATCTTTGGCAGCTTGTTCCAGACATTAATCACCCTCTGTGAAAAAATTGCCCTTCTGGAAACTTTTGATATCTCCCCTCTCCTTTAACCTATGCCCTCCACTTTTAGACTCCCCTACCTTTGGGAAAAGATGTTGACTATCTAGGTGATCTCTGCCACTCATTATTTTATAGAGGTCTATAAGATCACCTCCAAACCTCCTACGCCAGAGAAAAAAGACCCAGTCTATCCAGCCTCTTGTTATAACTCAATCCATCAAGTCCCAGTAACATTCTGGTAAATCTTTTCTGCACTCTTTCTAGTTTAATGGTATCCTTTCTATAATAGGGTGACCAGAACTGCACACTGTGCTCAAGACTGCTGCAATACCATTCTTACTGCCCTTTCAACTACAATTTAACCAATCATAATCCAGCTGTTTGCTCTGAGCAAGACACCATCATCCCATACTTAAAGCTGTAACTCAGTAAACCAGCGATAGATGTATACGCAGGTGTGAATGCAGATAGATTTATTACATGATTGTTGCATAACCTGCCTCTTGTTCAAACACTGGCGACTTGCCAGTAGCAGTAATACGTGCCAGGTCTAAAATAGCTTCACAATTATAGCATTATGTGGGAGTTTCCCTGCTTTAGAAATGCAGAGTTGCATAGTGGTGAAAATATTCCATTTATAATCAGTCACAAAATGTAGTTGAGGGAATAAAGATATACCAGCGTTAGACAAGAGATACATTGTTTATTTTATGGGACTGGGATTTGGAACATCCAATTACAGGGAGGGGATAATACAAAAAGATTAAGAGATTTTATACAATCACTACAATTAATATAAAATTCTTCATAGAAAGAAACATTGAGTCAGCATTCAGCCAGCGAAGAGATATTGATCACGGCTCCCTTACACGGGCCTCTGTACAAACCAATTGCCAGAATCTAGTCTCCTCCAAGCAACATTGCATCAACCTTTGAGCTGCAATCCATTTCTCCGCGAGTTAACCCAAGCAGAACATTTATTTTACAGAGAGGCGTGCCGAATTCTTTCAAGCACTGCAGGCTCTAGTTTAAGAGGGCTGACAGTGGGTTTTTGACTGAAGGGAAGACTGACTTGAGTAATTGCGAAATCAGCACTGAACATTGGAAACTTGCCATAATATTGGGTGGGACTCGATGCCATTAAGATATGTTCTAACTCAAGGTTCCCTGCAAAGTTCCCACCACGAGCAGCTGAGATCAGGAACATGCACTATTTATCCCTCCAGGCCACTCCTACATCTCTGCGCTAGACTGACATTAAGCTAGGCAACTGGTGATTAGGAACGTTGGGGAGGACACAAATACATTATTTTTAAAGATAAAAAAAAGCTGATAACTGAGTTGAGAAAAAATAGCGATAAACTTTCATTAGAACATTTCGTTTTATTTCAGATTTCCAGCATGCGCACTATTTTGCTTTTGTATCAAACATTTGGGCTTCTTTACTGCAACAGCTGAAATACTCCGAGCTCTTAAATACCACACAACGATCTGCCGGATAATACCTAGACACTTCAGCTGGCAGTAAGAATGCTGGTTTTTTCACTCCATCCCAGTGTCTGAAGCTGTGCTTCACAAAGATGCCTCTCGATGGCCGATTTCAGTTTAAATATTCAAACTATTTATTCCACCACATTAATCCCGATACTCCATCTCCAAAATTTAGAAATGCAAAATCAATCGTTTTCAATGCACAGCAGAAACCCTACATCTGACAGCCTGTTACTTCCAGCCTATATACCCTGTAACATCTGGGGACTGCATAGACAAACAGAACACACTGGTACAGACAGGCTGCTCGCAGAGTCGGTGAACGGGGCCATGAACACTAACATTGCAGATAAATATACTGCACACATTCTACACACACCAGAGAATACTCCAGCTGCACATTTAGCCAATTCAAGGTTCCAAGTGGATGTTTCATCTTACGTAACTCCGTCGGCCAGAAACTCTCGGGTCGTTGTCTGCAAAGTCACTATTTGTTATTATGTTTGCAAGTCAATATCTGATATATCTAAGATTAAATTGGATTTCATGTTGTTCAGATGTTTTAACAGTAATAAAACCGACTTCGATAAAATTACATAAGGATGTTAGTGGATAAATGTCATTTCCTTGTTACTGATAAATGATATTAATTTAATGTATTATATCATGCAGCTTAATGACTCTTAAAAAACCATTTTAGATAAAGACCAAATTCACTTCCTGGCGATGTCTGCTGATCCAAACTTGAAAGCTGGCTACTGGGACCGAGAGAAGAATCGACTGTACTGACTTCCAGAACTAGAATCCCAGTAAACTCCGCTGAAAATGCACATTAACACTGGGTGAAGAAAGTAATTGGATGTAATGCTTCCGTTGACTGAATACTATTGTCCCTTGATCACAATATCAAAGGGGTACCGGACCCTTATCGATATATCAGCAAGAAGTCAGCACCTTTGGGGAAAAGCAGAGAAAAGGAGTTGGAAGCTATTGACTGGTTCTGAAATGCTGTGAATTCTACATCATCTGATCGTGTACAATTATTACTAGCAAATTCCTTACGCTGCGCTTAAAAGTTGTAAAATGAGCAGACGGCGAATTGCAGTGAAATTCTTCCCGGTGATTGTTGGTTTAGGAAGTTACTAACCCAAGAGGCGTTATGGAATCCAGATTCAGTGCCAATTGCCAACAAAAAAAAGAGAAAATATCAACAATCTAGGGTTGGATCCCAGCAAATGAGCGCAATGTAGCAAGCAGCCAGGCTATGATAGAAAACTAATGAAGCTACAATCACTCAATTATAACCAGATGTCAGAGAAACCATCTATTCTGCTTTTCTCCACTTTGAGCACCTGATTGTGGTGCTTTTTAACCTAATTACATTATACAGTTTGAGTGACTGACATACTTCAATTCAATTGTTGCAAAGCAGAATGCAAGTTGAAGAAGCTTCTCCCTAATATGTTATGGTCTAAACACGTTGTAAATCGACGGTCTTGATCCCAGCATCTACAGAAACACAGGCACAAGAACTGTTACTTAGAAGCTAACTGCATTAATTAATTCCCTCACCCCAGTGTAATTATAAACAACCTTCAACCTTACTCCAAATATCACGTGCCCAAAATACAAACTCTCCACCCCACCCCTGCAAACAGACAGGGAGCGGCCTGGTATCCAATTCTCTTGTGTATACATCAGAATTAGAGGCAACTGTATCGCCAAACCTACCTTAGGCCTTTTCCTGAGGAAACCCTTTGCTCCAAAGCAGTGTTGTGTAAAAACTGGTTACTGATGCTGATTATAACCACATTAGGCTTTTCACACATACACACCATATATATATATATATATATATATATGCTAATGACTGCATGACTCTGAAGGGTTTCCAAGAGAATTTTACACTTGCCACTATGACACCTGCAGAAGAATATCACACCTGTACAGCTCACAACAGGGGATAAAACACTGAAATCGGAGATATTGTCAATATTTTATTTGGCTCTTCATTCCATCAGTGACACGGTGGTTAGCTATGCTGCCTCACAGGCCAGGGACGTGAACTCGATTCCTGGCTTGGCTCACTGTCTGTGTGGAGTCTGCACGTTCTCCCTGTGTCTGCATGGGTTTCCTCTGGATGTTCTAGTTTCCTCCCACAGTCCAAAGATGTGTGGATTGGCCATGCTAAATTGCCTCTTAGTGTCAGAAGGACTAGCTTGAATAAATGCATGGGGTTACGGGGATAGGGTCTGGGTGAGATTGTGGTTGGTGCAGACTTGATAAGCTGAATGATTTCTTTCTGCACTGTAAAATTCTATGATACAAAGACTGTCAGCTGCTTCCAATGGGTGAAAGTATTGTTTAATATTGAACACTTGATATTAACTATTCAGAAAGCTCTGATCCACTGGGTTCACAAAATCTGCGTCTCCATGGAGGTTAAATGAGGACAGTTTTGACTGAAGCGTCCACAGAATCCAATAGCCTTCTTTCATCCATTGACTAGGTTACATTAACTAATGACTTAAGGTATCCTGTAATCCCAGCAACTGAAAACTTGAAGGGCAAAGTAACACCATCGTCCACTGGAAAGAAAGCCCAGCCCAATCTTTCCCCCAGATTAGCAACACACAATCTGGCCATCTGGCCCACAGCCTCCTGCTTTGAAATCACTCCTCTCTTCCACCACCCCCTTCAGTCAATTCTCAAGTTCATAAATAGAAACTGTCTAGGCTAAACTCCAACTTTAAAAACAAAGTTGCAGCAAAAGGAATTCCCACTGGAAGCTGTCAGCAGAAGCAGACTGGTGAAGCAGTGTTAGGGCACTCTTGCAATCTAAGCCCTACCTTTATCTGTTTGACCATCTTCTGCAAAGCCACAGTGTGGTGGATTTGGAAAATATACTTCAATGTTTTCCTGATGAGTTGTTTAATAATGGCGTGATTTACAAGTGAAACCCTTCCATTAACACATCGCAGAGCAGGTACTTGTATTAACGAATCCTACAGACTACCACTCAGCCTCCAAAATAAGAGATACTGATCAACAAAACTTCATCATGCAATGAGTTGTAAAGTCCTATACACAAACAAATAAGAAAAATGCAGAATTGTATTATAAACATACACAGTTTGGAAGGACAAGTGGAGTAGCAACAGTGTCTTCAGCAGTTTGCACCAGACACTTCAGTTCTGCAACAGGGTTCAATTCACATTACTTTGACACAGCAACCTCAGATTCATTAGTAACATTAGATTGGGGTACGACTCCAAATACTCACTAAAGCATGACCACAGATGGGAAACCTGTGCCACAACTGTCTGTTTCTAACACACTGGTTGGTCTGAGTGTTTGGGAAGATATCTCAGCCTATCAGCGCCTGGCCACTAATGATGAGATTCTGAAACATTTTCTATATGAATAGAAAAACAAAGTAAAAAACAATAATAGATGGCTTTAACTAAAAGCTGAAGGTTTGAGCTCAGAGACATGATGCTTGAAGTTACACTTCACACAAAAGTACAGTAGACAGCTTGGTTACCAGACCACATCCCAACTGCTTTGGCTTAAAAAATTCTTAAAACTTGGCTTCAAATAGTTTTTTTTGTTCCTCAGGTCACTCTAAGAGCAACCCGACTCCAAAATTAGCAAGTTCCCAGCCACGTCATCCATTCCAAGGACACTGATTCAAAATTATTTTCTACAATTTTGTACAACTATCATTCCTTAAAATCTTACTAAAAATTTACACTAATATTTTTCCAGATTTAAAAGGAAGGGGTGATGTGTAGTTTGAAAACTGAGAAAAGGCCTCAGTCTGTGTTGGATTAATTCAGCATCTGTTAATTACATTTAATTACAGTTTCCTGGAACCATTTATAATAGTCAGCAACAAACATTGACAGGAAGTGAGGTTTGTAAACACATTGAATAGATGATGAGGAGAGAGATGTGTACTGTACCCCTCGGGCTAGGGATCAGGCACCCTTACCAGGCAGGTGTATTAGTTTCAGCTGTGAGATGGACAGGAGTTGATAGGTACTGCACAACAACAGTCTGAAGTGTTTCAGCTGCATCAGTTTTGAACTGATGCCACAGAGGTCACAGGCAAGAGTCAGGGGCTTGGAGCAGGGCAGTTAGAGACAGTTTGTAGAAAGTCTCGATGTTAATGTGAAACCTGCCTGAGGGGATGTAGTTATAATTAGTCAACTGCAGACCCAGTCAAGTTTGCATTTTCCCATATCCTTCAAAATGCAACAAGTGAAACACAGGGACAGGGAGGAATCTGATTGACATGTGAAGTGGGTCTCAAAACAGAAGTGTTGACAAAAACTCACTTCCATTATTTTAAGGCTAGGTTACTAATCAAAACTGTTCTGAATCTTTACAACTAGTAAATCCTTTATTAAAGTCATGTAAAAAAAAGTCAATCCTGAACATTTATCTGCCCATTCAATGCAATTACTCTGTCCACCCAGCTTCAGCAGATGTTATCTGTGTATAAAAAAAACCTGCTTTTACGCAAAACCTCAGCTGTGTGTGTCAACAGAATGATCTTTTCAGAGTTCTCAGTCTTCAACCTAGACATCCAACACAACCAGAAGGGTGTGTGCATGAGATTAAAAATCTGAAAAGTGTAAAATAAAAGAATGAATATTTATTTGGGAAGCCAGAAGAACAAGTTTGCCCAAAAAATGGAGAGGGAAAAGAAAGCAGTGTTTGACAGCACATTCACCTGCTCTCTGGTAATACATTATGAATATTTGGGGAATTCGTTCAGACAACACACATACTAAGAACTTCTAAAGCAGTGTAAAAGATGTGGCTTCTCTGGGGTGAGATTTCACGTGTTCAGGTCCAGTCTTGACTGTACGGTTTGAACCGATTACCACTGCAGCGTCAGTCTGTGTTAAATACGCAGTCTGCAGCCATCTCTCCATGATGACAGATTTGGAGTTAAACTGCAGCTGTCACCCACTGGGATGTGAGGAGGTTGAGAGAATGGCAGTGAGGTACCCAAGGAGCCCCAACATGGCTACTTCCTGAAAGAATCACTGATTTAATCACTGGAAATACTGTCAGCTGTTTCTAATCAACAGACTGCAGTCCCATGTCGATTGGTTCACAGCTACTGGACTTTGCCAGGGATCTTTGCTCGCTTGCGGGCGATGGCATCTTCTACAGCTTTCAACTGTTTCAGTAGCTCCTCCCTGCGTGATAATGTGCTGGATTTGCTTGACTTTGCCGAGGATGCAGTGGGGGCAGAGGCTGCTGTGTCATGAGACTTGCTGGAGCTTGAAGACACGCTGGTCACTTTGCTCGAGACCTTTGACTGAGGTGAAGGTGGCCGTTTTCTAAAGAGGACATGGAAATAAAAAGTTTAAAATCAGACAACCAAACTTTTTGCCATTTAACTCTCTCAGGGGCAAGAGTGAACTACTGAACAAGAATCTGAAGACATATCCAGGCCAGAGGATAGTAGCTCTAGCTTTTGAAGGACATCAGTAAATCAGATTATGACAATCTTTCATGGTTGTTCCTGAGTTAGGTCAAAAATAAGCACATTTATTGAATTTGCAATTATGGGATCTTGGACCTGTGTCCCCAGCTTGCTTGTCCAATTCTATAACCACTTGACTATTGAAATTAAAACCTGCTCACTATTCCAGTACCATTCAGAATGCAAAGACAGACTTGAGGTGCTTTTTTCTGCTCTGAATAATCTTCCTAAATCCTTGCCTTGTCTTGTTCACCATCACCGCCAACAATAAAAACAATGAGTTCCTGGACTTTGTCATCAAGACTGAGACGATCAGCTGCCTTTGCCCTTTCACCCACCCACCAAATCCCATTTCCTTCAAAATTGCCATAAATCCTGCCACCTGCCAAGTTTCTTTCCTACTTCCCTTTATGCCTTCTCCAAGTTCATCTTGTCAATTACTTTAGACCCATCTCCTGCTTCCCCAATCCTACTCACTAACTACAAGGTAAATACCTTCCATTTCTGGTCTCCATGCTAGCTGATTTTGTTAACAGTATTCTCTCTTTTGGTATTGGTACTAATTTAAATCTAGAATCTTTACCCCTCTCAAAGAAACAAACTCACTTCACCAGAGTTGCAAACTGCCAGCCTATATCCAATCGCCCTTTCCTCTCCAAAGTCCTTGGGTTCTGGGAAGTAAGCCTCCCAGCGAAGCAGACCGGGAACAGTGTCCCACAGTCAGCCCTCCCGGCGAAGCAGACCGAGAACAGTGTCCCACGGTCAGCCTCCCGGCGAAGCAGACCGAGAACAGTGTCCTACGGTCAGCTTCCCGGCGAAGCAGACCGAGAACAGTGTCCCACGGTCAGCTTCCCGGCGAAGCAGACCGGGAACAGTGTCCCACAGTCAGCCTCCCGGCGAAGCAGACCGAGAACAGTGTCCCACGGTCAGCCTCCCGGCGAAGCAGACCGAGAACAGTGTCCCACGGTCAGCTTCCCGGCGAAGCAGACCGAGAACAGTGTCCCACGGTCAGCCTCCCGGCGAAGCAGACCGAGAACAGTGTCCCACGGTCAGCTTCCCGGCGAAGCAGACCGAGAACAGTGTCCCACGGTCAGCCTCCCGGCGAAGCAGACCGAGAACAGTGTCCCACGGTCAGCCTCCCGGCGAAGCAGACCGAGAACAGTGTCCCACGGTCAGCCTCCCGGCGAAGCAGACCGGGAACAGTGTCCCACGGTCAGCCTCCCAGCGAAGCAGACCGAGAACAGTGTCCCACAGTCAGCCTCCCGGCGAAGCAGACCGAGAACAGTGTCCCACAGTCAGCCTCCCGGCGAAGCAGACCGAGAACAGTGTCCCACAGTCAGCCTCCCAGCGAAGCAGACCGGGAACAGTGTCCCACGGTCAGCCTCCCGGCGAAGCAGACCGAGAACAGTGTCCCACGGTCAGCTTCCCGGCGAAGCAGACCGAGAACAGTGCCCCACGGTCAGCCTCCCGGCGAAGCAGACCGAGAACAGTGTCCCACGTCAGCCTCCCGGCGAAGCAGACCGGAACAGTGTCCCACGGTCAGCCTCCCGGCGAAGCAGACCGAGAACAGTGTCCCACGGTCAGCCTCCCGGCGAAGCAGACCGAGAACAGTGTCCCACGGTCAGCCTCCCGGCGAAGCAGACCGAGAACAGTGTCCCACGGTCAGCCTCCCAGCGAAGCAGACCGGGAACAGTGTCCCACGGTCAGCCTCCCAGCGAAGCAGACCGAGAACAGTGTCCCACAGTCAGCCTCCCGGCGAAGCAGACCGAGAACAGTGTCCCACGGTCAGCCTCCCAGCGAAGCAGACCGGGAACAGTGTCCCACGGTCAGCCTCCCAGCGAAGCAGACCGAGAACAGTGTCCCACAGTCAGCCTCCCAGCGAAGCAGACCGGGAACAGTGTCCCACGGTCAGCCTCCCAGCGAAGCAGACCGGGAACAGTGTCCCACAGTCAGCCTCCCAGCGAAGCAGACCGGGAACAGTGTCCCACAGTCAGCCTCCCGGCGAAGCAGACCGGGAACAGTGTTTTTTAGTCAGTTCTTGTTGAAGGGAAAGTGACATCATAGATGAACTGTAAGTTTATTGGTTGGTAAGCATCCATTGTTAGGGATTGTCTACAAATTGCTGTAAATTACAAAAGTGAGTATTATTTTGACAAGTTGCTGTACTTGTATTTGAGAAGGTTAGGGCCAAAAGAGTAAGATAATAAATGTAGCATAAGGGATACAACATTAAGACTTAATGATCTCCAGGCAAGGTCCAGCATTACAGCAGGAGTGTTCAGAGTGAAATAAGACCCTTAGCACAATTAGTATTTTTTAAGGGAAGTAACTATCAAATTTAATCTGAAGGGACATCATGACAGCAGAGCTCACACCTGCGATGTGCTCCTCCTGTGATATGTGACAAATCACAGAAACTACCAGCGTTGCTGGCGAACACGTGCAGGGAGGGCCTCTCACTGCAGCTATGCTCTAATTACATTTCAGAATTGGAGGTAGGTGGACTCATTGGGGAGTATCCGTGACCATCATTCAGTGAAATGGTCACACCACAGGTAAAGATTGAAAGGACAGAAAGGGATGAGCGAACACCAGGCAGAGTAGAGAAAGGCAAATGATGCAGGAGCTGTCCCCCTCTAACAGATAAACTATTTTAGATACTACTGGGGGAATGGCTTCTCAGGAGATAAAAATAGATTGGGGAACATCATTAAGGGGTTGACAGTGGCTCATATTTAAAGAACATGTGCATGAATGACAACAATTATTCACTCCTGTCTGGCACAAAAATGGGAGAGAAAAGATAGTTTAACCATGGCTTACAAATGAAATTACGGATAATATTAAATCCAAGAGGAGACATGTAAAATTGACACAAAAAGCAGCAAGCATGAGGATTGGGAGCATTTTAGAATTCAGCAAACAAGAACAAAAATATTTGATCAAGAGGGAGAAAATATAGCACCAAAGTAAAATTACAAAACAGAACTTAAAAATTTCTATACTGTGAAAACATGATTTGTAAAGACAGTCAGAAATTATAATGGGAACAAGGATATGGTAGAAGAATTGAACACATTCTTTGGTTTGGTATTCACAAGACAGAGCAAAAATAACCCCCCAGAAATATGAAGAAACAAGGGCGTAGTGAGGGGATGGAATTGAAGGAAATCAGTAATAACGATACTGGGGAAATTAATGGGGTGAAAGACTGAACAATCACCAGGCCCTGATAATTTACACTCCAGGGCAGTAAAGGAAGCAGTCCTGGACCTACGTGATACGTTGGTGGTCATTTTCCAAAATTTTATACACTCTGAAGAGATTTCTACAGATTGGAGGGGAGGGGGACAAATGTAACCCCACTATTTAAAAAGAAGAGAGAGAAAGGAGAATTACAGAGCAGCGAATCTGAATCAGTTATGGAGAAGATGCTAGAATCTATTATAAAAGACGTGATAAGTGTTTGGAAAGTCTAACGGGACTGGGCATAGTCAATATAGGTTCATGAAACACTGTAGGGATTCTATGAAAGGCAAATCATACTTAACAAAAGCTATCAGAGTTTTTGAGAATGTAACTCATGGAATATAGAAGGGAGAACCAGTGGATGTGGTGTACGTAAGAACATAAGAAATAGGAGCAGGAGTAGGCCATCCAGCCCCTCAAGCCTGCCCCACCATTCAATAAGATCATGGCTAATCTGAAGCGGATCAATTCCACCTACCCGCTTGCTCCTCATAACCCTTAGGTTTCTGATCAATCAGGAAATTATCTACCCGTGACTTAAACATATTCAATGAGGTAGCCTCCATCACTTCAATGGGCAGAGAATTCCAGAGATTCACTACTCTCTGACAGAAGTTCCTCCTCAACTCTGTTCTAAACTGCATCCCTCCCCTCTTATTTTGAGGCTGTGCTCTCTAGTTCTAGTTTCCTTTCTAAATGGAAACAATCTTTCTACCTCTACCCTGTTTAGCCCCTTCATTATTTTAGACGTTTCTATAAGATCCCCCCCCTCAGTCTTCTAAACTCCAACGAGTACAGACCCAATCTACTCAATCTCTCCTCATAAGCTAACCCCCTCATCTCCGCTATCAACCTAGTGAATCTTCTCTGTACTCCCTCCAAGGCCAATATATCTTTTCGCAAATAAGGGGAAACCGAGCGTTCCCTCGATAATCAATCGAGGGATTGAGTTTAGGAGTCGGGAGATAATACTGCAGCTTTATAAGACCTAGTCAGACCCCACTTGGAGTACTGTGCACAGTTCTGGTCACCTCATTACAAGAAAAATGTGGAAACTATTGAAAGGGTGCAGAGGAGATTTACAAGGATGTTGCCTGGATTGCCTTATGAAGATAGGTTGAGGGAGCTCGGTCTTTTCTCCCTGAATAACGAGAGGTGACCTGATAGGGGTTTATAAAATGTTGAGAAGTATAGATCGAGTGGATTCTCAGAGGCTTTTTCCCAGGGCTGAAATGGTCGCTACAAGGGGTGCTGAGGAGCGTGTACAGAGGAGATGGCAGGGGTAAGATTTTCACTCAGAGGGTGGTGGGTGAATGGAATTGGCTGCCATCGGTGGTGGTGGAGGCGAACTCGTTGAGGTCTTTTAAGAGACTTCTGGATGAGTATATGGGATTTAATGAGATTGACAGTTATAGGTAAGCCTAGTAGGTATGGATATGTTCAACGCAACTTGTGTGCCGAAGGGCCTGTTTGTGCTGTAGTTTTCCTATGCTCTAAAACTGCACACAGTACTCCAGCTGCAGCCTCACCAGTGCCCTGTACAGTTGCAGCAAGATCTCCCTGCTTTTATATTCTATCCCCTCGCTATAAAGGCCAACATTCCATTCACCTTCTTGATCACCTGCTGCATTTGTAGATTGAGTTTTTGCGATTCATGCACAAGGGGCCCCAGGTCCCTCTGCACAGTAGCATGTTGTAATTTTGTATTTGGACTTCCAGATGGCTTTTTATTTAGTCCTTCAAAAGAGGTTAGTGGCAAAGCACATGGAATAGGAAGCAGTGTCCTGCCTGGATTGAGAGTTGGTTGCAGAAAGAGAGTATGGAAAAAAAAAGGGTCTTTTTCCTGAGGGGGAGATAGCGACTAGTGTGGTAAGACAGGGATCAGTGCTTGAGCCCAGCTGTTCACAATGTCACAGTAGTTGGCACTGCTGCCTCACGGTACCAGGGACCCGGGTTCGAGTCCTGGCTTGGGTCACTATCTGTGTGGAGCTTGCATGTTCTCCATGTCTGAGAGGGTTTCCTCTGTGTGCTCCAGTTTCCTTCCACAGTCCAAAGATGTGTGGAGTTAGAACAGAGAACATTACAGCACAATGCAGGCCCTTTGACCCTCGATGTTTCACTGACCAGTGGAAACAATCTAATTACCTTCTAATCTAAACTATTCCAATGCTATCCATATGCCTATCCACTGACATTTGAACGCCCTTAAAGTTGGCGAGTCCACAACTGCTGCATTCCACGCCCTTACTACTCTCTGAGTAAAGAACCTACCTCTGACATCCGTCCTATAATTACCACCCTTTAATTTAAAGCTATGTCCCCTCATGTTAGCCATCACCATCTGAGGAAAAAGGCTCTCACTGTCCATCCTATCTAACCCTCTGATCATTTCATATACCTCAATTAGGTCACCTCTTAACCTTCTTCTAACGAAAATAATCTCAAGTCCCTCAACTTTTCCTCATAAGCTTATCTATTTTCATATTCTCAAGAATTGCTAACACCTCCTCCTTTTGTATCTCAATCCCGTCTAGTCTACAATCCTGTATCTCAATTTTTTTCTCGACTTTTTCTTGCGTGAATACTGATGAGAAATACTCATTCAGTGCCTCTCCTATCTCTTCAGGTTCCACGCACAACTTCCCAGTACTGTCTCTGACTGGCCCTAATCTTGCCCTAACCAATCTTTTATTCTTGACATACCTATAGAAAGCTTTCGGGTTCTTCTTGATTCTATCTGCCAAAATCTTCTCAGGTCCTCTTCTAGCTCTTCTTAACTCTCTCTTTAGCTCCTTCCTGGCTAATTTATAACTCATGATGTAGAGATGCTGGCGTTGGACTGGGGTAAACGCAGTAAAGTTTTACAACACCAATTTTAAATCCAACCAATTTATTTGATAGTAAATTTGCGAGCTTTCGATTCTATAGCCTTCGTCAGGCAAATGCAGTGTTCTGGTCTGCGATAGCACTCATATCAACACAGATAGTCACAGATTGCTTATTAGAATGTGAATCCTTACATCTAACCTGCTATTCAAGTGTTAAAGTGGCTAACGAAGTGTGTGAAGGGAATCCTGAGCATTGGTTAGAGAATTGTGTATTTTCTCCAGACAGCACAGTAAGTGAGGTTTTTTGCTAACCCAGGCAAGTTATGGAGGTTACAGATAGTGTGTCATGAAGCCAAGATTCCTATTAAGACCGTCCTCATGTGTGCGGAACTTGGCTATAGTCTCTGCTCAGCGACTCTGCGCTGTCGTGTGTCACGAAGGCCTCCTTGAAGAACATTTACCCACAGGTCGGAGGCCGAATGCCCATGACTGCTGAAGTGTTCGCCCACAGGAAGGGAACTGTTTTGCCTGGTGATTGTTGAGCGATGCTCATTCATCCGCTGTCGTAGTGTCTGCATGGTCTACCCAATGTACCATGCTTCGGGACATCCTTTCTTGCAACGTATTAGGTAGACAACGTTGGCCAAGTTGCAAGAGTATGTACCGTGTACCTGGTGAATGGTATCCTCACGTTTGATGATGTTGTCCATGTCTATGATCTGGCATGTCTTGTAGAGGTTGCTGTGGCAGGGTTGTGTGGTATTGTGGTCACTGTTCTCCTGAAGGTTGGGTAGTTTGCTGCGAACAATGATCTGTTTGAGGTTGTGCGGTTGTCTGAAAGCAAGAAGGTGGGGGGTGGGGATGGCTCTAGTGAGATGTTCATCGTCATCAATGATATGTTGAAGACTCCGGAGAAGATGTCATAGCTTTTGTCTTGACACTACGGACTTCCTACAGAAACTCAGCACACACAGAGCAGTTGAACCAGGGACACTCCTTGTCACAACAGATGTCTTGGCGCTCTACACCAACATCCCCCACGACGATGGTATTGCTGCAACTGCCTCAGTACTCAATGCCAACCACTGTCAGTTTCCGGATGCAATTTTACAACTCATCCGCTTCATCTTGGACCACAATGTCTTCACCTTCAACAATCAGCTTTTCATCCAGACACATGGAACAGCCATGGGGACCAAATTTGCACCTCACTATGCCAACATCTTCATGCACAGGTTCGAACAAGACGACTTCTTCACGAGATCTTCAACCAAGGTTATATACTCGATACATTGATGACATCTTTTTCCTTTGGACTCATGGTGAACAATCATTGAAACAACTGTATGATGATATCAACAAGTACCATCCCACCATCAGACTCACCGTGGACTATTCTCCAGAATCAGTTGCATTCTTGGACACACGCATCTCCGTCAAGGACGGTCACCTCAGCACCTCACTGTACCGCAAACCGACAGACAACCTCACAATGCTCCACTTCTCCAGCTTCCACCCTAGACGCGTTAAAGAAGCCATTCCCTATGGACAAGCCCTCCGTAGACACAGAATTTGCTCAGATGAGGAGGATCGTGACAGACACCTCCAGACACTGAAGGATGCACTCGTGATAACAGGATATGGCGCTCGACTCATCGATCGACAGTTCCAACGTGCCACAACGATAAACCGCACTGATCTCCTCAGAAGACGAACACGGGACACGGTGGACAGGGTACCCTTTGTTGTCCAGTACTTCCCCGGAGCGGAGAAGCTACGACATCTTCTCCGGAGTCTTCAACATATCATTGATGACGATGAACATCTCGCTAGGGCCATCCCCACCCCCCCACTTCTTGCTTTCAGACAACCGCACAACCTCAAACAGATCATTGTTCGCAGAAAACTACCCAACCTTCAGGAGAACAGTGACCACAATACCACACAACCCTGCCACAGCAACCTCTGCAAGACATGCCAGATCATAGACATGGACGACATCATCAAACGTGAGGATACCATTCACCAGGTACACGGTACATACTCTTGCAACTCGGCCAATGTTGTCTACCTAATACGTTGCAAGAAAGGATGTCCCGAAGCATGATACATTGGGGAGACCATGCAGACACTACAACAGCGGATGAATAAGCATCGCTCAACAATCACCAGGCAAAACAGTTCCCTTCCTGTGGGCGAACACTTCAGCAGTCATGGGCATTCGGCCTCCGACCTGCGGGTAAATGTTCTTCAGGGGGCCTTCGTGACACACGACAGCGCAGAGTTGCTGAGCAGAGACTGATAGCCAAGTTCCGCACACATGAGGACGGTCTTAACAGGGATCTTGGCTTCATGACACACTATCTGTAACCCCCTTAACTTGCCTGGGTTAGCAAAAAACCTCACTTACTGTGCTGTCTGGAGAAAATACACAATTCTCTAACAATGCTCAGGATCCCCTTCACACACATTGTTAGCCACTTTAACACTTGAATAGCAGATTAGATGTAAGGATTCGCATTCTAATCAGCAATCTATGACTGTCTGTGTTGATATGTGTGCTATTGCAGACCAGAACACTGCATTTGCCTGACGAAGGCCATAGAGTCGAAAGCTCGCAAATTTACTATCAAATAAACTGGTTGGATTTAAAATGGTGTTGTAAAACTTTACTAATTTATAACTCACCAGTGCCCTAACTGAGCCTTCATGTCTCATCTTTACATAAGTCTCCTTCTTCCTCTTCACCAGAGATTCAACTTCCTTAATACACCACAGTTCGCTTGCTCAACCACCTCCTTCCTGCCTGACAGGTATATATTTATCAAGGACTCGCAGTAGCTGCTCCTTGAAAAAGCTCCACATTTCAGGTGTTCCCAGCCCCTGCAGTTTCCTACTCCAACCTACATATCCTAAATCTTGCCTAATAGCCTCATAATTACCTTTCCCCCAGCTGTAACTTCTGCCCTTCAGTATATGTCTATCCCTTTCCATCACTAAGGTAAACATAACAGAATTGTAGTCACTATCACCAAAGTGCTCACCTACCTTTAAGTCTAACGCCTGGTCTGGTTCATTACCCAGTATCAAATCCAATGTGGTCTCACTTCTTGTTGGCCTATCCACATACTGTGTCATGAAACCTTCCTGCACACTTTGGACAAGCTTTAGGGTTCTCCTTGATCCTATCCGCCAAAGTCTTCTCATATCCTCTTCCAGCTCTTCTTAACTCTCTCTTTAGCTCCTTCCTGGCTAATTTGTTCAAAGGGGACTATATTATGAGCGTTTAGAAGGATGAAAGATGATGTAATTGAAATGTATAAAATTCTAATGGAGCTAGTCAGGCTAGATACAGGGGTATATTTTCCCTGGTTGGGGACTTTAGAACCGGGGACATAGTCTCAGGATATGGGTAGACCATTTAAAACGGAGATGAGGAAAGATTTGTTTGCTTGCAGCTGAGTGAACCTATGGAATTCTGGATGACATAAGGCTGTGAAGGCCAAGTTGTTGAATACATTCAAGAAATAGATGGATAATTTTTTTAGATTTTAATGGCATCAGGTGATATGGAGAGAAAGCAGGAAAAAGGCATTGAAACTGAACATTAGCCATGATGAAGCAGATTTGAAATGACCTACCCATGCTCTTAGTTAAATTTCTAATGTCTTGTCACCTCCCAAATTCACATCCACTTTCCTGGAACTTCATGTTTTAGTCTCTGCAATCAGGTTTCCATCCCTGCCACAGTCCAAAACTGATCTTAACCAAGGACACCTGGCACCTTATGTGACTGTAACAAAGATGAATAATTCCTCTTCAATCTTCTCAACATGTCTGCAGTCTACAAAAAAGGTGACAAGACTGAAGCCAGTGCTTTTGTTCCTGTTACCAAATTTGCTCCTCATCCTAGCTACAGATTCCATTTCTCTCCCTGGCAAATGTCTAAGGCTGAATTGGACTATTCCCAACTTTGGTGTCTTGTTTGATCATTAGATGAGCTCCTGAATACGTAGCTGCACTAAAACTGCCTCTTTCCACTTCTATAACACTGCCATACTTTGCTCATTTGCTGCTGAAACCCTCAACTGTTCCAATGCTCTGCAGGCCATTCTCCCTCTGTAAGCTTCATCGTTCAAAACTCTGCTGTCCATGGTCATACTCATGTCAAGTGCTGTTCATTCATTACATCTGTGCTCACTCACCTATATGGATCCAGGTCAAGCAATACCTTGATTTTCAACCACGTTTCCAAATATTCCATGGCTTCCCTTTCTCCATATATAATCTCCTCTAGTCCTACAACCCTCCAAGATATATGCACATGTCTAATTTTGGCCTCATTAGCACCTCCAATTTTAATATTTCCACTTTGGCTTGCCTGTGCCCTAAGCTCAAGAATTCCTTTCCTAAGCCTTTCATTCCTTCTTTAAGATGATCCTTTAAAATGTACAAACTTTTTGGCCATAAATGACCTAATATTTCCTTATGTGGCTCGGTTCAAAATTTGCTTTATAAACCCATGAAATGCCTTGGGATGTTTCATGTTAAAAACAAGTTATTTTTGGTACCAACTGAAGAACTCAGTAGGTGGGGCAGCACGATGGCACAGTGGTTAGCACAGCTACCTCACAGCTCCAAGGATTCAGGTTCGATTCCCGGCTTGGGTGACTGTGTGGAGTTTGCACATTCTCCCTGTGTCTGCATGGGTTTCCTCTGGTTTCCTCTCACAGTCCAAAGATAGGTGGGTTAAATGGATTGCTATGCTAATTTGCCCCTAGTGTCTCAGGAAGCTTAGGTAAAAGTGAATACATGGGTAAACATATGGATTGCAGGGTAGGGCCTGGGTGAGATTGTTGTCAGCATAGACTCAATGGATCAAATGGCCTCCTTCTGTACTGTCGAGTTTCAATCTGCACCCAGATTTATTATATTGGTTGTGTCGGCTCCTGCTGCCAGAAAGAATGCAATGTGCATGAAATTATATTTCCCCAACATTAGCAGGACTGATTACACTTCCTATCTGCTTTTCACAGCATGAAAACTGCTGACCACTGGTCAAAGTCGAGAGCAGTTCATAAATTTATTGAGGATGTGTATTGGAGAGGGGAGAGAGAGAAGAAACAGGAAATGATGATGCACCAAGTTGTCCTACCCCCTCACTCAACAACAGGTCAATTCTACAGTAGCATTGGCAGAGACTGGTGTCCAGAACGTGCAGCCTTTGAATAGAAACACTACAGATGTTCATTTCAGCAGGTAACTTCTGTGGAGAAAACACCCAAGGCAACCTTCTTGATCTGAATGTCTCCAGTGTTTTCTGTTTTTTTCACTAACTACACCAAGTACCACAAACTAAGAGTGAAAAACACAAATATTTCAACGATTGGAATTTCAGAACCTGCAGAATGAATATCTGTAAAGTGTCATACAGCATAGATTTCACTGCAGTTCCAGTATTTGCTCTGCTATACTCACCCACAGTATGATTGGCTTTTAACAATCACACATCTGCCAAGAGGCTCAGGTGTAATGCAGCACTCTGGTACTTCTCTGTATTATGTATTACAATATAGTCCCTTATTTTGCACACAGTAACTTAAAAGCTGACCAGAAGCAAATTCTGAACTGCTACCAGTTGCTTTTCTGCCTGGGTCTGCATGGGTTTCCTCCCACAGTCCAAAGATGTGTGGGTTAGGTTGACTGGCCTCACTAAATTAACACTAGTGTCAGGGTGAGGATGTGAGGAGTTATGGGAATAGAGCCTGGGTAGGACTGAGGTCAGTCTAGACTCGATGGGCTGAATGGTCTCCTTCTGTAGGGATTCTATGATTTTCAAGATCAATCAGATCAGTAAATGCAGACTAGAGACTGAGCTTCTTTTGTTACCGAGTGTTCTGTCACACTTTCACCCATCGATACCTGCAGATGCTGAGAGGTTTTATCATCTTGTGGGAAAGTCTCAGATCAGAGGGAAAAATCTCAGAGTAAATGATAAATGATCTGGATGAGGGTATTGAGGGATGGATCAGTAAATTTGCAGATGATACTAAAGTTGGTGGTGTGGTAGATAGTGAAGAGGGGTGTTTTAGTTTACAGAGTGACTTGGACAAGTTGCAGAGCTGGGCCGAGAGGTGGCAAATGGAGTTTAATGTGGAAAAGTGTGAGGTAATGCACTTTGGCAGGAACAATAAATGTGTAGAGTATAGGGCTAATGGTAGGGCTCTTAATAGTGTTGAGGAACAGAAGGATCTTGGTGTATGTGTCAATAGATCCCTGAAAGTAGGCAGTCAAGTGGATAAAGTTGTTAAGAAGGCATATGGAGTCTTAGCTTTTATTGGTAGGGGGATTGAATTTAGGAGCCGCAGCATCATGTTGCAACTGTACAAAACTCTAGTGCGGCCGCACTTGGAGTATTGTGTGCAGTTCTGGTCCCCACATTATAAGAAAGATGTGGAGGCATTGGAGAGGGTACAGAGGAGGTTTACCAGGATGTTGCCTGGTATGGAGGGCAGGTCCTATGAAGAGAGGTTGAAGGATTTGAGGTTGTTTTCGTTAGAAAGGAGGCGGCTAAGAGGGGATCTTATTGAAGCATATAAGATGATTAGAGGTTTAGATAGGGTGGACAGTGATAGCCTTTTTCCTAGGATGGAGAAAGCTAGCACGAGGGGACACAGCTTTAAATTAAGGGGTATGAGTTATAGGACGGATATCAGAGGTAGGTTCTTTACTCAAAGAGTGATTAGGGAGTGGAATGCCCTGCCTGCAGCTGTTGTAGATGCGCCAAGTTTGGTGGCGTTTAAGAGGTTAATTGATAAGTATATGGAAGAGAAGGGAATGGTTTAGTTTGGAGGGGCATTGCTTTTTATTTTGGTCGGCACAACATCGAAGGCCGAAGGGCCTGTTCTGTGCTGTATTGTTCTATGTTCTATGTTCTATGTTCTAAAGGGTTACCTTTTTGAGACAGAGATGAGGAGAAATTTCTTCTCTCACACGGGAATGAATGGGTGGAATTTTTTTTTTAACCAAGAGGATTGTAGAGGCTGGGTCATTGAGTGTGTTCAAGGCTGAGATAGACAGGTTTTTAATCAGTAAGGGAATTGAGGGTTATGGGGATAAGACAGGCAAGTGGGAATTGAGGATCATAATATCATATCAGTCATGATCACAATCAATGGCGAAGCAGACTCGATGGGCTGAATAGTCGTCAGTGTATGCTTAAACTGGACCATCTGATGGGCATCATGACAGCTCAGAGACTATCGCTGTTGCTGTGCTGACACATGGATTTGGACCTGTGTCTGCGGGAGTTTGCGCGTTCTCCCCGTGGTTGCGTGGGTTTCCTCCCACATCCCAAAAATGTGCTCTTAGGCTGATTGGGTAACAAACTGTCCCTATATTGGTCCCTATATGGGAATCTTCCACAATAGGCATAGCCTAAAGTCAAGGATATGTCATTAAGACGTTAGGACGGCGGCGTGGGCTCGTTGGGCAGAAGGGCCTGTTTCCCATGCTGTGTTGCTCTTTGTTCTTTGTTCTAGTCTACTTGTGCTCCTACATCTTATCATTTTAGAAAGTAAATTCAATGCAGCTATTTTCAAGGTAATCCACAGCTGATGCCACTCGTACAGGTATTTACCTCTCTGCTTGTGCAGGAGATGCTCGAATCACTGCTGGTGCTCGGTTACTCTGACGATCACCCTTTGGTGATGGTGGCCTTCCAAACGCCTTTCGTTCACGATGCCCTGAAAATAGAGAACCATGGATTCAAGAAAAACACACGGGGCAATATCACACACTAGAACATAGAACACTACAGCACAAACAGGCCCTTCGGCCCACAAGTTGTGCCAAACACATCAAAACCTACCCAGCCATAGACCTATCTATAACCCCCAATCCCATTGGATCCCATATACTCATCCAGAAGTCTTTTAAAAGACCCCAGCGAGTTTGCCTCGACCACCACCGATGGCAGCCGATTCCATTCACTCACCACCCTCTGAGTGAAAAAACTTTCCCCTAGCATCCCCTCTGTACTTGCTTCCCTGCACCTTAAATCTGTGCCCTCTCGTCGCGACCGTTTCAGCCCTGGGAAATAGTCTCTGACAGTCCACCCTATCTAATCCTCTCAACATCTTGTAAACCTCTATCAGGTGGCCTCTCAACCTTCGTCTCTCCAGGGAGAACAGTCCCAACTCCCTCAACCTGTCTTCATAAGGCATACAACAGATAATTGGAAAAGCAAATGGAATGTTGACCTTTATTGCAACGGGTGGAGTACAAATGGAGGGATGTCTTTCTACAACTGTACTGGGAATTGGTGACATTATAAGCATTGCAAACAGTTTCAATCTCCTTAGCTGAAGCAGGATAGACTTGCACTACAGGAAGTTCAGAGAAACTTCACTTGATTGATTTCTATAAAAGACTGTCCAATACACAATGGTGTTTAAAAGAATCTTGAGTAGTCTTAATAAAACATCGAAGATCACAGAATTATAACAGCACGTAAAGAGGCTATTTCACCCATCGTATCTGCTCTGAATAAGCAATTCACTTTATACCATTCTCATCATAACACTGCAAATTCTTCTTTTTTAGAAAATTGTCCAATTCCCTCTTGAAGGTTTTGATTGAGCCTGGCTCCACCACAGAGTTAGTCAGTGCATTCCTGACCTTAACCACCATATAGAATCATAGAAGCCTTTCAGTGCAGAAAGAGGACGTCTGGCCCATCGAGTCCACACCGACCACAATGCCACCTAGGACCTATCTGCATATCCTTACAGATTTACCCACTAATCCCTCTAACCTACACATCCCAGGACACTAAGAGGCAATTTTAGCATGGCCAATCAACCTAACTCACACACCTTTGGACTGTGGGAGGAAACCTGAGCATCCGGAGGAAACCCACGCAGCTACAAGGAGAACGTGCAAACTCCACACAGACGGCGACCCAAGACTGGAATTGAACCCATGTCCCTGGAGCTCTGAAGCAGCAGTGCTAAGTACTGTGCTATCGTGTCACAGTGTGAAAATGTTTTGTTTCAGGTTGCTTTGTTTCTTTTACCAATTATTTTAACTCTCTGCTCCCTTGCTCTTGATCTTTCTACCTTAGGGAATGCTTCTCCATTTCTACTCGGTAAAGGATTCTCATGATTTTCAATATTTTGTTCAAACCTCCTCTCAGTTTTCTCTTCTTTTTTCCAAGGAAAACAGTTACAATCTCTCCAATCTACCTTCATAACTGAAGTTCCTCATCCCTGAGACCATTCTCAGAAACCTTTTCTGCACTCTCTCTAATGCCTTCGCATCCTTCCTAAAGCGGAGAACTGGATGCAATACCCCAGCTAAGGTTGAACTAGTACGTTTAGTCTGTGAGGGATTCTATAATTGTGGGGTAAAGTTTAAAAAGAGGAGTCTCCCATTTACGATGGAGATGAGGAAGATTTTTTTCTCTGAGAGTTGTTAGTCTTTGCAAATCTCTTCCACAGATAGCAATGGAGACTTGGTCAATGAACATATTCATGATTGAGTTACACAGATGTTTTGATCTATAAAGCAGTCAAAGGGTTACAGGGGATAGGCAGGAAAACGGAGTTTTAAGACCACAGTCAGATCAGCAATGATGTTACTGAATGGAAGAGCAGGCTTGAGGAGACCAAAGGCCCATCTTTGATTCTACTTTTATGAATTCATTTGCTTGTATTGTGGCGCACCCTCCTTGCAATCAACATCTGTTAATACATGTTTCCGTTGACACTGCTTCCAACATCACCTTTCCTTGTGTTAGCAGCAAACTTAGATATGTGCTCACTACCCCACTATCTAAATAATCAATGTTCTTTGCTTGGTATGGAGGGTATTAGCTATGAGGTGAGATTGAGTAAACTAGGGTTGTTCTCCCTGGAAATCTGGAGGTTGAGGAGCAACTTGATAGCAGTTTATAACATTATGAAGGGCATAGATAGGTAAACAGTTGGAAGCTTTTTTCCAGGTTGGAAATAACAAACAGAAGGGTCATAAATTCAAGGTAAAGGCAGCAAAGTTCAATATAGATATGCAGAGAATGTATTTTACACAGAGGGTGGTAAGGCCTGTAATGCATCATCAAGCAAGGTGGTTGAGGCAGACACGCTAGGATCATTTAAGACTTATCCAGATAGTCACATGAACAAACTGGGAATAGAGGAATACAAACTGATGGACTAGTTAGGAACACATGATCAGTGTAGGCTTGGAGGGACAAAGGGCCTGTTCCTGAGCTGTATTGTTTGTTTTTTATTCTTTATGCTGTTAGATTCGCTGATCTTCTGCATTGTGCAACCACTACCCTTTTCTCCCTCTGTATTTCACCCACTGCTGGAAAATTTCACAGGAAATGTCTGGCCTGCAGGTCACATCAAAGTACTCACCTCTTTCTGGAGACACTGTGACCCGTTTGGATGGTGGAGAGGATGGCCTCTCCTTATCAGAGGGTTCATACCGTTTCCTGGTGCCCTTATCAGCAGGCTGAAATAGGGAAAATAAAATGTCAATCAAAATCTCCAAATACAAATCCAGCACTCCTCCCATATCACTCACTCACACCTCAAATCTCTGATAAATACCTATCAATTACTACATGAAGAGGAAAAATTTCTATAGTGAAGAGAATTCTGGCCATCTCCAATCACATAAAAAACATCCATGGGATGTGGGCATCACTGCTGAGGACAGCATTTGTTGCTCATCCCTAATGGCTTTCAAGTTAATGGTGAGCTGCCTTTTCGAACCACTGCAGTCCATGCTGCTAATATTGTTTAGGGAAGGATATCTGCCGTCCTTATCTAGTTTGGCCTATACAACTCCATAGCAACAGCAATGTAGTTGATTCTCAACTGCCCTCAAGCAACTAGTGATAGGCAGTAAATGCTGGCCAGCTAGCAACACCCAAGCCACACTAATGGATAAAAAAAATCAGACTGCCTGGCACAAAATATTCTCCTTATTTGGCAGGAATTTGTGCAAACTTGGAGAGGCAGGGTGAATAAAGCAGAGGGAGTCCCCAGCTTGAATTAAAACAAAGTCAGGAACTGTAAAACAAATCAGGTTTAAAAAATATTTCTTGCTCTGATCCTGCAAGGGATGAATAGCTCACTTCTTCCTCTGTCCTCTTCATTTCACAAGCATTGATCTGGGTTGACTCCCAGCTGACTTGTTCATCAGAAAATGATGGACAGTAAGACTTCCCCCTTTACGCTACCAGTTGTTGTTGTTGTTTCCATTATGAAATGCTCCACTCACTCCAGCAGCTGCTGGAATCAGAAAGTGAACTTGCTGCTGCCTTGAGATAATTATTCAGTACAGAAAGCATCTAACTGGAAATTATTTTCCAGCATCATTGTCCTTTATTTCACTAAAATTGTACACAAAAACAATTTAACATCTAAACAAGGTACATTACCTTGTTTAGCAGAGTCAGTTTAATGTCCTTGTGTGCACTGTAGACAAGCTGTGGGGGCTTGCTGATTTGGGTGGGTTTCGGTGTGGAGGAAGATTTCTGTGGCTGTGGTGGAATCTCACGTTTCCGCCTTTCCTCACGCTCCTTGTCTCTTGGTGCCTCCTCTCTTTTGGGTTTCACTGAAAATGGATTGAAATGCTTTAATGCTGGTCTCCTAGTGACTGAACTGGAAAGAATGTGAGCAAGATCAGAAAAGAAAATGTGTAATATTAGCTTTTATTAATACTAAGGGAATCAGGTACAAGTTGAAGTGTGTCTGGCAGCCTCTGTGGAGAGAGAAATAGAGTTAATGTTTCAAATCTGTATGATTCTTCATCAGAGTTAAAGGATAAAATACTATAAAAAGGCACAGAGCAGTTGGAGCAGATAGGGTATTAGTAGTTGTTAGCAGCAAGACAGATTGCAACAAAGATGTGTAAGTGAGAAGACAAAGGGAGTGCCAGTGACAGTGTGAAGGGTTATAGAGGCTGCTGCTAGTGGCAGAAAGGTAAAATGGCAAAATGTAAGGGGAGAAGAATGGTCAGTGCTCACTGGAAGCAAAACTAAAAAACAAATGATAATTGACCCAGTCTGGTTTGTGCGCATGGGTGGGTGAGGGCGGGATGATGATGATGCAGGTCATGTATGTTGTGTGCACTGTGACAAAAATAATTTGGATAAAAAACAGGGGGTCAAAATTGAGGAAAAGGTCAGGCCGAAGTTGTTAAACTCAATGCTGAGTCCTGAGAGATGTAAGTTGCCTAATCAGAAGATGCTGCTCTTGCAGTTTGAGCTGAACTCTGCTACAACAACACAGCAAACCAAGGACTGACATGTAGACATGGGAGCAAGATGCTGAGCTAAAATGGCAAGCGACTGGAAGTTGGTGTCACATTTGTGGACAGAGCAAAGGTATTCTGCAAAGCAATCATCCAGTCTGTGTCGAGTCTCTCCACTGTAGGAGATCTCATTGGAAGCAGTGAATACAATAAACTAAACTGAAGAAGGTACAACTGAAAGGCTGCTTAACCTGAAAGGAGTGTTTGGGCCTTGGCAGTAAAGGAGCAGATGTTGTACCTTCTGTGACTGCAATGGGAAGGTGCTATGGGAAGTTCATGAGAAGTTGGGGTTCATGGAGACGTGGACTAATCAAACTGCTCAGCATAGGAGTCCCATTACTCCACATTTTCATCAAAGGATCCTACTGGAAACGTCCGCAATTTCCTTTCTAATGAAAGGACCTCCATGTGCACAGTTTGCAATGTGTTTCAGCAGCTACCATGCTTTTCCCTTTTTAAAAGGAGGCACAACCTGAGCCCAAGAAGAAAGGAAGGCAAAAAGTGGGAAACTACAGAGCAATCAGCATGACCTCTATGGTGGGAAAGCTGTTGGAATTCATCATTAAGGAGATGACTAAGCATCTGGAAAAGCAAAGCTCAATTCACCACTGTCAGCATGACTTTTTTGAAGGGCAAGTCTTGTTTGACAAACTTGGGGTTCTTTGACATGACGGTAGGTAATAGGAATCCTGTGGATGTGATCTATCCAATCTTCCAAAAGACATTCGATAAGGTGTCATACAAGAGACTGATCCAGAAGGTTAGATGCCAAGAGGTTGGGGATAGAATACAGGCTTGGAATGATGATTGGCTGACTGATAGAAAGCAAAGAATTTAGGAGGCATGAGTACTAAGTTTGCAGATGACACCAAGATTCGTGGCATAGTGGATAGTGAAGAACATTATTGCAATGGGATCTTGATCAATTGAGCCGGTGGGCTGATGAATGACAGATACAGTTTAATTTATTTCAATGAGAGATGATGCATTTTGGTAGATCAAACCAGGGCAGAACACATTAAAATTTCAAACTTTTAAATCGAGGGAGAAATGGGTTCCATGATCACCGCATAGGCCAGACCTACGTTGTATACCAACTGGACATGAGATAGTATCATCTGGAGGAAGCATATAAACCAGCAACCTATGGGGAGAACCAATCATAGACACATAGAACAGCATGGCACAATACAGGCCCTTTGTCCCTTGATGTTGTGCCATAGCTATGTCCAAACCCAAGATCAAATATCCCACTCCCCATCATTCTGGTGTGCTCCATGTGCCTATCCAATAACCGCTTGAAAGTCGTAAACACACTATCACAGCAGGCAGTGCATTCCACACTCCAACCACTCTCTGAGTAAAGAATCTATCTTGGACATATCTCCTATATCTCCCGCCATGAACCTTAAAGTTATGCCCCCTAGTAACAGCTACATCTACCCAAGGAAATAGTCTCTGCATGTCCACTCTATCAATACCCCTCATCATCTTATAAACCTCTAAGTCGCCTGCCATCCTCCTTTGCTCTAACGAGAAAAGCCCCAGCTCCTTCAACCTTTTCTCATAAGACCTACCCTCCAAACCAGGCAGCATCCTGGTAAATCTCCTCTGCACTCTCTCCAACGCTTCCACATCCTCCTTATAGTGAGGTGACCAGAACTGCACGCAATATTCCAAATGTGGTCTCACCAAGGTTCGGTATAGTTGCAACATAACTCCATGGCTCTTAACCTCAAACGCCGTTAATAAACGCTAACACACTATAAGCCTTCTTCACAGCTCTATCCACTTGACTGGCAACCTTCAGAGATCTTCAGCAAGGCATTTGACAAGGTCCCACATGCAAGACTTCTTGAGAAGGTGAGAGGCCATGGGATCCAAGGGGCTTTGGCCTTGTGGATCCAGAACTGGCTTGCCTGCAGAAGGCAGAGGGTGGTTGTGGATGGCTCTTTTTCTGCATGGATGTCGGTCACCAGTGGAGTGCCCCAGGGATCTGTTCTAGGACCCTTGCTGTTTGTCATTTTCATAAATGACCTGGATGAGGAAGTGGAGGGATGGGTGAGTAAGTTTGCCGATGACACGAAGGTCGGTGGTATTGTGGATGGTCTGGAGGAATGTCAGAAGTTGCAGCATGACATCGACAGGATGCAAGACTGGGCGGAGAAGTGGCAGATGGACTTCAACGCGGATAAATGTGTTGTGGTCCATTTTGGCAGATCCAACGGGATGAATGCGTACACTATCAAAGGTAGGAGTCTTAGCTGTGTGGAAGAGCAGAGGGATCTTGGGGTCCGGGTCCATAAGACTCTCAAATCGGCCTCCCAGGTGGAGGATGTGGTTAAGACAGCTTACGGTGTACTGGCCTTCATTCATCGAGGGATTGAGTTCAGGAGTCAGGAGGTAATGCTGCAGCTTTATAGGACCCTTGTCAGACCACACTTGGAGTACTGTGCGCAGTTCTGGTCGCCTCACTATAGGAAGGACGTGGAAGCTATTGAAAAGGTGCAGAGGAGATTTACAAGGATGTTGCCTGGATTGGGAGGCATGCCTTATGAAAACAGGTTGAGGGAGCTGGGACTGTTCTCCCTGGAGAGACGAAGGTTGAGAGGCGACCTGATAGAGGTTTACAAGATGTTGAGAGGAATAGATAGGGTGGACTGTCAGAGACTATTTCCCAGGGCTGAAATGGTCGCGACGAGAGGGCACAGATTTAAGGTGCAGGGAAGCAAGTACAGATGGGATGCTAGGGGAAAGTTTTTCACTCAGAGGGTGGTGAGTGAATGGAATCGGCTGCCATCGGTGGTGGTCGAGGCGAACTCGCTGGGGTCTTTTAAAAGACTTCTGGATGAGTATATGGGATCCAATGGGATTAGGGGTTATAGATAGGTCTATGGCTGGGTAGGTTTTGATGTGTTCGGCACAACTTGTGGGCCGAAGGGCCTGTTTGTGCTGTAGTGTTCTATCTGTAGATATGAACCCCAAGATCTCTGTTCCCCTACACATTCTTCAAAACCTGACCATTGACCCTATAATCCGCATTTGTGTTTGTCCAACCAAAATGAATCACCTCGCACTTATCAGGGTTAAACTCCATCTGCCAATTTTCAGCACAGTTCTGCATCCTTTCAATGTCTCTTTACAGCCTACAAGAGCCCTCCATCTCATCCACTACTCCACCGATCTTGATGTCATCAGCAAATTTACTAACCCACCTTTCAGCCCCCTCTTCCAAGTCATTGATAAAAATCACAAATAGCAGAGGATCCAGCACTGACCCCTGTGATACACCCGCTGGTAACTGGCCTCCAGTCTGAAAATTTTCCCTCCACCACCACCATCTGTCTTCTATGAGATAGCCAGTTACTTATCCAATCGGCCAAATTTTCTTCTATCCCATACCTCCTTACATTCTTCGTAAGCCTATCATGGGGAACCTTATCCAAAGCCTTACTAAAATCCATGTATATGACATCAACTGCTGTACCTTTGTCTACATATTCAATCAAATTTGAGAGGCAGGACTTACCCCTCATGAAACCATGCTGACTGTCCCGAATTAAGCTGCATCTTTCCAATTGGTCATAAATCCTTTCTCTCAGGGACCTTTCCATTAACTTACCGACCATCTAAGACTAACTGGCTTATAATTACCAGGGTCATTCCTATTTCCTTTCTTGAGGGAAACAACATTTGCCACTCTCCAATCTCTATGGACAGTGAGGACCCAAAGATCAAAGCTAAAGGCTCCGCAATCTCATCCCTTGCCTCCCAAAGTATCCTATGATGTATCCCATCAGGCTCAGGAGACTTATCGACGTTCATAGAACATAGAACATTACAGCACAGAACAGGCCCTTCAGCCTTCGATGTTGCGCCGACCAATATAAAAAGCAATGCCCCTCCAAACTAAACCATTCCCTTCTCCTCCATATACTTATCAACTAACCTCTTAAACGCCACCAAACTTGGCGCATCTACAACTGCTGCAGGCAGGGCATTCCACTCCCTAATCACTCTTTGAGTAAAGAATCTACCTCTGATATCCGTCCTATAACTCATACCCCTTAATTTAAAGCTGTGTCCCCTCGTGCTATCTTTCTCCATCCTAGGAAAAAGGCTATCACTGTCCACCCTATCTAAACCTCTAATCATCTTATATGCTTCGATAAGGTCTCCTCTTAGCCGCCTCCTCTCTAAAGAAAACAACCTCAAATCCCTCAGCCTCTCTTCATAAGACCTGCCCTCCATACCAGGCAACATCCTGGTTAACCTCCTCTGTACCCTCTCCAATGCCTCCACATCTTTCTTATAATGTGGGGACCAGAACTGCACACAATACTCCAAGCGCGGCCGCACTAGAGTTTTGTACAGTTGCAACATGACGTTGCGGCTCCGAAATTCAATCCCCCTACCAATAAAAGCCAAGACTCCGTATGCCTTCTTAACAACCTTCTTGACTTGACTGCCTACTTTCAGGTTCAGGTTTTTCAAAATTGCTAATACATCTTCCCTCAGAACCTCTACCCCCTCCATCCTATCAGCCTGTACCTCACACACATCCTCAAAAATATGGCCCCTTTCCTTAATGAACACTGAAGAGAAGTATTCATTCAATGCCTCTCCTATCTCTTCTGACTCTATGCACAAGTTCCCACTACTATCCTTGATTGGTCCTAATCTCACCCTGATCATCCTTTTAAGAGTAAAGAGTAAAAAGCCTTGGGGTTTTCTTTTATCCAACCCACCAAGGACTTCTCATGCCCCCTCCTAACTCTCCTAAGCCCTTCTTCTAACTCATTCCTAGCTACCGTGTAAAACTCAAGTGACCCAACTGAACCTTGTTTCTTCATCCTTACATACGCTTCCTTTCTCGTCTTGACAAGACACTCAATTTCCTTTGTGAACCATGGTTCTTCACTCGGCAACCTTCAGAAATAGAACTACAGTGAATCCAATTCAACGGCACAAGGTCCTGAGCTGAACCTTCGTCTAACTCTGACAGAACCAATTATGGAAAACACCACCAAGCATCCAGTCAACTTTCAGTTATAAATGCTTGGAAAGTTGAAAAAACCAGATGTTACAACCAGTGCCGAGAAGCAGACACCCATAGTTCATTGGCAATCAGCAAACAACTTCTAAACACCTGATTTAATGATTACTGTGGTTTGATTTTGGTTCATGTTACATTTGTTTAAATTTGTTGCATGTTTAATTTAATTGGTGGGGTGTGGGGAAGAGGAGAAATTATGTATATGTTTTGATTGTGAAGAAGGAGCATTGAGGATGCACTGAGCACTGTGTGATAATCTCTGCTCAATGGTTAGTGCAGGTAACTGTACAGAGTAAAGCAGCAGCCTTCACTGAATACATCTCATTAATAAAACTTCTTTAGTTTTGCAACTCTCTTGTTCCTACCATCAATTCTGCAGATACAACACTTTTTCAGTAGGAAGACTTTTAAGCTTCGTTTTAGGTGAATTCATTTGCAGTTAGAGATAGCATGTTGGGGAATGAACATCTCTCAACTCAGCCAAAAGAAAGCCAGAGAGGACATGAGAGCTACAAAGAACAAGATAAAATACAGACTACCAGGAACTGGGACAGGAAGAATACCTTAGGAAGACTGAAGTTCAGAGATGAGAAACCAAGAAAGTGAACAGGATGCTGTACAGGAGAATTCAAGGGAAAAGCAGATAAGGTGACCTGAGTGAAAGGGACAGTTGTGGTAAGCAGATGTATAGTATTCTGCAGTGACAAGCTCTTGGAAGAAAAGGTTCCAGGTCCATACCCTTCAAATTCAATTGACTTGTACTTCCTTCATGTGTTCAGTCAATTCATTCAACCTGCCAGTTTTTTACATGAATGAAAGTCACTAATTCTTGATTAGGATTTAGTATGAGCAGTACTGCATGGGTAACACACTATACAGTATATTCATGTTGTGAGAAACCACTAAAATGAAAACCATAGCTGTACATGGTCGCTTTCTATTTTACTTCTTGCTGCACTCTTACATTTTAAATTACATGAAAGATTATATGAGGGGCCTATTTCCATGCTGTAAATCTCTTTAATTCTATTGTGTAATCAAAATGTTAGTAATGTGTTGATTCAGTTTTTCCACCTGCATTCAATTCCCTATCCCACGTGTATCATAGAAAAAGAACAAACTCCTCACTAAAAGGAGGAATATTTCAGGATAGAGTCAGTCACCTGATGACATCCCATAAAGAGCTAGGAAGACAATATTCAGCTGTCACCAAATGGAGAAAGTTAGAATGTATTTTAGCGTTTGAGACCATTTAATTGTTAGAGTAATACAGTTTTACAGCACAGAAAGAGGTCCTTCAGCCCATCCTGTCTGCACCAGTCATCAAACACCTATTTATTCTAATTCCATTTTCCAGCACTTTGTCCATAGCTGTGTATGCCTTGGTGTTTCAACTGCTCATCTAAATGCTTGTTAAACATTGTGAAAGTTCCTGTCTTTACTTCCCTTTCAGGCAGTGAGCTCCAGATCTCCCCACCTTCAGGGTGAAATTTCTTTTCCACAAATCCCCTCGAAATCTCCCATTCCTTACCTTAAATAGGGTGGACAGTGATAGCCTTTTTCCTAGGATGGAGAAAGCTGGCATGAGGGGACATAGCTTTAAATTAAGGGGTGGTGGTTATAGGACGGATGTCAGAGGTAGGTTCTTTACCCAGAGGGTGGTAAGGGTATGGAATGCCCTGCCTGTGTCAGTTGTAGATGTGCGAAGTTTGGTGGCGTTTAAGAGGTTAGTAGATAAGTTTATGGATGAAAAGGGAATGGTTTAGGTCAGAGGGTCATTGCTTGTTCCTAATTGGTCGGCGCAACATCGAAGTCCAAAGGGCCTGTTCTGCGCTGTAATGTTCTATGTTCTAAATCTATATTCACTGGTATTGAGCCTTTTACTAAGGGGAAATGTTCGTTCCTATGGACTTTATACTGTGTCCCTCATAATTTTGTATACCTCATCATGTCCCCTCTTGGCCTTCTCTGTTCTAAGATCAACAACCCCATTCTAACCAGCCTCTCTGCGGAGCTGAAACGCTCCAGCCTAGGCGCCATCCTGGTGAATCTCTTCTGCACTCTCTCCAGTGTAATCACATCCTTCCTATAGTGTGGCGACCTTAACTGCACACAGTACTCTAGCTGTGTCCTAACAAGTGTTTTATATAGCTCCATCACAACCTCATAAGAACATAAATAAAAGCAGGAGTAGGCCATCTAGCCTGCTCCACCATTCAATAAGATCATGATTGATCTGATAGTGGTTCAAGTTCCACTTACCCACCATGCTCCCCCTGACCCTTAATTCCCTTGTCTATCAGAAATCTATCTACTCGTGACTTAAATATATTCAACAAGGTAGCCTTCACCTCTTCGAGGGCAGAGAATTCCAGATATTCACTACCCTCTGAGAGAAGTTCCTCCTCAACTCTGTTCTAAACTGACCCCCCCTCCTTATTTTGAGGCTGTGCCCTCAAGTTCTTGTTTCCTTTCTCTATGTCGAAAGAATCTTTCTGCCTCTGCCCTATCTAGCCCCTTCATTACCTTACATGTCTATAAGTTCACCCCTCAGCCTAAACTCCAATGAGTACAGGCCCAATCAATCTCTCCTCATAAGCTAACCCCCTCATTTCCAGTATTAACCTAGTGAATCTTCTCTGCACTCCCTCCAAGACCAATATATCCTTTCGCAAATAAGTGGACCAAAATTGCACACAGTACTCTCGTTGCAGCAAGACTTCCCTGCTTTTATATTCCATCCCCGTCGTGACAAAGGCTAACATTCCATTTGCCTTCTTGACCACCTGCTGCACCTGCAGACCGAGTTTTTGCGATTCGTACACAAAGACCCCCAGGTCCCTCTGCACAGTAGCATGTTGCAATTTTTCACCGTTTAAATAATAATCCATTTTACATTCCTTCTGAAGTGGATAACCTCCCTGCTATTATATTCAATCCCTCCATCAACAATGAATAGTAGCAGCTGTGTATACCATCCACAAGATGCGCTGCAGCAACTCAAAGATTCCTCAGGTAGCAGTTTCCAAACCACGATCACTACCATCTAGGACAACGGCAACGGATACACGAGAACACCAACACCTGCAAGTTCCCCTCCAAGCTACTCACCACCCTATTTTGGAAATATATTGCCATTTCTTTACTGCTGCTAGGTCAAAATTCTGGAACTCCCTCCTTAACAACATTGTGGGTGTACCTACACCACATGGTTTAAGAAAGTAGCTCACCACCATCTTCTCAAGGGCAAATAGGGATGGGCAATGAATGCTGGCTGAGCCAATGACACCCACATAATTAAAACATCCACTTTCTACCTCCCCAGTAATCTCTCCTTCTGCCTTCTGTGAATGTGTTTCTACAGCTACTGGCCAAAATCCAACACTTTTACCCAAGTGCCACTATTGACATGAGACAGCGAATGTTGGCTTTTTGTCCAACAAAACAAATCCCAATCATATCCTTGCCAGTATTTCACAGATGCAATCTTGCAGCAGGGTCAGGATTGGAAGTCCCTGGCTTGTTATTTGCCGTATCTAAATCAAGAATACTGAAATGAACTGTACAGATACAACTGAGGCCCATGCTAACTCAGTGCAGAATAAGGATCAAAGAACAAAGAGCAATGCTGAGTCTTCTGGTAAGTAGGCTTTGGACAATGCTAGGTGATGTTGTATTCTTTCACTTGTGAGAACTTAAGAGAAATTAGAATTTAAGATGACCCATGTAGCAATCTGAAGAAGGAAAATCCACTTCAATAAATATTTCAAAAAGAGATACATACATTTTTCCTTCTGCTTTTGAGCAGGGGCTTGTGATCGTGAGCTGGCAGATGAGACAGGGCTGGCTAAGTCTGCGTACATATTCTCAGAGTCGGCACTTCTTACAGAGCTGCTGCTCGATGACGCACTTGACACAGACGACACACTGCTTACACTGAGGGACCTGGAACAAATTAATGCTTTGAATATTTCAATTTCATGTCAGACACTAAATAAAATACATACCGGGTGTCAATGCTGGATGGGTTGTAAACTAACGTTGTTGACACAGTAAGTTCCTGAGTCACAGTATGTAAATTGGTAGCCATGATATGGAGATGCCAGCATTGGATTGGGGTGGGCACAATAAGAAGTCTCATAACACCAGGTTGAAGTCCAACAAGTTTATTTGGAATCAAGAGCGTTTAGGATGCTGCTCCTTCATCTGGAGTATAATCTGGGTAAGTATGAGGTTATTCACTTTGGAAGCAAAAACAAGAAGGCAGATTACTACCTGAATGGCTGTAAATTGAGAAAGGGGGCCTGGGTGTTCTTGTGCACTATAAGAACATAAGAAATAGGAGCAGGAATAGGCCATCTAGCCCCTCGAGCCTGCCCCGCCATTCAATAAGATCATGGCTGATCTGAAGAGGATCAGTTTCTCTTTCCCGCTTTTCCCCCATAACCCTTAATTCCCTTGTCTATCAGAAACCTATCTACCCATGACTTAAATATATTCAACGAGGTAGCCTCCACCACTTCAATGGATAGAGAATTCCAGAGATTCACCACTCTTTGAGTGAAGAAGTTCCTCCTCAACTCCGTTCTAAAATGCCCCAGCCCCCTTATTTTGAGGCTGTGCCCTCTAGTTCTGCTATCCTTTCTAAGTGGGAAGAATCTCTGTACCTCTATCCTATCTAGCCCCTTTATTATCTTGTAAGTCTCTATAAGATTCCCCCTCAGCCTTCTAAACTCTAACAAGTGCAGACTCAGTCTATTCAATCTCTCTTCATAAGCTAATCCCCTCATCTCCGGTATCAGCCTAGTGAACCTTCTCTGTACTCCCTCCAAGGCCAATATATCCTTCCATAAATACAGGGACCAAAACTGCACACAATATTCCAGCTGTGGCCTCACCAGTGCCCTGTACAGTTGCAGCAAGACCTCCCTGTTGTTATATTCTATCCCCCTCGCTATAAAGGGCAATGTTCCATTCGCCTTCTTGATCACCTGCAGACTGGGTTTTGGTGATTTGTGCACAAGGACCCCAGGTACCTCTGCACTTAGTACGCTACAGCTTTTCACCTTTTAAATAATAATCCCTCCTACTATTATTTCTACCAAAGTGGATAACCTCACATTTGCTAATGTTATAATCCATCTGCCAGATCCTCGTCCAATCGTTCAGCCTATCCAGATCTCTCTGCAGACTTTCCGCGCCTTCCACGCGATTCACTTTCCCACTCATCTTTGTGTCATTTGCAAATTTTGTTACCCTACACTCGATCCCCTCCTCCAGATCGTCTATGTAAATGGTAAACAGTCGAGGCCCCAGCACCGATCCCTGTGGCACTCCACTAGTCACCAACTGCCAACCAGAAAAGCACTCTGATTCCAACTCTCTGCTTCCTGTTAGATAACCAATTCTCAATCCATGCTAACACCTTACTCCCAACTCCGTGCACCTTATCCTTTTGCAGCAACCTTTTGTGAGGCGCCTTATCAAATGCCTTCTGGAAATCTAAAAATTCCCCTGTCTACCGCACATCACATCCTCATAGAAATCCAATAAATTCGTTAAACACAACTTCCCCTTCACGAATCCATGCTGCGTCTGCTTGATCAAACCGTTCTCTTCTAGATGTCTTGCTATTTCTTCTTTGATGATGGATTCTAGCATTTTTTCAACTATGGACATTAAGCTAACCAGCCTATAATTCCCTGCCTTTTGTCTGCTACCTCTTTTAAACAGCGGCGTAACATTAGCCATTTTCCAATCTTCCGGCACTTCCCCCGAGTCCAGCAAATTTTGATAAATAATTAATAAGGCATCTGCTATCATCTCTGCCATTTCTTTCAGAACCCTCGGATGCATTCCATCTGGTCACGGGGATACGATTACCTTCAGTTGTGTTAGTCTATCAAGCACTACCTCTCTAGTGACAGTAATTGATTAAGGACCTCATCTCTTACCATCCTTCTTTCTTTAATATCCGGCAAGCTATTTAGAACATGGATGGCTTCTGGAGAAGGTGAGAGGGCATGGGATCCAAGGGGCTTTGGCCTCGTGGATCCAGAACTGGCTTGCCGGCAGAAGGCAGAGAGTGGTTGTGGATGGGTCTTTTTCTGCATGGAGGTCGGTAACCAGTGGAGTGCCCCAGGGATCTGTTCTGGGACCCCTGCTGTTTGTCATTTTCATAAATGACCTGGATGAGGAAGTGGAGGGATGGATTAGTAAGTTCGCTGACGATACAAAGATCGGTGGTGTTGTGGATGGTCTGGAGGGATGTCAAAAGTTGCAGCTGGACATAGACAGGATGCAAGACTGGGTGGAGAAGTGGCAGATAGACTTCAACATGAATAAACATGTAGTGGTCCATTTTGGCAGGAATAATGGGATGAAGGAGTACAATACAAGAGGTAGGAGTCTTAGCTGTGTTGAAGAGCAGAAGGATCTCGGGGTCCGGGTCCATAGGACTCTTAAATTGGCCTCGCAGGTGGAGGAAGTGGTCAAGAAGGCGTATGGTGTACTGGCCTTCATTAATCGAGGAACTGAGTTTAGGAGGTAATGATGCAGCTTTATAAGACCCTTGTCAGACCCCAGTTGGAGTATTGTGCGCAGTTCTGGTTGCCTCACTATAGGAAAGATGTAAAGGCTATTGAAAGAATGCAGAGGAGATTTACAAGGATGCTGCCTGGATTGGGAGGCAGGCCTTATGAAGATAGGTTGAGGGACCTGGGACTCTTCTCACTGGAGAGACGTAGGTTGAGTGGCGACCTGATAGAGGGTTATAAAATGTTGAGAGAAATAGATAGGGTGGATTCTCAGAGATTATTTCCCTGAGCTGAAATGGTCACTACGAGAGGACACAGATTTAAGGTGCAGGGAAGCAAATACAGAGAGGATGTTAGGGGTAAGTTTTTCACTCAGAGGGTGGTGAGTGAATGGAATCGGCTGCCGTAGGAGGTGGTAGAGGCAAACTTGCTGGGGTCTTTTAAAAAGTTTCTGGATGAGTATATGGAAACGAATGGGATAGGAGGTTATAGAAAGGTCTGTGGATTGGTAGATATAGATGTGATCGGCACAACTCGTGGGCTGAAGGACCTGTTTGTGCTGTAATGTTCTATGTTCTAACATAAAACATTACGGCACAGTACAAGCCCTTCGGCCCTCAACGTTGTGCCGAGCTATGTCCAAACCCAAGATCAAGCTATCCCCTCCCTATCATTCTGGCATGCTCCACATGCCTGTCTAGTAACAGCTTGAAAGTTCCTGAAGTGTTGTGTCGTCCTCTGTGAAGACCGACACAAAAAACTTATTTTAAGCCTCAGCCATTTCCTTGTTACCCACCGCTAAATCCTCCCTTTCTTCCTCCAAGCGTCCAACATTCACTCTAGCCAGTCTCCTCCTCCTTATATATTTGTAAAAACTTTTACTTTTTTTATATTTAGAGCTAATTTAGCTTCGTACTCTATCTTTCCTTTCTTTCTAGCTTTCTTTGTTGTTTTTTAAATCTTTCCCAATCTTCTAACTGTCCACTATTTTTAACCTCTCTGAATGCATCAGCTTTTAATTTAATACTCTCCTTTATTTCCTTCGATAACCATAGCTGTTATCCCTTTTCTTATAGTCCTCCTTTACCATCGGAATATATTTCTGCTGAGTACCGAAAAAGATCTCCTTAAAAATCCTCCACTGTTCCTCAGCTGTCCTATCAAACGATCTGCGCCCCCAATCTACATTCGCCAATTCTGCCTCATCCTATCATACTCCCCTCTGTTTAAACAGAGGACACAGGTTTGGGACCCTACTTTCTCATCCTCTATCTGCATCAGAAATTCAACCATACTATGATCACTCATCGCAAGAGTGATCCTCACTAGAAGTTCCTCACAAGAAGATCCCTAATTCTACCTGCCTCATTACACAGTACCACATCTAAAATAACTCGCTTCCTTGTAGGTTCCGTTACATACTGTTAAAAGAAACTATCCCGGCAGCTTTTCAAGAACTCTTCCTCAAGCCCACTGCATCCGACTTGAGTCAACCAATCAATATGCAGATTAAAATCCCTATAATTATCACCGTTCCGTTTTTGCACACATCAATTATTTGTTTGTTTATAGCTCGCCACACCTCAAAGTTATTATTTGAGGGCCTATAAACCACACCCACCAGCAACTTTCATACAACATAGAACACTACAGCACAAACAGGCCCTTCAGCCCACAAGTTGTGCCGAACACATCAAAACCTACCCAGCCATAGACCTATCTATAACTCCCAATCCCATTGGATCCCATATACTCATCCAGAAGTCTTTTAAAAGACCCCAGCGAGTTCGCCTCGACCACCACTGACGGCAGCCGATTCCATTCACTCACCACCCTCTGAGTGAAAAACTTTCCCCTAGCATCCCCTCTGTACTTGCTTCCCTGCACCTTAAATCTGTGCCCTCTCGTCACGACCATTTCAGCCCTGGGAAATAGTCTCTGAGAGTCCACCCTATCTATTCCTCTCAACATCTTGTAAACCTCTATCAGGTCGCCTCTCAACCTTTGTCTCTCCAGGGAGAACAGTCCCAGCTCCCTCAACCTGTCTTCATAAGGCATGCCTCCCAATCCAGGCAACATCCTTGTAAATCTCCTCTGCACCCTTTCAATAGCTTCCACGTCCTTCCTATAGTGAGGCGACCAGAACTGCGCACAGTACTCCAAGTGTGGTCTGACAAGGGTCCTATAAAGCTGCAGCATTACCTCCTGACTCCTGAACTCAATCCCTCGATGAACGAAGGCCAGTACACCGTAAGCTGTCTTAACCACATCCTCCAGCTGGGAGGCCGATTTGAGAGTCTTATGGACCCGGACCCCAAGATCCCTCTGCTCTTCCACACAGCTAAGATTCCTACCTTTGATAGTGTACTCATTCATCCCGTTGGATCTGCCAAAATGGACCACAACACATTTATCCGCGTTGAAGTCCATCTGCCACTTCTCCGCCCAGTCTTGCATCCTGTCGATGTCATGCTGCAACTTTTGACATCCCTCCAGACCATCCACAACACCACCGACCTTCGTGTCATCGGCGAACTTACTCACCCATCCTTCCACTTCCTCATCCAGGTCATTTATGAAAATGACAAACAGCAAGGGTCCTAGAACAGATCCCTGGGGCACTCCACTGGTGACCGACCTCCATGCAGAAAAAGAGCCATCCACAACCACCCTCTGCCTTCTGCAGGCAAGCCAGTTCTGGATCCACAAGGCCAAAGCCCCTTGGATCCCATGGCCTCTCACCTTCTCAAGAAGTCTTGCATGTGGGACCTTGTCAAATGCCTTGCTGAAGTCCATGTACACCACGTCCACTGCTCTTCTTTCGTCAATGTGTTCAGTCACATTTTCAAAGAACTCAATTAAGCTTGTAAGGCACGACCTGCCTTTTACAAAACCATGCTGACTATTTCTAATCAACCTAAACTTCTCCAAATGCTCGTAAATCTTGTCCCTCAGAAGCTCTCCATCAGCTTACCAACCACTGAGGTCAGACTCACCGGTCGGTAATTTCCAGGACTATCCCTGTTCCCTTTCTTGAAAATAGGGACCACATCCGCAATCCTCCAATCCTCCAGAACCTCTCCCGTCTCCATCGACGACGCAAAGATCATCGCCAGGGGCTCTGCAATGACATCCCTCACCTCCCACAATAACCTGGGGTACATCCCATCTGGTCCCGGAGACTTGTCTATCTTGATAGCATTTAGAAGTTCTAACACATCCGCTTCCTTAATATCTACATAATATCTAATTTATTATGTAAATAATAAATGATTAATTTAAGGCAAATAAATAGTTAATAAATTAAAAATAATTATGATAATTTTAGTATCTAATTTCTCCCCTTACTATTCCTAATCTCCACCCACAATGATTCCATGTTTTGCTCTTTGGAGCTTATATCTTCTCTTACTACTGTCCTGACAGAGCTACCTCACCTCCTTTTTTCTCCTGTCTATCCTTCCTAAATGTCTGATACCCCTGGACATTCAGTTCCCAATCCCACTCACCCTGCAACCATGCTTCCGTAATGGCCACTAGATCATACCCATTTGTGCTAATTTGCGCTATCAGCTCATTCACCAGTCATTGAAAACTAAGCACTGCTGTCACAAACTCATCTTTCAGGACACTGTACATGGTGGGGGCTGTGTTTAACATTAATGCCTTTATACAAGTTGGTGGACAATCTTACCTAGATCTGTGGGAACCAGATGCAGACTGGGAACCAGATGCTGATGTTGACCGAGACGCTGAATGAGAATGTGACCGTGAACGAGAACTTGAACCACTGTAGCTGCTGCCACTATCACTTCCACTGCCACTTGCTGTCCGCCTGCATGAGGACATTGAGTATTTAGGCTTCATTAAGCAAATGAAGGAAGATTTAAGATATTGAGCTTTTCTGTTCAGAGAACGATGCAAGAGAACAAAGAATGTTCTAAATATAGTTTCCTTCTGTTGTAGCACTGCAACAGAAAATCGTGCATTTACACTTCATCCTTTACTACCATTCAGTGCTTCCCAATGTAATCACTATTCCAAAACAGACAAATAGTGCAGCTAATGTTGTGCACAGCAAGATTCCAGCAACAAGGATGATAAAATACATCAATTATTATGTTCACTGATGCTGCTTGAAGGACAATTGTGGGCCTCTGTTCTTGGAACATAAGAATTAGAAGCAGGGGTAGGCCAACTGGCCCCTTGAGCCTGCTCCGGCATTCAACAAGATAATGACTGACCTTTCTGTGGACTCAGCTCCATGAACCTGCTTGCTCACCATAACCCTTAATTCCTTTACTGTTCAAAAATTTATCTTTGCCTTAAAAACATTCACCCAAGGAGCCTCAACTGCTTTACTGTGCAGGGAATTCCACAGATTTACAACGCTCAACTCAGTCCTAAATCTGCTCTCCTTTATTTTGAGGCTGGGCCCCTAAGTTCAAGTATCATTTGCCAGCGGAGACAACCTCCATGCTTCTACCTTATCGATCCCTTTCATAATTGTATATGTTTCTACTTCAAATAGTGCCACAGGATATTTTATGTCCACTTGAAAATGCAGAAGGAGTTTTGGTTTGAAACCTCATAAAGGAAGACTTTTGGCAGTGTAACACTCCCTCACTGCTGGAGTGTTAACTGGGAATACATGTTCAAACACTAGAGTTCAGAGCTTGAACCCACAACCTTCTGAATCAAAGGCTAATATAAGTGGTAAGATACAACTTGTGTTAACTTAACACAAGCTATTCCAGATGGGCAGAATTTCTATGAAACTTTCCACAGAAGACAGAATTGAAAGGAAACGCAGTAAATTTGACAGAAGCTGACAAGTCATCAAAAAGTCTGGAACAACACCAGCCACTAACTTGGGTAGCAGGATTAAAAGAAACTGGACCAGAAGAAGCCAACAAATAGTTCTCCAACAGCAGGCCAGCTGTTTCTATGACAGCACCAAACAAAATAGGATGGTTTTAGAGAGAGAGTTTTTGCTGTGCATTATCTTTGAGAGACTTGTTTTGACTTTTAACAACATTAAATTATAAATGAGTCTATCCAAAAGTGACAATGCATCTAAATAGCCGTCAAACCTCCTCGGTGGGGTCCGGGGTTGTCGTTCTTTCTTTCGCCCGTCTCTGTTCTCAGTTGGTTTTGTGCCCTCTGCTGGGGTCTTTGAAACCTTTGCCCCTGTTGCGTGTCCTGCTGGCTGCGGCGAAGGCAGTTTCTTTACCGTTTTTTCACTGTTTGAGATAAAGATGGTGATGAGATTTTGATTGAAGCTTATGGCTGGAATTTTACTGTTGCCTCCCCCCCATGAGAATCAGAGCAGGCGAGGGGCAGAGAATGGGGAGGTCTGTTGATCTCGGGCAAGATTTACAGTTTTGGGATGACCGTAAAATCCCACCCAATGAATGACAGCTAATTAATTACAAGCCCAACAGCTAAGCTGACTACTCACAAGTAAATGAGCAAATAACCAAGCCAATTGCTGTTGATAACTGTAAACTGAACTGAGCAGGCTAACAGTATTTCCTGGTTTCACGTGCTGATTTGCAATACTAAAAACTAATCAGATCTAATGGAAAGCTTCCTTGCAGTGAGAAATTCGACACTCCACTTGGTATCATTTACAGCAACTTTCTTGTGCATTAAGTATCTTAATAAAAACATTTCTAATGGATTGAAATGCAGCATCTGAATGTCTGGGAGACTGCGACAGGACAACTCAACAACTCATCAAGGCCTGAATGCATGCTGCAAAAGGAAGTAGTTCAAATGTGAACCATGCATGTAGTAATTACTCCCACACATTAATTCTATTTATCAATTGACTACATTTAAAACTGGACGATCCTTGTAAATTATCATTACATCTCTAATGGAGCATTGCAGCCTACTGATGTTTTAAATGAATCAGCAGTTTCAGGTTGTGAAACTGGAATATCCAACAGAATTACATCATTGTATAAATTCTGCTGCTCTGATGAAGTCATTCTGATTCACTAATATTATTGCTCCAAGATGCCAGTGGAATGGATGGACTAGTGGCTGATGAAGTTCAATGCAGACTGAGAAATGAAGAAAAAATATTGGGAAACAGTATAATACAGTGGGTATAATTTTAAAAGAGATACAGGAGGAGGAGGATCTGGTTGTATATGTGCACAAGTCAATGAAGGTTGCAAGACAGGCTAAGCCTGTGATTAACAGAGCATACAGTATCGTGGATCAGAGCAAGGTGGTTTTATTGAACTTGTATAAGCCACCAGTTTGGTCTCAGCTGGAGTATTGTGCCCAGTTCTAGATGCTACATAGGAGAAAGGATGTGAAGACACTGGAGAAAGTGCAGAAAAGATTCATGAGAATGGTTCTTGGGATACGGAACTTCAGTTACGAATATAGATTGAAAAATTAAAACAGTTTTTCTTGGGGATAAAAAAGGGCAAAAGGAGATTTGGTAGGAGTATTCAAAATCATGAGATATCTAATCAGAATAGAGGAGGAGAAACTGCTCCCATTCATGAAAAGATCAAGCATGAGAGGAGCCAGATTTAACGTAATTAGTAAAAGAAGCAATAGTGATATGAGGAAAACCTTTTTATGCAATGAGAGATTGAGATCTCCAAAGCACTGCCTGTGGTGGAGACAAGTTCAAAACAGTCTTATTGCTTTTGGAATGTTATCCGAAAGGAAAGAACGTGCAGGATTACAAGCAGCAAACAGGAAAGTGAAACTAGCTGGCTGCTCATTGGGAAAGGTGGTGCAGACATGACAGGCCAAAATACCATCTCCTGTGCCATACCAATTCTGTTAATTCCTGATGCCGAGAATGATCCAAATCTTATACAAATAGGATATTCAAAAATGTGCTAAATTAACCCTAGTGTCAGAGGGATTAGCAGGGCAAATGTGTGGTGTTATGGGAATAGGGTCTGGGTGGGATTGTGATAGATACAGACTCAATAGGTCGAACGTCCTCCTTCTGTACTATAGAGACTCCATGATAATCTATTCTATGGGATGCTGGCTGTTTAGCTCACAGTTCCTGTGTAGGCTGTTTAAAAGAGCTATTCAATAAATCCCACTTTCTATATGCCCTTTCCCTATAGCTTTGTAATTTTTATTAAGCATTTAATCATTTCGCTATGAAAGTTATTAAAATTGCTCCCATTAATCTTCCATGCAGTGCAGTTCAGGTCATTCTGTAAATTTCCCTTCATGTTCTTTTGCCACAATTAAATTTCACCTTAAGTTTCTCTGCTTAAAAGAGAGTAAGTCCACTTAGTCCACATAACTTAAGTCCTTCATCCCTGGTTCCATTCTAATAAATCTCCTCAACACCCTCACCTAAAACCTTGATACTTTCGTTAAGTGTGGTGCCCAGAAATGAATGATATACTTCAGTTGCAGTTAAATGAATGTTTTATAAAGATTTAGCAGAATATCCTTGCTTCTGTAATTTCTTTAAGTGAAGAATCTCATATGTCTTTTTAGCAGCCTTCTCAAATTGTCTTGGCAATTTCACACTCTTTTAAATGTATACCATTTAGTTCATATTGCCTCCTCTTACTCATCCTATCTATCTGTTGTGCACCTGCCCATTTCACTGATTTTGCTTGGCCCTCAGTGTTACTATCCTCATTATTTACTACATTTCTGTCATCTATTCTCTGCTTCCTATCCCTTAGAAGATTTTAATCCCATGGGCTCTAAATTTGGTACTGAGACCATTGTGATACCTGGGATTTCAATGTCCTCGAGAAGGTCATTATGAAGGATGTGAAGCAGAGGAGAGACCTTGCCGAAGGTCATAGTTTCCATTGCTTGGAAAACACAGCTTGATGAAGGGAACAAGAGGTTTAATTGTTTCAAAAACCAAAGATCAACTTATTTCCCAAGTTTTACATAAAGTGATCACTATTTCTTGATTTACATCCTGTCTTCTCAGATACTTTCCAGCCATGTGTCCAATTGAATAGACCATCCATTTGGCTGACCTTATAGCTTGGTTCCTCAGAAAGAAAAATAAATATCCAAAAAAAAAACCAGCAAGTGAAGCAACTTCCCTGTGCTGGGCAGTTCTACTCTGGGGGCCATAATCTGAGGAGGTACAGGACAAGGTATTGGACTGGCGGCAGTAACTATACATATCAAGCTCTTAGGCACAGTTGGCAATGCTTTATCTGCCACACCATTACAAGTTGCAATCTGGCATCTTAACATTGTAAAAGTAGCACCACAAAGTCAGCCTTTGTCTTAGCGATCAATGAAATTCTGCTAAAAATTATTTGCAAACACAGTGCAGAGGGATTGTTGAGTCTTGCATAACATTACAGCAGCTCCTTCTGGAACACAAGCCCCAGGATGAGGGAATCACATGAAAAAAATGATGCATGAGAATTAGCTTTTTAGCTTAATTCTGTGTCAGAAACTGAATGTTTCTCACTCAGTCCTGTAGAAGGTCATATGGATTTGAAACATTAACTGCTTTCTTCTCCATAGATGCTGCCAGACCTGCTAAGATTATCAAGCACTTTGTTTTTTTTTCCCCAGATTTCCAGCATCTGCAATATTTTGCTTTCATACAAACAGAAGTAGACCACTTATGCTGTTCCAATCACCATTCAATATCTTGGCTGATTTAAACGCAACTTCAATCTCCACGTTGCTGCCTACCCGCAACAACTATCTTCAACTGTTATGTTGATGACCTTCCCTCCAATCCATTAACTGTTGAGGGATACGATTCAAATGGCTATTACTGGCTAACTAATAGCTTGACCTTCGCTGCATCCTAAGTCAAAAGTAGGGATGTTCACTGATAATTGCACAATGTGTAACATCTGTCACTCCTCGGTTACATGTTCAAATGCAGCAAGACCTCAACAACATTCAGGCTTTGGCTGGTAAGTACTAAGTGACATTCATACCACAAAAATGCCAGGCAATAACAGAGAGAATCAAACTCTCTCTCCAGGATGCTAAATGGCATTAACATCAATGAATTCCCCACAATAAACATCCTGGGGTTACCAATGACCAGAAATAATTTTGCCAAAAGAGCAGGTCAGAGGGAATTCTGCAGTGAGTAACTCACCTCCTGACTCCCCAAAGCCATCTATGAGACACAAGTCATGAGTGTAATAGGATACACTCTATTTGCCTAGATGAGTGCAGCTCCAACAACACACAAATAGCTCTGCAGCATCCAGGACAAAGCAGACCGCTTGACTGGTATCACATCCAGCACTTTCAACATTTACTCCCTCCACTGACGCACAGTGGCAGCAGTGTGTTAGGAGTGAGTTAACAGTTACCCTTCATTTGCATGTTAATCATTTAATAGAAGTCACTGGGATATATAGAAAGGTTACAAGTGGCACTGGGTGTTGAATGTGTATGTGGAGCTGAATCAGAAAATAAAGGGAGTTTTTGAAGAAGCAAGACTTGTGTTTCCTTTAAGTGGACTGCAACTGAGAAACTGAATCATTGGTAGCAGAGGGTGGTCGATGGTTCCAAGTAAAGGACTGCAAGTTACGACTGTTTCAAGAAAAGAAAGGAAGACTTCACTCAGCATTTCCAATCAATGAAAGAGCAAATGGGCAACAACAAAATGACTAAACCTGAGTAAAAATGTCAGGGTCTGACTATTCATCATTACTCTCTGACACTGAACCTTATGACCAATGGAGAAATGAAGTCATCACGTGGATTAGTTTTGGAAAACAGAAACAATGAATGGCTGAAGTAGGGAAAGGGTTAAATGAATTTTGTACTGAAAATATGTCACAAACATAACCTTTCATCATGACTGATCTCCTTTAGTTTATATTGCTCCTGGCATTAATATAAATTATTTGTTCAGTACAGAAACACAGAAAAATATAGAGATCATGGCTGTGGACACAATGTGCAAACACTCAAGCTTAAGGACATCTTTTCCAATCAAAAGTCACATCAGTTCAGTTTTACACTATAAAGTGCACTTCCATCCAGTGCATTCTGATTTAAAAGTTGTAAGTGTATATTTGCACATAGTTTAGTTTACAGCAGACCCATCACTACCCGAGTTATCAAAACTGTAAAAGCAGCTAGAATTAAGGAATCACAGAAGTTTAGTTTGATTCCTATGGTATCATGAGTACAGGAATTAAAATAAACTTAAATAGCAAAATATACATCATAAAACTTAAACATGTAAAAATTCTGACAGATCACTGGTAATATAGACAATGTTGAATTAAGTAAATTGGGGCAATGTATTTATTTTTACCTCTTTCCTGTGGGAGCAGGGGCATCTCCACCTCCACCAACGCTACCTGCTCCTCCTTTGGTCTTTACACCTGCAGCATCTTTTGCTCGTGTTGGCGATGGAGTTGGAGAGGGTGAGGATGAGAATGACCGTGATCTGAGGAAATCAGAATATCAAATAAGAGTTTACCATTTTTTTAAAATCCCTCTCCATATGGTTGTTTATATTCCACATGAAATCTTTGATGAGAGAGAGCAGGAAACAGTCTATTGGATTTTTGAACCTCATGGCTTTTCAGACTCTATCAATAGAGAAAGCTCAGACACATTCAATTCCCTAACTTCATTTATTCTTTCCAAATTTGAACACCTTTTCAAAATGAAATTGAAAAACATTAGTTTTAAAATTTTACTAATGCAAAGAGATTTCAACATCTGAAATGCACCACTAAATGTAAACACACCAGTCAACTACAGCATGAGAGAAAGGTATTGGAGATTTTGCTTAGAAAACAAGCTTATCATAGAAACAAGAGTCCAGAAGCAGGCGGAGGCCATTTGGCCCATTGAGCTGCTCCACCATTTATTCTGATTGTGGTTGATCATGGAATTCAATATCCTGATCCCCTCTTCCTATCCATATCCCTCAATACCTTTGGCCATAAGTGCTATATTTAATTTCTTCTTGAAGTGTCCCCCCACCCCCCACACACACAAAAGATTGGGAACATTCTTTCTGAAATTATCCTGTCTAACCCTGTTAGCATTTTATAAGTTTCCTTGAGACCCTGTCTCTCTCTTCTAAACTCCAGTGAATATAATCCTAACCGACTTAGTCTCTCCTCATGTAACAGAACTGCCATCCCAAGAATCAGCCTGGTAGATGAGCTTAGGGCGTGGATTGCTGCTTGGGAGTGTGATGTGGTGGCCATTACAGAGACTTGGATGTTTCAGGGACAGGACTGGGTACTTCAGGTGCCGGGTTTCAGGTGCTTCAGGAGGGACAGGGCTGGGGGCAAAAAAGGAGGTGGTGTGGCACTGTTGATCAGGGACAGTGTCATGGCTGCAGAGAAGGTGGAAGACGGGGAGTCTACAGAGTCCCTGTGGGTGGAAGTTAGGAACAGCAAAGGGCCGATAACTTTGCTGGGTGTATTCTATAGGCCGCCCAATAGTGACAGGGAAGTTGAGGTGCAGATAGGGAAACAGATCCTAGACAGATGTAGAAATAACAGAGTTGTCGTGATGGGAGATTTCAATTTCCCAAAATCGACTGAAATATCCCAAGGGTAAGGGGTTTGGATGGCGAGGAGTTTGTTACGTATGTTCAGGAAGGTTTCCTGACACAGTATGTGCATAAGCCTACGAGAGGAGAGGCTGTACTTGACCTGGTGCTCGTTAATGAGCCAGGACAGGTGTTGGATCTCTCGGTGGGAGAGCATCTTGGGGATGGAGATCATAATTCTATCTCCTTCACGATAGCGATGGAAAGAGATAGGATCAGGCAGGCTAGGAAGGTGTTTGTCTGGAGTAAGGGGAAATATGAAAACATTAGGCAGATAATTGGACGAATAAACTGGAAGGACATGTTCTTGGGGAAAAGTATAGAAGGAAAGTGGCAGCTATTCAAGGAATGTTTGTCTGCGGCTCTGCAAGACAACGTTCCGAGGAGACAAGTAGGTTCTGGTAGGACCTCTGGTACGAGGTTCAAGAGAGGAGATTGCAGAGCCTTTGGCTTTGATCTTCATGTCGTCGTTGGCTACAGGTATAAGTGTCGGAAGACTGGAGGATGGCAAATGTTGTCCCTTTGTTCAAAAAGGGGAGTAGGGACCATCCTGGAAATTATAGACCGGTGAGCCTGACTTCTGTTGTGGGCAAGGTCTTGGAACGAATTATAAGGGATAGGATTTATAAGCATCTAGAGAGGAATAAATTGATTAGGGATAGTCAGCACGGTTTTGTGAAGGGTAGGTTGTGCCTCACAAACCTTATTGAGTTTTTGAGGAGGTGACCAAAGAGGTAGATAAGGGTAAGGCAGTTGATGTAGTGTATATGGATTTTAGCAAAGTGTTTGATAAGGTTTCCCATGGTAGGCTACTGCAGAAAGTGCAGATGCATGGGATTGAAGGTGATTTAGCAGTTTGGATTAGGATTTGGCTAGCTGATAGAAGACAGAGGGTGGTGGTTGATGGGAAATATTCAACCTGGAGTGCAGTTACAAGTGGTGTACCTCAAGGATCTGTTTTGGGGCCACTGCTGTTTGTCATTTTTATAAATGACCTAGATGAGGGTGTAGAGGGTTGGATTAGTAAATTTGCTGACGATACCTAAGTGGGGGGAGTTGTAGACAGCCAGGATGGATGTTACAGTTTGCAGAGGGACATAGATAGGTTGCAGAGCTGGGCCGTGAGGTGGCAAATGAATTCAATACGGATAAGTGTGAGGTGATTCACTTTGGTAGGAATAACAGGCATATGAAATATAGGGCTAATGGAAGGACCCTTAATAGTGTTGTCAAGCAGAGGGATCTTGGGGTACAAGTACACAGCTCTTTGAAAGTTGGCACCCAGGTTGATAAAGTTGTTAAGAAGGCGTACGGTGTGTTAGCTTTTATTGGTAGAGGGATTGATTTTAGGAGCCGTGAGGTTATGTTACAACTGTACAAAACTCTGGTGCGGCCACACTTGGAGTATTGTGTACAGTTCTGGTCGCCGCATTATAAGAAAGATGTGGAAGCATTGGAAAGGGTGCAGAGGAGGTTTACCAGGATGTTGCCTGGTATGGTGGGAAGGCCTATGAGGAAAGGCTGAGGGACCTGAGGTTATTTTCATTAGAGAGAAGAAGGTTACGCGGTGACCTAATTGAGGCGTATAAAATGATCAAAGGACTGGATAGGGTGGATAGTGAGAGCCTTTTTCCTGGGATGGTGATGACCAACACGAGGGGACATAACTTTAAATTAAGAGGTGGTAGTTATAGGACGGATGTCAGAGGCAGGTTCTTTACACAGAGGTGGTGAGGGCGTGGAATGCCCTGCCTGCAGCAGTTGTGGACTCGCCTACTTTGGGGGCATTCAAATGGTCGGTGGATAGGCATATGGATGATATTGGAATAGTTTTGGTTAGAGGGTCCACTGGCGGGCGCAACATTGAGGGCCGAAGGGCCTGTACTGCGCTGTAACGTTCTATGTTCTGAATGTGTAGTGGTCCATTTTGACAGGAATAATGGGATGAAGGAGTACAATACAAGGGGTAGGAGTCTTAGCTGTGTTGTAGAGCAGAAGGATCTTGGGGTCCATGTCCATAGGACTCTTAAATCGGCCTCGCAGGTGGAGGAAGTGGTTAGGAAGGCATATGGTGTACTGGCCTTCATTAATCGAGGAATTGAGGTTAGGAGTCAGGAGGTAATGACGCAGCTTTATAAGACCCTTGTTAGACACCACTTGGAGTACTGTGCGCAGTTCTGAGATAGAATTATGATCTCCATCCCCAAGATGCTCTCCCACCGAGAGATCCGACACCTGTCCTGGCTCATTAACGAGCACCAGGTCAAGTACAGCCTCTCCTCTCGTAGGCTTATGCACATACTGTGTCAGGAAACCTTCCTGAACATACGTAACAAACACCTCACTATAGGAAGGATGTAGAGGCTATTGAAAGAGTGCAGAGGAGATTTACAAGGATGCTGCCTGGATTGGGAGGCAGGCCTTATGAAGATAGGTTGAGGGAGCTGAGACTCTTCTCACTGGAGAGACATAGGTTGAGAGGCAACCTGATAAAGGTTTATAAAATGTTGAGAGGAATAGATAGAGTGGATTCTCAGAGGCTATTTCCCTGGGCTGAAATGGTTACTACGAGAGGACACAGATTTAAGGTGCAGGGAAGCAAGTACAGAGGGGATGTTGGGGTAAGTTTTTCACTCAGAGGGTGGTGAGTGAATGGAATCGGCTGCCGTCGGTGGTGGTAGAGGCGAACTCGCTGGAGTCTTTTAAAAGACTTCTGGATGAGTACATGGGAACTAACCAATGGGATAGGTGGTTATAGATAGGTCTGTGGATTGGTAAGTATAGATGTGATCGGCGCAACTCAAAGAACAAAGAACAAAACAGCACGGAAACAGGCCCTTCGGCCCAACGAGCCCGCACAGCCACCCCGACGTTCCCACCTCTACCCGCGATCCCTGTCCATGTGTATAGATCTATGGATTAAAAACCAAATTTGAGACAATTTAGGGAGAATTTGTTTTGCCACTTAGCCTAAGAGCACATCTTTGGGATGTGGGAGGAAACCGGAGTACCCAGAGAAAACCCACACAAGCACGGGGAGAATGCGCAAACTCCCACAGACACAGGCCCAAATCCATGTATCTGCACAGCACAGCGATAGTCACTGAGCTGACGTGTTGCCCATCAAATGGTCCAGGTCAAGCGTACACTAACAACGTGAAGCACTAGGATACTCTCGAAAAAAGTCCAAGAGCAGCCCTCTAACGACCCATCACGTGTATGCCCCTTGTTAGACAACAAGGTGGACCAAAGCACCTGTAGGATAAAAACAAGTACATCAATATTATCATCTATTTACACACTTCCCAGGGACTCCCAAGGCTCATGATCCCTATTTTAAATCAGTTTTTTATACCCCTCCATTCCCATTCTGTTCATGTGCCCATCTAAGTATTTCTTAAATAACTCCAGAGTACCTGCCTCCATCACTTTATTTGGCAGCGCATTCCATACCCCCACCCTCTGTGTGAAAAAATTCCCTCTGGCATCCAAATTATACCTTACCCCCCTCACTCTAAGCCCGTGACTCCTCGTGCTATTTGAGTCCATCCTAGTAAAAAGCTTAACCCTGTTTACTCTATCTATTCCCTTCATCATCTTAGAACATAGAACATTACGGCGCAGAACAGGCCCTTCGGCCTTCGATGTTGCGCCGACCAATATAAAAAGCAATGACCCTCCAAACTAAACCATTCCCTTCTCTTCCATAAACTGATCAACAAACCTCTTAAACGCCACCAAACTTGGCGCATCTACAACTGCCACAGGCAGGGCATTCCACTCCCTAACCACCCTTTGGGTAAAGAATCTACCTCTGATATTCGTCCTATAACTATCACCCCTTAATTTAAAGCTGTGTCCCTCGTGCTAGCTTTCTCCATCCTAGGAAAAAGGCTATCACTGTTGACCCTATCTAAACCTCTAATCATCTTACATGCTTCGATAAGGTCTCCTCTTAGCCGCCTCTTCTCTAACGAAAACAACCTCAAATCCCTCAGCCTCTCTTCATAAGACCTGCCCTCCATACCAGGCAACATCCTGGTAAACCTCCTCTGTACCCTCTCCAATGCCTCCACATCTTTCTTATAATGTGGGGACCAGAACTGCACACAATACTCCAAGTGCGGCCGCACTAGAGTTTTGTACAGTTGCAACATGACGTTGCGGCTCCGAAATTCAATCCCCCTACCAATAAAAGCTAAGACTCCGTATGCCTTCTTAACAACCTTATCGACTTGACTGCCTACTTTCAGGGATCTATGCACAAATACACCAAGATCCCTCTGTTCATCAACACTATTAAGAATCCTACCATTAGCCCTATACTCTACACATTTATTATTCCTGCCAAAGTGCATTACCTCACACTTTTCCACATTAAACTCCATTTGCCACCTCTCGGCCCAGCTCTGCAACTTGTCCAAGTCTCTCTGCAAACTATAACACCCCTCTTCACTATCTACCACTCCACCGACTTTAGTGTCATCTGCAAATTTACTAATCCATCCTTCAATACCCTCATCCAGATCATTTATAAAAATTACAAACAGCAGGGGCCCCAAAACAGACCCCTGAGGTACACCACTTGTCACCGAACTCCACGATGAATATCTCCCATCAACCACCACCCTCTGTCTTCTATCTGCTAGCCAATTCCTAATCCAATTAGTTAAATCACCCTCTATCCCATAATCTGCATTTTCTGCAGAAGCCTTCCATGGGCCACCTTATCGAACGCCTTACTAAAGTCCATATATACCACATCAACCGCCTTACCCCCATCCACCTCTTTGGTCACTTCTTCAAAAAACTCAATAAAGTTAGTAAGGCACGACCTACCCTTCACAAAACCATGCTGACTATCCCCAATCAATTCATTTCTCTCTAAATAACTATAAACCTATCCCTAATAATTCTCTCCAATACTTTCCCACAACAGAAGTAAGACTCACTGGCCTATAATTCCCTGGAAGGTCTCTCTTCCCCTTCTTGAACAATGGGACCACATTCGCTATCCTCCAGTCTTCCGGAACCATACCCGTAACCAACGAGACCTGAAGATCAGAGCCAGAGGCTCTGCAATCGCCTCTCTTGCCTCCCAGAGAATCCTAGGGTAAATCCCGTCCGGCCCAGGGGACTTATCCAACTTCAAACCCTCAAGAATATCTAGCACATCCTCCCTATATCTTGTACACCTCTACTAGATCTCCTCTAAGTCTACGTCTTTCTAAGGAAAACATTCCCAATTTGCCTAACCTCTCCTCATAACTCAGACCTTCCATACCAGGCAGCATCCTCTCGTGGGCCGAAGGGCCTGTTTGTGCTGTAGTGTTCTATGCTCTATGTTCTAAACCCGGCTTTACTCCCTCTATAACAAGGACATCCTTCCTCAGATAAGGATATCAAAACGGCACACAATATTCCAGGTGTGGCCTCATCAACACCCTATACAATTGCAGCAAAATATCCCAATATGCCAATCTTCTGCTATGAAGACCAACATACTATTTATTTTCTTGACTGTCTGCTGTACCTGCACACTTACCTTCAGTGCGAGGTACTGAATCATTTATATATTATCTGCTAAACTATCATTTTTCTCTGAAAATGAAAAACGATTTGAAGGCAGTTATTGTGCAATGCCAATCCAACTCCCCAACAGCAGCTTTCCTGTTTAAACTGCTAAAAACGTCACTGATTGACTCCACCCACAACTCAAGAGAAGCCAACACTTCTTACTTCATTGACAAAACTTGCCGTAGGTAACAAATTGGCAGGAAGACTGAACTGTCAACTGGGGACAAACGAGTTTCTTCCACAGCTGCATCAGGGAATCATTTATCACATCATCAACAACTTTCAAATCTGCCTGCCCAAACCAGTTCAGTTACTGATGTGGTGAAAATACTTGTGTGTTAAGCAATTATATTAGAAGTATTTCCTTCCTTTATCCCAAAATATGCTATATAGCGTGTAGTTAATCTACAGCTAACCAAACAGTTAAATTTGATTATGTTCTAGTAACACCAATTAAATGGCTGTTGGGAATTTTGCTTCTTGTTATGCATAGGAGGGGGTCTTTGAGCATTAATTTCTCCTCTCACCATCTACTAATAAATAGAATTTGTGATTTTAAGCTGTGGCGTATTTCCTAACTCCTTGGTTTGTGTGATCTAACTTTTTATTAGTCACACAGTAAATTCCTGATAGGAGTAACTCAAAGTGTTTATTTTCACACATTGCAAACAGTAAGAGGGGGGTTTGCGATGTTCCTCCTTCCTCCCACTTTGCATTCATGTAGTGAAAGAGGAATAGGGAAAATAGGCTCCGTGGCGCAGAGAGTGCAAAGAAAATAAATATCGGAACCTGAGTTCCAGGGTCCAGACTCAAAGTCCAATGATGTACTTCTTCACAGAGGTCGATGAGATAAAAAAAAGCAAATGCTAGATAATTCACTTTTCCATGGTGTTAATCTCTCACAACGAGGGAGAGGATACAAAGACGTATTAGCCTTACAGGCGATGGTACATAAACAAGTTTCTCAGTATCTTAAAAGCAAAATACTGCGGATGCTTTGACACTGCAGCAGAGAAAAGCATTGGCCCATGTTTTAACATGGGACAATACAGCACAAACAGGCCCTTTGGCCCACGAGTTCCGCCGATCACATTACCAATCCACAGACCTATCTATAACCCCCTATCCTATTCGTTTCCATATACTCATCCAGAAGTCTTTTAAAAGACCCTAGCAAGTTTGCCTCAACAACCTCTGACAGGCCGATTCCATTCACTCACCACCCTGAGTGAAAAACTTACCCCTAACATCCCCTCTGTATTTGCTTCCCTGCACCTTAAATCTGTGCCCTCTCGTAGTGACCATTTCAGCCCTGGGAAATAGTCTCTGAGAGTCCACCCTATCTATTCCTCTCAACATTTTATAAACCTCTATCAGGTCACCTCTCAACCTACGTCTCTCCAGTGAGAAGGGTCCCAGCTCCCTAAACCTATCTTCATAAGGCCTGCCTCCCAATCCAGGCAGCATCCTTGTAAATCTCCTCTGCACACTCTCAATAGCCTCTACACTCTTCCTATAGTGAGGCGACCAGAACTGCGCACAATACTCCAACTGGGGTCTGACAAGGAGGGTCTTATAGAGCTGCATCATTACCTCCTGACTCCTAAACTCTATTCCTCGATTAATGAAGGCCAGTACACCATACGCCTTCTTGACCACTTCCTCCACCTGCGAAGCCGATTTAAGAGTCCTATGGACCCGGACCCCGAGATCCTTCTGCTCTACAACACAGCTAATTCTCCTACACCCCTCATATTGTACTCCTTCATCCCATTATTCCTGCCAAAATGGACCACTACACATTTATCCGCATTGAAGTCCATCTGCCACTTCTCCGCCCAGTCTTGCATCCTGTACATGTCCCGCTGCAACTTTTGACATCCCTCCAGACCATCCACAACACCACCAACCTTTGTATTGTCAGCGAACTTACTAACCCATCCCTCCACTTCCTCATCCAGGTCATTTATGAAAACGACCAACAGCAGGGGTCCCAGAACAGATCCCTGGGGCACTCCACTGGTTACCGACCTCCATGCAGAAGAAGACTCATCCACAACCACTCTCTGCCTTCTGCCAGCAAGCCAGTTCTAGATCCATGAGGCCAAAGCCCCTTGGATCCCATGCCCTCTCACCTTCTTCAGAAGCCTTGCATGGGGGTCCTTATCAAACGCCTTACTAAAGTCCATGTACACTACGTCCACCGCCCTTCCTTCGTCAGTGTGTTCAGTCACATTTTCGAAGAACTCAACTGGGCTCGTAAGGCACGACCTGCCCTTGACAAAACCATGCTGTCTATTTCTAATCAATCCAAACTTCTCCAAATGTTCATATATCTTATCCCTCAGAAGCCTCTCCATCAGCTTACCAACCACTGAAGTCAGACTCACTGGTTGGTAATTTCCTGGACTATCCCTGTTCCCTTTCTTAAAGATAGGAACCACATCCGCAATCCTCTGGAATCTCTCCCGTTTCCATGGACGACACAAAGATCATCTGCAATCACTTCCCTCACCTCCCACAATAACCTGGGGTACATCCCATCTGGTCCCAGCAACTTGTCTATCTTGATAGAATTTAACAGGTCTAACACATGCTCTTTCCTAACATCCACATACTCAATCTTTTCCGTATGCCTCAAACCTGCAGTACAATCTCCCAGTTCACTTTCCACCGTGAATACCGAGGCAAAGTACTCGTTAAGCATCTCTGCCATTTCTTCCGGATTCACACAGACTTTTCCCCCTTCACCTTTTATAGTCCTATCCCTTCTCTTCTCATCGTTTTACTTTTCAGATATTTGTAGAAGGCCTTGGGATTCTCCTTAATCTTATCTGCCAAGGCCTTCTCATGACCCCTTCTGGCTCTCCTAATTTCCTTTTTAAGTTCCCTTCTACACACCTTATACTCCTCTAGATCCCTAACATCTCCTAGATCTCTGAACCTTTTAGAACATAGAACATTACAGCACAGAACAGGCCCTTCGGCCTTCGATGTTGTGCCGACCAAAATAAAAAGCAATGCCCCTCCAAACTAAACCATTCCCTTCTCTTCCATATACTTATCAATTAACCTCTTAAACGCCACCAAACTTGGCGCATCTACAACAGCTGCAGGCAGGGCATTCCACTCCCTAATCACTCTTTGAGTAAAGAACCTACCTCTGATATCCGTCCTATAACTCATACCCCTTAATTTAAAGCTGTGTCCCCTCGTGCTAGCTTTCTCCATCCTAGGAAAAAGGCTATCACTGTCCACCCTATCTAAACCTCTAATCATCTTATATGTTTCAATAAGGTCTCCTCTTAGCCGCCTTCTTTCTAACGAAACAACCTCAAATCCCTCAGCCTCTCTTCATAAGACCTGCCCTCCATACCAGGCAACATCCTGGTAAACCTCCTCTGTACCCTCTCCAATGCCTCCACATCTTTCTTATAATGTGGGGACCAGAACTGCACACAATACTCCAAGTGCGGCCGCACTAGAGTTTTGTACAGTTGCAACATGATGCTGCGGCTCCTAAATTCAATCCCCCTACCAATAAAAGCTAAGACTCCATATGCCTTCTTAACAACTTTATCCACTTGACTGCCTACTTTCAGGGATCTATTGACACATACACCAAGATCCTTCTGTTCCTCAACACTATTAAGAGCCCTACCATTAGCCCTATACTCTACACATTTATTGTTCCTGCCAAAGTGCATTACCTCACACTTTTCCACATTAAACTCCATTTGCCACCTCTCGGCCCAGCTCTGCAACTTGTCCAAGTCACTCTGTAAACTATAACACCCCTCTTCACTATCTACCACTCCACCGACTTTAGTGTCATCTGCAAATTTACTGATCCATCCCTCAATACCCTCATCCAGATCATTTATAAAAATTACAAACATTTTATACACCTTTCTTTTCTTCCTAACTAGGTTCACCACAACCTTCGTGCACCACAGTTCCCGTGTCCTACCAAAACCTCTTTGACTCCTCGGAACGTTGTTTTGCAGAGCCCCAGACAAACATTCCTTGAATATCTGCCACTTTCCTTCTGTACTCTTCCCCAAGAACACCTCCTTCGAGTTTATACGTCCAATTATCTGCCTAATGTTTTCATATTTCCCCTTACTCCAGACATACACCTTCCTAGCCTGCCTGATCCTATCTCTTTCCATCGCTATCGTGAAGGAGATAGAATTATGATCTCCATCCCAAGATGCTCACCTACCGTGAGATCCGACACCTGTCCTGGCTCATTAGCTAGCACCAGGTCAAGTACAGCCTCTCCTCTTGTAGGCTTTTCCACGTACTGTGTCAGGAAACCTTCCTGAACACACGTAACAAACTCCTCGCCATCCAAACCTTTACCCTTGGGATATTCCAGTCGATGTTTGGGAAAGTGAAATCTCCCACCACGACAACCCTGTTATTTCTACATGCTGGAATCTGAAACAAAACAGAAAACGCTGGAAAAGCTCAGCAGGTCTGACAGTATCTGTGGAGAAAGAATAGAATTAATGTTTTGAATCCAGATGACTCTTCATCAGAACAGGTCAGAATGTTTCTGATGAAGGGTCACCTGGACTTGAAACATTGCATTGATCCTCTCCCCACAGATGCTGTCAGACCTGCTGAGATTTTCCAGCATTTTCTGTTTTGTATCTTGTTGAAACATATTAGATCACCTTTTATTAAACAAAGGCCCAACTTGGTTAATCTCTCTTTATAGGCCCTTCATTCCAGTAACAAGTCTGATGAATCTTTTCTGAACTGCATCTATTGCAATTACATCATTTTTCAAAGGAAAGCAAAACTGTACACAGTATTCCAGATATGGTTTCACCATTGTTGTGTACAGCTGCAGTAAAACTTCCCTATCTTTATGTTCCATTCCCCTTGCAATAAATATCAATATTCCATTTGTCTTTCTAGTCATTTGCTGTACCTGCACAGTAATGTTCTGTGATTCATGTACCAGGACACCTAGGTCCTTCTGCATCTCAGAGTTCTGCAATTTCTCCACTTAAATAATCTGTTTTCTACCTGCCAAAGTGGGCAAGTTCACATTTTTCACATTATACTCAGTTAAATTTTTACCCATTCCCATGATCTATCTATATCCCTTTGCAGACTTTCTATCTTCCATTTGAAATTTAGTTTTCTAGTATCTTGATGACAGCAGCAAATTTAGCTACCATTTATTTAGAATTATAGAGTCAAACAGCAATACAACACAGAAGTAGACCTTTTGTCCACTCAGTCCATGGCATCCTCCCAGCTAGTCCCAACTCCCTGCATTTGGCCCAAATCCCTCTAATCCTTTCCCACCCATACACTTATCCAAATGCTTTTTATTATTTTGTTATTATTGTATATGCTCAGCCACTTTCTCTGGCAGCTCGTTCCATATATGCACAGCCTCTGCGTGAAGTTCCCCTCAGGTCCCTTTTAAATCTTTCCCCTCTCACTTTAAACCTATGCCCTCTAGTTTTCAATTCCCCTATCCTGAGGGAAAAAGACTGTGTGTTCATCCTATCAATGCCCCTCATGACTTAATAAACCTCAATAAGGACACCCCTCATTCTCCAACATTCCAAGGAATAAAGCTCTAGCCTGACCAGCCACTCCATACAACTCAGGCCCACTAACTCAGGGTGGCATGATGGCATAATGGTTAGCACTGCTGCTTCACAGCTCCAGGGATGCAGGTTCTATTCCCGGCACGAGTCACTGTCTGTGCAGAAAGTATATGTTCTCCCTGTGATTGCTTGGCTTTCCTCCAGGTGTCCCAGTTTCTTCCCACAGTCCAAAGATGTGCGTGTTAGGTTGATTGGCCATGCTAAAATTGTCCCTTAGTGTTCTGACACGTGTAGGTGAGTAAAATATGTAAGGATATGTGAGTAGCCCTGGGTGGGATTGTGGTTGGTGCAGACTCGATGGGCTCAATGGCCCCTTCTGTACTCTAGGGTTTTTATGATTGTGATTCACTTGTCCTGGCAACATCCTCATAAATCTTTTCTGCACTCTTTCCAGTTTTATCAATGTCTTTCCTATAACAGAATGCTAAAGATTGTATATAACACTCCAAATGCGGCCTCACCAATATGTTACAGTTGTTAAGTCAATGTCCCAACTCCTAACTCAATGCCCTGATTGATGAAGGCCAGTATGCTAAACACCTTCTTCACTACTTTGTCCACCTGTAGTGCAGCTTTTCACAAAACCATAGAACATTACAGCACAGAAACAGGCCTTTTGGCCCTTCTTGTCTGTGCCAAACCATTTTTCTGCCTAATCTCACTGAACTGCACCTGGACCATATCCCTCCACATCCCTCTCATCCACGTACCTGTCCAAGTTTTTCTAAAATGTTAAAAGTGAACCCGCATTTACCATTTCATCTGGCATCATTTCAATGAACTATGTACTTGTACTCCTAGGTCCCTCTGTTTCTCAATAGTTCCCAGGGCCCTACCGTTAACTGTATAAGTCTTAATCGAGTTTGACTTCCAAAAATGCAACCTCACACTTATCTGTATTGAAATCCATTTGCTAATCCTCGGCCCACTTCCCAACTAATCAAGATCCTCCTATAATTTTTGATAATCTTCTTCACTATTAACAACACTATTAACCATGCCTTGTATATTCACATCCAAATCATTTATATAAATAATGAATAACAAGGGTCCCAACTTTAGGAAGGCGATGGCCTTCAGTATTATCACTAGACTATTAATCCAGAAACTCAGTTAATGTTCTGGGGACCTGGGCTCGAACCCCACCACAGCAGATGGTGGAATTTGAATTCAATAAAAATAATCTAGAATTAAGAATCTACTGATGACCATGAAACCATTGGCAATTGTCTGTAAAACCCATCTGGTTCATTAATGTCCTTTAGGGAACAAAATCTGTTGTCTTTACCTGGTCTGGCCTATGAGACACTCTGGAGCCACAGCAATGTGGTTGACTCTCAACTGCCCTCTGAAACAGCCTAGCAAGCACTCAGTTCAAGGGCAATTATGAATGGGCAATAAATGCTGGCCAGCCAGCAAAGCCCACGTCCCATGAATGAATTAAAAAAACACCGAATCCTGAGGCTCATCACTAGTAATAGGTCTCCAGTCTATGAAACAACCTTCAACCATCACCTTCTGCTTCCTACCATCCAGCAAATTTTCAATCCAGTTAGGTAGCTCTCCCTGGATCCCACCTGAACTAACTTCGTTAGATTTCCTGCCTACTGTGGGGCCTTGCTAAAATCCATATGAACAACATTTATTTCCCTACCATCATCCATCTGCTTGGTTACCTCTTTGAAAATCTCAAAGATTTGTCAGATAGGACTTCCCATGCACAAAGTCATGTTGACTATCCCTAATCAGACCCTGACTATCCAAATGTTGCTGTATCCTTTCCCTCAGAATCCTCTCCAGTAATTTACCAATCATTGAAGTCAGCCTTTGCTACCCTTCTTAAACAACAGAATAACATTAGCCACCCTCTAGTCTTCCAGAACTTTGCCAGTGAAAAGCGATGAAACAAGTATTTCTGAAAGGGCGTCTGTAATTTCTTCCCGAGCCTCGCAGAAGATCTGAGGATGCACTTGATCAGGCCAAGGGGATTTATCTACTTTAATGCACTTTAAGGCTGCACATATCTCCTCCCTAGTAATATGCATGTTGTCCAAGACATCACCTCTTATTTCCCCTATTTCTTTAGCACCCAAGAGATTATCTGCAATAAACACAGAAATATTCATTAAAAATCTCATCCACCTCCATACTGATCTTTAAGCCAATCTGTTCTCTCTCTTGCCACCCTTTTAGAGATAGAACCTCTTGGGATTATTCTGCCAGATCCATTTTGAAATCACTTTTTGCCCTCCTGATTTCCCTCTGAACTGCACTCTTACACTTTTTATATTCATCAAGGGATTCATTTGTTCCCAATTGCTTGGGCCCAATGAATACTTCCTTCTTTTTCCAGTAAGAAGTCTCATAACACCATGTTAAAGTCCAACGGGTTTATTTGGTAGCAAACTCCACATCTTTTTTCAGATCAGAGTATCAATGTCCCTCATCTGCCAGGGATCCCTAAACTTGCCAACCTTCCCCTTCATCCTAACAGAGATATACTGCTCCTGAACTCTTGGTATCACATTTGTTCTCTTCATCCAAGTCACTGCTATAGATTGCAAATAGTTGAGTACTGATTCCCGTGGTTCTCCCCTAATTACACTTGTTATCCCAAAAAAGACTCATACACTGCTTCCTGTTGGCTAAACAATCCTCTATCCATGTTGATATCTTGCTACATTATGTTCTCTTATCCAGTGTAGCAATTTTTGATGTGACATTTTCTCGATGCCTTTTGGAAGTCTGAGTAATTCATATCTACATCTTACCCATTATCCCATCTGATATATTACTTTCTCAAAGAATGCTAATAAATTGTGAAATACAATTTCCATTTCACAAAACCTTTTTGAATCTGCCTGGTCCCTTCATTATTTTCTAAATGCTCTGTTTTTATTTAATAACTCTTTAATAATAGATTCTAGTAATTTCCCTTTGACAGATTTTAGGCTAACTGGCTTATACTCTATGATTAGATGATTGGAGCCCTCCAGTGTCACTACTTTATGGTTCTCACATTTGAAAAGAGTAATTTGTTCCAAAAAGAGAACACATTGTAATTATATTCAGTGTGGAAAATTCTTTTAGGGATAAAGTGGAACTGGACACTTCCTCATTGACACTCTGATCTCAACAACAGATCTTACATCAGTCCAACTGCAGGCTTTCCCTTTGTCTGAAAATAGATGAGGAAGTTGTAGTGGAACCACAAGCTCCCCCTTCCACCTGTGTGTGATTTGACTAAGAGTCCCTCTGTTTGGAAAATCATTTAACAGCAGTGATAAAACAAGCAGCTAAATTTGACTTCCAAATATTTGTACCCAATTGCTTTTTTGAACTCTACTTATTCTTTAAGTGAAATCCTTAGTCAACAGTGATAGCCTTTTTCCTAGGATGGAGAAAGCTAGCACAAGGGGACACAGCTTTAAATTAAGGGGTGATGGTTATAGGACGGATATCAGAGGTAGGTTCTTTACCCAAAGGGTGGTTCGGGAGTGGAATGCCCTGCCTGCAGCAGTTGTAGATGCGCCAAGTTTGGTGGTGTTTAAGAGGTTAGTTGTTAAGTATATGGAAGAGAAGGGAATGGTTTAGTTTGGAGGGGCATTGCTTTTTATATTGGTCGGCGCAACATCGAAGGCCGAAGGGCCTGTTCTGTGCTGTAGTGTTCTATGTTCTATAACACAAAAACAGATCAAGTACATGAATTATCTTGTGAATGTCAGAAGGTGAACTTGTCAGGTGTGTGCAGTTGGACAGACTGGTCCATCACAACCCTGACAACAGTCACTCACAACAGGCTAACCATTTGCTAAATATACTTAATTATTTCTTAAAACAAATTCCTAACTTGTGATATCTCTACCAGTGGGGGAACAGGAAATACAAGAGTTAAACCATTGAACTGAAAACAGGATACAAGATGGACACAGCAGATGCATCCGTATACATGCCGTTTCATGCTAGAAGTATGGACTTTGAATCTTACCTTGATCTGCTTCCAGAATAGGAGCTGTGTCTGGAGGAATGACTGGAATAGGAGCTGTAGGAGGAAGATCTTGAGTGCGATCTTGATCGTGACCTGGATGAGCCAGATCCTGAATAGGAAGAAGAACGAGAAGACGACCTGAAAAAGATTTTAAAAAAGCAATGCTGACTTCCAAATATCATAGTTTAGTGCAGTAAACAGACACAGATAGCAGGATAACACTAATGTTTTCCAAAGATTTTGGAAAGAGCCCAGCAGATTGGAAAACTGAAAATGTAAACCTCTATTCAAAAGAGGGAAACCAGGTAGCAGGAAGCTATAGGTCGGTATAACATCTAACAAGAGGCATGAGCTAAGTTGCAGTAAATTGACCACTGAACTTCAATCAGGTACTAAAACTGCATTTCGTTCCACACTAAAACACACAACTCTCCAAAAGGAGGTAACTTTGCAGGCCATTCTTAATGCCATATTCCTAGGAAACTGCAGGTGCATATCAGTAAAAGTAAATTTGGAAGGTCTATGCTGGATGCAAACTTTATGTTTCACTGGGTTGATGAGACTGGCTAGAGACAGGGAATTATAGATCACACATTGATGGCAAACAGGATGCTCCAGCTAGATTTTCCTGTCATCCTTTCCCCACTCCTGGCAGAGACTAGAACAGCACATTCAAATGCATCCATTGGATTTGATTTATTGTCAAGTGTTAGTATACAATGAAAATTATTGTCTTTCTTGACTTAGAACTATTTTTAAATATACAGTAAAGGGTACAAGCTGGGGCAGTCTCCATGCTGGCTGGTACGCGCAGCTCTGTCCAAGACGAGACTGAGCCTGGATGTTGGCCACGTGCTTTCTGATATCACTGTGTGGGCAGTATTGTACTCAGTATCATATTAACCCCATGTGTGTCAGACCATTACTAACTGCACAATTCTGGCATTCATCTGCAGTCATATAGTCTAGGAGATGTTTGGCAGGGGGTGGGGCAGAGGCAGGGGAAGGAAAGGATTTTGGCTTAATCTTTATGGGGCTTAGTGAAAAACAACACCTTTTGTGGCCTCAAGGCACACCCAAACTGTCTCAATCAATGAAGTACTTTGTGAAGTGCAGTCAATACAATGAAATATTCAATGAGTATCTCACAACACTATGATGGCCAAGCAGACAATTTGCTGTGATGATGATTGAGAAGGAAAATCCCCTCCCCTTCTGAGTCATGGGGTCATTTATTTCCACCTGAAGGGCAGATGAGGCCTTGTCATATTGTATCAATTGACATAAAATATCTGCAACAGTGAAGCATGTATCCAGTACTGGAGGGAAGGTATAGCCTAGATTTGGAGTGGAAGTGTGGATCCACAACCTTCTAAATCAAGTGCAAGAGTTCTATCCAATGAGCTGCAACAAAAATCATTGGTTTTCCAGGCTGGCCTGATGAATGGCACCTTCTGGCTGGATTTTCCATTGATAGTCAATATATCCTGTTTGGAATTAACCCATGCATTTAAATATTTAAAGGCTAGCTGAAATTCTTCTGCCTTTTCCCAGATCCAGTGGAGATTCAGGATAGGCCACAGCATCATCTTTTCTATGTACTATTGCGATGAAGTGCCTAGTCCATAGTGCAGAAAACTGCAAACACACACCCGTACTGTTTCTTCTACCACCCATCCCATTTCCATTTAAATAGTATGACTGGACTTTGTTTACAGAAGGCACTGGCAAATCTCTTTTCCTAAGGGAATCACTGCAACCTCAAGTGATTTTTAAAGGGAAGAGCCCAGGTCTCCAATTCTTTCATATGACCTTTGTGCGAAGGCAACTGAGCATCCACGGCAAGGAGGAGTGGGAAAGCCATGGAAGTGGGATCTTCCCATTTTTAAAACCATTTTGCAAATGGCCTTAGATTTGATGAAAGGTGTGTTGAAATGTACTTGGCCCGAAAATCCAACGTACCTCGATGAGCCAGAGACTGAAACAGATGATCCAGATGTTCTTCGTCGCTTGCGCCCACGGCCTGGTGACGTTGTTGAAATAGGTCTTTTTTTGGGTGATTTGGATCGGCGCCAAGGGTCTTTCCATTCATCTGCCCGTTTTACAGTAGCTGTTGGAACAGCTTCTTTCTTGGGTGGTTCTACTTGCCGGCTAGAAATTACAATATAGATAATTAGTATCTATATTCTAGTCTTAAAGATCAGCTTCGCACAATTATTGGCTATTAAATGTTCATCAACTAGTACAATATTATGCTGTCCCTGGAAATTGGTTCCTCTACCCCTGAGTTTTAAGTGTGGTAATAACAGAGGGCTTCAGATTCTTGGGGCATTGTGGCCAATTATGGGGCACACCTATTCAAAAGGAAAGCACCGCATTTCAACAGAATTTCCTTGTGGGAAGGGTTTAAGCTAATCTGGATAGCAACATATAGAAATAGAATAAGGGATTAAGATGCATAAAGGCATGAATGTGTTTCTCGTCTGAGTAGTAGTAGTAGTATCAAAATAGGTTGCAGAATAGGAAAGACAACCAGGAATACAAAGACAAGCTCAGGATACATGCACTTAAATGTACAAAGTATGGTGAGTAAGTTTGGCACAAATAGCTACGTGGAACATGTACTGGCAATAACAAAGACATGGCTAAAAATGGTGAGGACTAGAGCTTTGTTTTATTCATTCATGTGACATGGGCATCGCTAGTTGGAAGCATCATTGCCCATTCCTAATTGTCTTTAAGAAGGTGATGGTGAACTGCCTTCTTGAATCGCTGCAGTCCATGTGCTGTGGTTGACTTAGAGTGCTGTTAGAGAGGAAATTCCAGGATTTTGACCCAACAACAGTAAAGGAAAGGCTGATATATTTCTAAGACGCTGTGTTAAGTGGCTTGGAGGGGAACTCGCAGGTGATGGTGATTCCAATGTTTCTACTGTCCTTGTCCTTCTAGATGAAAGTGGTCATGGCTATGGAAGGTGCTGTCTACTGATCTTTGATTAATTGGCTGTAGTGTATCTTGTAGATAGTAGCAGCAGTATGCGCTGAGTGTCGGTGGTGAAGGGAGTGGATGTTTCTGGATCTGGTGCCTATCAAGCGAGTTGCTGTACCTTGGATGGTGTCAAGCTTCTTTAGCATTATTGGAGCTGCACCCATCCAGCCCAGTGGGGAGTATTCCGTCACACTCCTGACTTGTACCTTGTAAATGGACAGGATGTGGGGAGTCAGGAAGTGAGTTACTCACTGCTGTGTTCCTGACCTCTGACCTGTTCTTATAGTCACTGTGTTTACGTGGGGAATCCAGTTGAGTTTCTGGTCAATGATAATCCCAAGGATATTGACAGTGGGGGATTCAATGATGGTAAATGTCAAGGGCTGGCAGTTAGAGTGTCTCTTACTGGTGATGGCATTTGTGTGGCGTGAATGTTACCAGCAACTTGTCAGCCCAAGCTTGGATATTATCCAGATCTTGCTGCATTTGAACATGGGCTGCTTCAGTATCTGAGGGATTGCGAATGGTGCTGAACATTGTGCAATCATCAGTGAACATCCCCACTTCTGATCTTATAGCGGAGCGAAGGTCATTGATGAAGCAGCTGAAAATTGTTAGACCCCGAGGGACTCCTGCAGAGATCTCAGAAACATATAAATTCTCTACCACAAAAAGATGTTGGGCTAGTTTGTTAGATACGTTCAAGAGGGAGCTGGACGTGGCCCTTGTAGCTAAAAGGAACAAGGGATATGGAGAGAAAGCCAGAGTGGGATACTGAAAGTGCATGATCAAATTGACTGATGGTGCAGGCTCAAAGGGCCGAATTTTACACCTATTTTCTACGTTGCTATGTCCCGGAGCTGAGATGACTGACTTTTCACAACCATCTTCGTGTGTCAGGTGTGAGTCCAACCAGCAGAGAATTTGCTCCCTGATACCCATTGATTCCAGTTTCATTAGGGTTCGTTGATGCCACATTTGGTAGAATGCGGCCTTGATGTCAAGGGCTATCACTCTTACCTCATTTCTGGAATTCAGCTCTTTTGTCCACGTTTGAACCAAGGCTGTAATGAGATCAGGAGCTGAATGACCCTGACGAAACCCAAACTGAATATCACCGAAAAGATTACTGCTGACTAAATGCTGCTTGATGGCATTGTTGATGATCCCCTCCATCACTTTATGAATGATCAAGAGTAGGCTAAGTGGTAATTGACCGAGTTGAATTTGTCCTGCTTTTTATGTACAGGACATACCTGGATTCTGTGAATGCTTCAGTTTTATCTTTTGCATTGATGTGCTGGGTTCTTCCATCATTGAGAATGGAAGACCAGTGAGCTTGCACAGGACCAGTCAGCTGGAGTGAGATAGATCATACAGTCATAAAGGTTTACAGCATGGAAACAAGCCTTTGGCCCAAGTTGTCCATATCACACTTTCTTTTTTAAACCACTAAGCTAGTTCCAATTGCTCGCATTTGGCTCGTATCCCTCTATACACATCTTACCAATGAACTGTTCAAATGTTTTTTTAAAAGGCAAAACTGCACCCGTGTTTACTCTTCCAGACACTCGCCATCCTCTGTGGAAAAAATTGCCCCTCTGGACCCTTTTGTATCTTCCCCTCTCAACTTAAACCTATGCCCTTTAATTTTAGACTCCCTCACCTTTGGAAAAGATATTGACTATCTAGCTGATCTATGCCCCTCATTATTTTATAGACCTCTGTAAGATCAGCCCCAGGCCTCCTATGCTTCAGGAAAAAATCCCAGTCTATCCAGCCTCTCCTTACAATTCAAACCACCAAGTCCTGATACTGTTCTAGTACATCTTTTCTGCACTCTTTCTTGTTTAGTGATTCTTTTCACATAATAGGGTGGCCATAACTATACACAGCATTCCAAGTGTAGCCTTACCAATACCTTACATAACTTCAACAAGACGTTCCAACTCCTGAATTCAATGTTCTGACCAATGAAACCAAGCATGCTGAATGCCTTCTTCACCACTCTACCCACCTGTGACTCCACTTTCAAGGAGCTATGAATCTGTGCCCCTCAATGACTTTTGTTCTACAACTCTCCCCAACAGAATTATTTGGGATAGGATTTATAGTTATTCAGAGAGAAACGAATTGATTGGGGATAGTCAGCATGGTTTTGTGAAGGGTAGGTCGTGCCTTACTAACCTTATTGAGTTTTTTGAAAAGTGACCAAAGAGGTGGATGGGGGTAAGGCAGTTGATGTGGTATATATGGACTTTAGTAAGGCATTCGATAAGGTGCCCCATGGAAGGCTTCTGCAGAAAACGCAGATGTATGGGATTGGGCTGATTTAGCTAATTGGATTAGGAATTGGCTAGCTGATAGAAGACAGAAGGTGGTGGTTGAGGGAAATTTTTCATCATGGAGTTCGGTTACAAGTGGTGTACTTCAGGGATCTGTTTTGGGGCCCCTGCTGTTTGTAATTTTTATAAATGATCTGGATGAGGGTATTGAAGGATGGATTAGTAAATTTGCAGATGACACTAAAGTCGGTGGAGTGGTAGATAGTGAAGATGGGTGTTATAGTTTGCAGAGAGACTTGGACAAGTTGCAGAGCTGGGCCGAGAGGTGGCAAATGGAGTTTAATGTGGAAAAGTGTGAGGTAATTCACTTTGGCAGGAATAACAAATTTGTAGAGTATAGGGCTAATGGTAGGACTCTTAATAGTGTTGATGAACAGAGGGATCTTGGTGTATGTGTGCATAGATCCCTGAAAGTTGGCAATCAAGTCGATAAGGTTGTTAAGAAGGCATACGGAGTCTTAGCTTTTATTGGTAGGGGGATTAAATTTTGGAGCCGCAACGTCATGTTGCAACTGTACAAAACTCTAGTGTGACCGCACTTGGAGTATTGTGTACAGTTCTGGTCCCCGCATTATAAGAAAGATGTGGAGGCATTGGAGAGGGTACAGAGGAGGTTGACCAGGATGTTGCCTGGCATAGAGGGCAGGTCTTATGAAGAGAGGCTGAGGGATTTGAGGTTGTTTTTGTTGGAAAGAAGGCGACTAAGAGGAGACCTTATTGAAACATACAAGACAATTAGAGGTTTAGATAGGGTGGACAGTGATAGCCTTTTTCCTAGGATGGAGAAAGCTAGCACGAGGAGACATAGCTTTAAATTAAGGGCTGGTGGTTATAGGACGGATGTCAGAGATAGGTTCTTGACCCAGAGGGTGGTAAGGGTATGGAATGCCCTGCCTGCTGCAGTTGTAGATGCGCCAAGTTTGGTGGCGTTTAAGAGGTTATTAGATAAGTTTATGGATGAAAAGGGAATGGTTTAGGTTAGAGGGTCATTGCTTTTTCTTATTTGGTCGGCGCAACATCGAAGGCCAAAGGGCCTGTTCCGCGCTGTAATGTTCTATGTTCTATTAGCATCCTATCATTAACTGAGTAAGTCCTGCCCTGATTCAATCTACCAAAATGCATCACCTTGCATTTATGTGAATTAAACTCCATCTGCCATTCATCAGCCCACTGGTCCAACTGATCAAGATCCTGTTGGAAATCTAGATAACCTTCTTCACTGTCCACTACGTCAACAATCTTGGTGTCATCTGCAAACTTACTAACCATGCCTCGTAAATTCTCATCCAAATGATTAATATACATATTAGTGAGAGGCAACATGGTATTGTAAAGGGGAGGTCATGTCTCATGAACTTGATTGAGTTTTTGAGGAAGTGACAAAGATGATTGATGAAGATAGGGCAATGGATGTTTCGCCAAGTGACTTCAATAAGACCTTTGACACGGCCCCTCATGACAGGCTGATGCTGAAAGTGAAGTCACATGGGATCAGAGGTGAGCTAGCAAGGTGGATACAAAACCGGCTCGGTCAAAGAAGTCTGACAAAGTATTGGAGACCAGAACACCTCATTTGCCTGACGAAGGCCATAGAGCCGAAAGTTTACGAGTTTATTATCAAATAAATTGGTTGGATTTAAAACTGATGTTGTCAGACTTCTTACTCGGTGAAAGAAGACAGAGGGTTGCAGTGGAAGGGTGTGTTTCTGAATAGAGGGCTATGACAAGTGATTTTCTTCAGGGATCAATGCTGAAACCTTTGCTGTTTGTAATTTATATAAATGATTTGGAGGAAAATGTAACTGAATTGATTAGTAAGTTTGCAGACAACACTAAGGTTGGTGGATTTGCAGATAACAATAAGGACCATCAGAGGATACAGCAGGATATAGATGAGCTGGACACTTGCGCAGAGAAATGGCAGATGGAGCTTAATCCGGACAAATATAAAGTAATGCATTTTGGAAAGTCTAATACAGATAGGAAATATATAGTAAATGGCAGAACCCTTGGGGGTATTGATAGGCAAAGGAATCTGGATGTACAGGTACACAGGTCAAAGTGGCAACGCAGGTGGAGAAGTTGGTCGAGAAGGCATACAGCATACTTGCCTTCATCAGCTGGGGCATTCAGTTTAAAAATTGGCAAGTCATGTTGCAGAACCTTCTATAAGGTTTATAGAACCTTAGACTGCACTCGGAATAAGTGTTCAATTCTGGTTGCCAGCCTACCAGAAGAATGTGGAGGGTACAGAAAAGATTTACCAGGATGTTGCCTAGATGGAAGGCATTAGCTATGGGAAGTTGGAGAAACTTGGTTTGTTCTCACTGGAATGACAGAGGTTGAGGGAGACCTGATAGCAATCTACAAGATTATGAGAGGCATGGACAGAGTGGATAGCCAGAAGCTTTTTCCCAGGGTGGAAGAGTCAATTAATAGGGGACATGGGTTTAAGGTGCAAGGGGCAAAGTTTAAAGGAGATGTACGAGGCAGATTTTTTAAAATATTTTTAAAAGACTTTAAAATATACTGCTTTACTCATTGGAATTCAGAGGAATGAGGGGAGATCTTATAGAAACATATAAGATTATGAAGGAAATAGATAAGATAGAAGCAAGGAAGTTGTTTTCACTTGCTGGTGAAACTAGAACTAGGGGGCATAGTCTCAAAATAAGGGGAAGCAGATTTAAGACTGAGTTGAGGAGGAACTTCTTCACACAAAGGGTTGTGAATCTGTGGAATTCCCTGCCCAGTAAAGCAGTTGAAGCTTCCTCATTGAATGCTTTTAAGGCAAGGATAGGTAAATTTTTGAATAGTAAAGGAATTAAGGGTTATGGTGAGTGGACAGGTAAGTGGAGCTGAGTCCACAAAAAGATCAGCCATTATCTTATTGAATAGCAGATCAGACTCAAGGGGCAGATGGCCTATTCTTGCCTGTAGTTCTTATGTACACAGAGTAGTGAGTACCTGGAATTCATTGCTGGGGGAGGTAGTGAAAGTGGAAACGGTGGTGACTTTTAAGGAGAATCTTAACAATTACATGAATATGGGAAGAGGGGATATGGTTCCCAGAAGGATAGGGGGTTTTCGTTCAGTCGGACAGCATGGTTGGTGAAGGCTTGGAGGGCTGAAGGGCCTGCTCCTGTGTGTAATTTTCTTTGTTCTATGTGATTCACTCAAGGGTTTCTCACTTCCTCTAAAACTCTCAGTTTTCTCCCATAAGCAGTAATCCTTTACCTTGTCTGATCTCCCAAATGTATCATCCACACTTCTCCAATGTGAACTCCACTTGTCACTTTTCTGTCCACCTCAGCATTCCACTGATGCCTACCTGCAGTCTACACCAATCCTCCTTAGTATCATGTGGTCAATTTTTATGTGATTCATGCCCCCTTTATTAACATTGAAATTGTTAACAAATAATCAAAAATTGTGTAAACTGCCTCCACGTATTAAAATCCTGGAACTGCCTCACTGTGTAAATCTTTTTTCTCATGTCACCTTTGGTCCTTTTGCCAATTCCCTTAAATTTCTCTCAGTTATTGACTTTCTGCACCGGAAACAGTTTCTCTGTATTTAGTCTATCAAAACTCTGTTAGTTTGAACAAACCTATTAAATTTTCTCTGAACCTCTGCTGCTCTAAAGCGAATAATTCAAGCTAGTCCTGGCACTCCAAGTAAAGGAGTCCCTCATTTCTGGTGCTATTCCAGTAAATCTCAGTTGCATCTGCTTGTAAAGCCAAGACTTTTTGCTGTCCAGAGTTGGAAACATACTCCAATGGAGAACCAGCCAGTATTTTATAAACGTTTAGTACAACTTCCTCACATTTTTTATTGCCCTACATCTCTATTCGTGGCAGCTGTAGATCAGTGTTCACTTGAGCAAAAAACCTAGGTCGACAGTCCAGCGCAGTACGGGAAGGAACGCCACCTTTTAAACGAGACATTAAACTGAAGCCTGCGTGACCCCTCAGGTGGGCATAAATAGATACCATGATACTACTTTGCATCAGAGCAACAGAGTTAATCCCAGCAATAAAAACAGGAAATCCTGGAAAAACTTGACAGCTCTGGTAACATATGTGGAGAGAGAAATACAGAAAATGGAACACACCTTCTAATTAGGCATGATATAGTGCTCTGGACTCAACACTAAGTTCAACAACTTTAGAATATGAACTTTCCCCTCCATCTTGATCCCCTGCTTTTGTTTCCTGTTATTCAGTTCCTCTGGTTTGTCCCAACACAACCCTCTCCCCCCTTCACATGGACACTGCCCTTTGCTCTTCAGTCTTGCTGTCACCGAGCACTGACCTCTTCTCCCATTAACACAATCTGTTCTTCTATATTTGCCACTATTAATGCTCTTCAGTCCATAATGGCACCATTAACAGCTGGTGTCATGGCCATGTCACCTTTCTCAATCTCTCCTTAGCTCCAAACTATCACTGACTTTCCATTCTGCCCCACTCCCCAAGTATATAGTTCTTCATATTTCTACCCCTTTTCAGTTCTGTAGAAGTCATATGGAGTCAAAATGTTAACTCTCTTTTCCTTCACACTCCAAAGATATGCGAGTTCGGTTGATTGGCCATGATAAATTGCACCTTAGTGTCAGGGAGATGCGGAGGGATTACAGGGATAGGACCTGGGTGGGATTGTTATTGGTATAGACTCAATTCTGCACTGTAGATTGTACGATCTATAGTGCATAGATGCTGACGGACCTGCTGAATTAATCCAGTATGTTCTGTTTTTAATTCAGAATTCCAGTATATGCAGTATTTTGCATTCATTTGATTAATTCCCTATAACCTGGCCAACATTTATTCCACAATCTACATCATAAAAACACATTACTCATCACTATCTTTTTGATGAAAGCATCAGTGCTGGAAAATCTCAGCAGGACTGACAACTTCTGTGGCGAGAGAAGAGCTAATGTTTCAAGTTTTCTTGTTCAATGGATCGTTCAATTTTGATGCACGGAATCCTACTGTGCAGGAGGCCATTTGGCCCATCAAGTATACATGACCACATGGCTCTATACCCATAATCCAATGCATTTAGCCTAGCTAGGCCCCCTGACACCAAGAGGTAATTTAGCATGGCTAATCCACCTAACCCGCACATCTTTGGACAGAGAGGAAACCAAAGCACCCATAGAAAACCCTTGCAGACACGGCAAGAACATGCAAACTCCATACATAGTGATCCAAGCCGGGAATTGAACACGGGTCCCCTGGTGCTGTGAGGCTAACCACTTGTGCCATCCTGAAATCTGGATGGCTCTTTGTCACAGTTGCACCACACCTCCTCTCTTTTAGAGAAATAGTGTTATCTCCCTCCCCCGCTCCCTTCTCGTATATGGCCCGCAAAAGCAAAGTACACTGTGTGGTTGGGGTTTACATTTTGCATTATTAGTGAGGTTTGGAACGAATTAAGATGTCAGGACAGCATTCATTAGCTGAAGCTACTTGCCAAATTCTTTGGCTAAAATAAAGTGCTTTTCACTTGCTTTGCCGTCTTAATCCTTTGACAACTTTATCTTGTTTATCTCTTTTAGTGGCTGTTGGGCTGTAACTGCTATAATATGATAGGTTAAGTGTCTGAAATGCAATTCTGGATCTCGTGCATCTACTACTTAGCATTCCGTACATCTTGTGCATAGAAATTATAAGCACATTTGCAAGAACGCTTTCTCTTGTTTTAATGCTTTGAAGGCCAAGATCAAATATGATAGTATTGAATGGTGAAGCATAGAACAGTACAGCACAGTACAGACCCTTTGGCCTTCAATGTTGTACTGAGCTTTGTCTGAACCCATGATCAAGCTATCACACTCCCTATCATTCTGGGGTGTTCCATGTGCTTATCCAATAACTGCTTGAAAGTTCCTAAAGTGTCTGACTCCACTATCACAGCAGGGAGCGCATTCCACACTTCAAACATTTTGAGTAAAGAATCTACCTCGGACATCCCTCCTATATTTCCCACCATGTACCTCATAATTATACCAGGTAGTAACAGCTACAGGAAATAGTCTCTACACATCCACTCTATCTATCCCCCTCATCATCTTATAAACCTCTACTAAGTTCCCTCTCATCCTCCTCCACTCTAAAGAGAAAAGCCCCAGCTCTCTCAAGCTTTCCTCATAAGACTTACCTTTCAAACCAGGCAGCATTCTGGTAAATCTCCTCTGCACTCTCTCCAATGCTTCCACATCCTTCTTACAGTGAGGTGACCAGAACTGCACGCGATATTTCAAATGTCGTCTCACCAAAATCTTGCATTGTTGCAGCATAACCCCATGACTCTTAAACGCAAATCCTCCCCATTAATCAACGCTAATATACTATAAGCCTCCTTCACTGCTGTATTCACTTGAATGGCAACCTTCAGAGATCTGTGGATATGAATCCCAAGCTCTCGCTGTTCCTCCACATTCCGCAGAACACTGCCGTTGACCTTGTACTCTGCATTCAAGTTTGTCCTACCAAAATGAATCACCTCGCACTTATGAGTGTTAAACTCCATCTGCCACTTTTCGGCCCAGCTCTGCATCCTATCAATGTCTCTTTGCAGCCTGCAAGAGCCCTCCAACTCATCCACTACTCCACCAATCTTGGTGTCATCAGCAAATTTACTAACCCACCCTTCTGCCTCCTCCTCCAAGTCTTGATATAAATCACAAATAGCAGAGGATCCAGCACTGATCTCTGTGGTACACCCGCTGGTAACTGGCCTCCAGTCTGAAAATTTTCCCTCCACCACCAACCTCTGTCTTCTATGAAATAGCCAGATACTTATCCAATCGGCCAAATTTCCTTCTATCCCACACCTCCTTACTTTCTTCATGACTACCATGGGGAATCTTATCAAACGCCTTACTAAAATCTATGTATACAACATCAACTGTTCTACCTTTGAGGAGGTAACAGTGTGTAGACAAAGAATTTAATCAAATTTGAGAGGCAGGACTCACTTATCACAAAACTGTGCTTTCGATCCAGATTAAGCTGCATCTTTCCAAATCCTATCCCTCAGGACCCTTTCCATTAACTTACTGACCACCAAAGAAAGACTAACCGGCTTGTAATTACCAGAGTCATTCCTATTTCCTTTCTTGAAGAGAGGAACAACATTATAGCCTTTTTCCTAGGATGGAGAAAGCTAGCACGAGGGGACACAGCTTTAAATTAAGGGGTATGAGTTATAGGACGGATATCAGAGGTAGGTTCTTTACTCAAAGAGTGATTAGGGAGTGGAATGCCCTGCCTGCAGCTGTTGTAGATGCGCCAAGTTTGGTGGCGTTTAAGAGGTTAATTGATAAGTATATGGAAGAGAAGGGAATGGTTTAGTTTGGAGGGGCATTGCTTTTCATTTTGGTCGGCACAACATCGAAGGCCGAAGGGCCTGTTCTGTGCTGTAATGTTCTATATCTATTTGCTACTCTCCAATCCTTTTGCACAATCCCTGTGGGAAGTGAGGACCAAAGATCAAAGCTAAAGGCTTTCATCCCTTGCCTCCTAAAGTATCCTAGGGTGAATCCCATCTAGCCCAGGGGACTTATCAACCCTCAGGTTTTTCAAAAGTGCTAATACATCTTCCCTCAGAACATCTACTTCCTCCATCTTATCAGCCTGTATCACATACTCATCCTTAAAACCATGGCCCCCTCCTTACTGAGCACTGAAATAAAGTATTCATTCAACACGCCACCTGACTCCATACACAAGTTCCCACTACTTTCCTTGACTGGCCCTAACCTCACCCTGGTCATTCTTTTATTTTTCACATAAGAGTAAAAAGCCTTGAGGTTTTCTTTTATCCGACCTGCCAAGGATTTCTCATGCCCCTTCCCAGCTCTTCTAAGCCCCTTTTAAACTCATTTGTAGCTACTTTGTAACCCTCAAGCAGCCCAACTGAACCTTGTTTTTTTCATCCATACATACACTTCCTTTTATCTCTTAACAAGACATTCAACCTCCTTTGTGAGCTACTCGGCCATTTCCTCCCTACCTGAAGGATTATACCTATCAAGGACAAGATTTTGTTCATTCCTTGAACAAGCTCCACTTTTCGTTTGTGCCCATACCTGACAGTTTCTGTTCCTGTCTTATGCTCCCTAATTCTTGCCTAATTGCATCATCATTACCCCTGCCCTAATTATAAACCTTGTTCTGCCATGTGACCCTATCCCTCTCCATTGCAATAATGAAGGACACCGAATTGTGGTCGCTATCTCCAAATCGCTCTTCCACAAACATCTAACACTTGGCCCATTCACTACCCAGTACCAAGTCCAGTGTGGCCCCACCTCTTGTCAGCTTATCCACATGTTATGTCAGGTGCCCCTCCTGCACACATTGTACAAAAAAAGTGTCCCATCCGAACTATTCGACCTACAAAGGTTCCAATCAATATTTGGAAAGTTAAAGTCACCATGATAACGACCCTGTGACTTCCACACCTATCCATAATCTACTTTACCATTTCCTCCTCCACATCTCTATTACTATTTGGGGGGCCTATAGAAAACTCCTAACAACGTGACTGATCCTTTCCTATTTCTAACTTCATTTATCCATGTAATGAAACCCTCTTTCCTACACCATCCCTGCAGCCACATGTTACTCTGCAATCTCTCCTATTCCTCAACTCACTAGCACATGGCACCAGCAACAAACTAGAGATGACAACATGCTTTGCCCTGGCTCTCAGCTTCCATCCTATCTCCCTAAATTCCTGTTTAAATCCCTATTCCTCCTCCTACCTACGTTGTTGGTACCGATATGCAGCATAATATGACTGATCCTCCTCCCCCTTAAGGATCCTGAAAACAGTCTGACATATAGAACATAGAACATTACAGCACAGAACAGGCCCTTCGGCCTTCGATGTTGTGCCGACCAAAATAAAAAGCAATGCCCCTCCAAACTAAACCATTCCCTTCTCTTCCATATACTTATCAATTAACCTCTTAAACGCCACCAAACTTGGCGCATCTACAACAGCTGCAGGCAGGGCATTCCACTCCCTAATCACTCTTTGAGTAAAGAACCTACCTCTGATATCCGTCCTATAACTCATACCCCTTAATTTAAAGCTGTGTCCCCTCGTGCTAGCTTTCTCCATCCTAGGAAAAAGGCTATCACTGTCCACCCTATCTAAACCTCTAATCATCTTATATGCTTCAATAAGATCCCCTCTTAGCCGCCTCCTTTCTAACGAAAACAACCTCAAATCCTTCAACCTCTCTTCATAGGACCTGCCCTCCATACCAGGCAACATCCTGGTAAACCTCCTCTGTACCCTCTCCAATGCCTCCACATCTTTCTTATAATGTGGCGACCAGAACTGCACACAATACTCCAAGTGCGGCCGCACTAGAGTTTTGTACAGTTGCAACATGATGCTGCGGCTCCGAAATTCAATCCCCCTACCAATAAAAGCTAAGACTCCATATGCCTTCTTAACAACTTTATCCACTTGACTGCCTACTTTCAGGGATCTATTGACACATACACCAAGATCCTTCTGTTCCTCAACACTATTAAGAGCCCTACCATTAGCCCTATACTCTACACATTTATTGTTCCTGCAAAGTGCATTACCTCACACTTTTCCACATTAAACTCCATTTGCCACCTCTCGGCCCAGCTCTGCAACTTGTCCAAGTCACTCTGTAAACTATAACACCCCTCTTCACTATCTACCACTCCACCGACTTTAGTGTCATCTGCAAATTTACTGATCCATCCCTCAATACCCTCATCCAGATCATTTATAAAAATTACAAACAGCAGGGGCCCCAAAACAGACCCCTGAGGCACACCACTTGTCACCGAAATCATGGACTCTTGCACCCAGGAGGCAACATACCATCCGTGAGCCTCTTCTGTTGCCGCAGAACCTCTCATCTGTCCCTCTAACCATCGTGTCCACAATTACTATTGATGTCCTGCTCACCCCTCTTCCCTTCTGAGGTACAGGGACAGACTCAGTGCTAATGATCCAGTCACCCCTGCTTACCACTGATAGGTCATCCCCCTCAACAGTATCCAATGCGGTATACTTATTGCTGAGGGGAATGACCACAGGGGATCCTTGCACTAGCTGCTTTCTCCCAGCCCCTCTCACCATCATCAATCTATCTTCATTCTTCAGAGTATCAAAATCCCTGATGCTTGAAACTCTATGCTGAGTTTGCATGTTCTCCGTAAGTCTGCATGGGTTTCCTCCCATATTCTGAAAGATGTGCTGGTTAGGTGCACTGACCCAACAGGCGGTGGTGGATTGTGACAACTAGGAAATTTCATAGTAACTTCATTGCAGTGTTAACGTAAGCTTTACTTGTGACTAATAAATAAACTTTTTTTTAAAGCATCAGTTCAAAATAGAATCTCAAATTGAAAACATGATCCCAGTAGTGAACAAGTTAGAGGGATTATACTGAACATGCTATATAAAGTGCTTTCTATTGAGTTACCATTGATCTATCACTTTATAATGCAGTAGTGGTAACATTACTGGACCACTGATCCAAAAATCCAAGTTAATGCCTGGGGATACAAGTTCAAATCTCAGCATGGCAGCTTGTAGCATTTAAATTCAATTAATAATTCTGGAATATAAAGTTAGCCTCATTAATGGTGACCACAAAAATATCAACTGTCATAAAAACCTATGCAGTTCACTAATGTCCTAATCTGCCATCCTTGCCTCATCTGGCCTCATGAGATTTCTGATGTGGAGATGTTGGCATTGGACTGTGGTAAACACAGTAAGAAGTCTCATGACACCAGGTTAAAGTCCAACCAGTTTATTTGATAGTAAACCCACAAGCTTTTGGAAACACTATTCCTTTGTCAGGTGTGTGGAAAGTCGTGAGACTTTTCATGAGACTCCACAGCAACGTAATTGATTCCAAAGGGCCCTCTGCCTAACAAGTCATTCAACTCTAGGGCAGCAATTGCTGTACTTAGCATACATATCCATAAAAGAAATTAAACCCTCATGAAAATTGCATGGCAAGTTACTACAGAAATCTTAAAATGTCTGCCTGCTCCAGAGATAAATGTAAAAGGACAAACCCAATATAGATCACAACACATGTTCAAGCTATGCAGCAAAAGACTCAGAAAAGTTTGAAATGTTATACCAGACATCAAAGCAATTGCAATTATTTCAACAAAAATCACCCGCATGCAAACTTCCCTAATTACTAAATTACACAATAATAATACAAGGAATCATTTTCTATTTATTCAGTCACAAGTGGTACTGTGGGGAGAAGGTCACAATCAGGTCAGCCCAAAACACCAGCATAACTGTCATTTACCTTGACCAAAGCAGCCAATGTGCTATACACCTAATAGTAAATAGTGCAATTCATTTTAATGCAGCTGACATGTATTGGTGGAAATAATTTGATTAAATTTGTACCATCTCTATTACTGAACACTGATCTCTAGCGTTCACAGAACAGAATCCCTACAGCCCACACATTCTGCACTGACCACAATCCTACCCAGGCCCTATTCCAGTAATCCCATATATCTAACCTGCTAATCTCCCTGATACTAGGGTTAATTTAGCATGGCCAGTCTACCTGCACATCTTTGGACGGTGGGAGGAAACCGGAAACCCACACAGACATGGGAAGAATGTGCAAACTCCACACAGAGTGACCTGAGGCCGGAATTGAACCCAGGTCCCTGATGCTGTGAGTCAGCAGTGCTTACCATTGTGCCACCGTTCTTCTGTCATTCCACATCTCCACACTAAGACTTCATAGTTAATGCAACACATTTGTTTAGAAGTGTTGAAATAGGCTAATAACTACCTGAAATATTTTGTAGCTTGCTCTCTCTAAACTATATCACTTTCAATGCATTTACAACTGGCTGATAAAATGGCATCAGAAGCCTAAACTGCTCATTCTAACAGGCACGAGGATCAGTGGGAAACTGCACAACACAGCACAGCACTGAGCTCAGGTACCGAAACCACAGTCAAATTTACCAGTAGTAGTGGCCTGTCATAGCTACCCAAGTTTCCCTGGGCTGTCAAGGGAAGGAGAAAGAAAGACCTGATTTTATCTCCCAGTTATCAGTGAGTCCTGCAAAGACAGATAGGATTGGTCTGAATGAGTGCAGGATTAGGTTCAGACTGGACTCCGCCCTATTGGGTTTTTCCCCATGGGATGAGTATCACCTGCTAAGTTAGGATTTATTGCCTCTTCCCTCAAGAAGATGGTGGTGTCTTGTTCTTCAACCACAGCAGTCAATGAGATACATCCACAGTACTGTTAAAGAGGGACTTCCAGAATTTTGACCCAATGCCAATGAAGAAACGATGATATAGTCCCTACTAATACATGAACCCAACTGAGAGGGGAACTTACTGGTTGTGGTATCTCCATGTATGTCCTTCAAGGTGGAGAGGTTGTGTGTTTGGTAAGTACTGTCAAAGAAGGTTTGGCAAATTGCTGCAGTGCACCAATGGCACTAAACGTTAGTGAATGGGGTGCCAAATAGGAGGGTTGCTGTATCCTGGGTAATCTTGAGTTTCTATTGATTCATGAAACGTGGGTCTCGCTGATTGGAGCAGCAGTTATTATCCATGAATTTGCTGGGCCATTTCAGAGGGGATTTAAGATCTGGAGTAACAGAGGCCTGACCAAAAAAAATGGCAAATTTCTTTCCCGAAAGGACTTTAGTAAAGCAGATGGGTTTTTAATGACAATTGATTCATGGTCATTAGTCCTTTAATGTAGATTTTTATTGGATTGATTGGATTCGAACCCAGGTCCCCAGAACATTATCCTGGGTCTCTGAATTACTTGTCCAACTACAATACCACTATACTACTACCACCACCTGCCCATTTATATGGCTGATCAAGTTAAGTCTCAGATCAATGGTTATACTCCAGGATATTGATAACGAAGGATTTAGCGATGGCCATGCCTTTGAACGTCAAAAGGAGATGGTTAGGACAACAAAGAACAAGAACAAAGTATAGCACAGAAACAGGGCCTTCAGCTCTCCAGGCCTGAGCCAATCGTGATGCCTGCTTAAACTAAAATCATATCCATTTATGAAGTCTGTATCCTTCCATTCCCATTTTATTCATGTATCTGTCTATCTGCCCCTTAAATATTACCATCATACCTGCTCCACCACCTCTCCGGGCAGCATGTTCCAGACATTCAGATCAGTGGTGGTGATGGTAATGATGGGGGGCCCGGAGGTCGCGATCGATCTGGGTCGCAAGGGGGTGGATAAGGGGGCCATCGCTACCACTTTTCGCTCCACTTTCTACAACCCGGGAACGATCTGACATGGGTTTTTTGCAAAAAAAAAAATCAATGATTTTGTGGTCATTATTAAACTTTTAATTCCAGATTTTTACTGAATTCAAATTTCACCATCAACCATGGTAGAATTTGAACCCAAGTCCCCAAATGTTGCCTTGAGGGAATATTAGTATGCCACCACCTCCACATGTAAAATTTATGCCTTCTATTGTGAAGACACACAAAATTGTCTGCCATTTCCTGACGCGGCATGATTATTTCTCCTGTCATTGCTTCTAAGCGTCAAGCTAATCTTTCAATGTGAAATTCCCAATTTCAGTTGTGATATGGAAGGTAGTAGTTTTCACTGACACAAGGAACTGCCAAAATATGACTCACTTGGCTAATTCAGACCTGGGGCAAGTGGAAATGAAACAGGAAAATTTCAGATTTCCATTGGATGTTATTCCAAATAACAGTACAATAATTAAAGAAACAAGATCACTGTCTTTCATTCCGAGTGAGTTCAACATATCATACAAAGAAAAAAGGCAAAATTTCAAGAGGGCTAATTCCAAAATAAGTTTTGGAAAGAAGGTTCTTTGGAATGTTGCCTCAGGGTGTAACTTGTGGCATGCAAACAGAACTTAAAAATGACAAAGAAAGCTAATAAATGACTGAATTAATCACCCATTCCATTTAAGGTGAGGTAAAGGATGCACTTTCTCAATCTGTATTGGAAATATTGGATGTACCTAGACAACGTGCAAAATGATGCAATTGTTTCTGAATGATGGAAGGAAATTTTAATTACTAATTTGCAGATTTAAATTTGTCATTATAGGTTTGGAATACAAGTATCCATGAAATTACTCGTTGGTTAGAACATAGAACATAACAGCGCAGAACAGGCCCTTCGGCCCTCGATGTTGTGCCGACCAATTAAGAAAAAGCAATGACCCTCTAACCTAAACCATTCCCTTTTCATCCATAAACCTATTCACGGACCTCTTAAACGCCCCCAAACTTGGCACATCTACAATTGCAGCAGGCAGGGCATTCCATATCCTTACCTACCCTCTGGGTAAAGAACCTACCTCTGGCATCTGTCCTATAACTACCACCCCTCAATTTAAAGCTATGTTCCCTCGTGCTAGCTTTCTCCATCCGAGGAAAAAAGCTATCACTGTCCACCCTGTCTAATCCTCTGATTATCTTGTATGTTTCAATAAGGCCTCCTCTTAGCCGCCTTCTTTCTAATGAAAACAACTTCAAATCCCTTAGCCTCTCCTCATAAGACCTGCCCTCCATACCAGGCAACATCCTGGTAAACCTCCTCTGCACCCTCTCCAATGCCTCTACATCTTTCTTATAATGTGGGGACCAGAACTGCACACAATACTCCAAGTGCGGCCGCACTAGAGTTTTGTACAGTTGCAACATGACGTTGCGGCTCCGAAATTCAATCCCCCTACCAATAAAAGCTAAGACTCCATATGCCTTCTTAACAACCTTATCGACTTGATTGCCAACTTTCAGGGATCTATGCACATATACACCAAGATCCCTCTGTTCATCAACACTACCATTAGCCATATACTCTACACATTTGTTATTCCTGCCAAACTGAATTACCTCTCACTTTTCCGCATTGAACTCCATTTGCCACCTCGGTCCAGCTCTGCAACTTGTCCGAGTCTCTCTGCAAACTATAACCCCTCTTCACCATCTACCACTCCTCCGACTTTGGTGTCATCCACAAATTTACTAATCCATCCTCCAATAATATCATTCAGATTATTTATAAAAATTACAAACAGCAGGGACCCCAAAACAGATCCCTGAGGTACACCACTTGTAACCGAACTCCTTGATGAATAATTTCCATCAACCACCACCCTCTGTCTTCTATCAGCTAGCCAATTCCTGATCCAGTTAGCTAAATCATCCTCAATCCCGCACACCTGCATTTTCTGCAGAAGCCTTCCATGGGAAACCTTATCGAACGCCTTACTAAAGTCCATATATACCACATCAACTGCCTTACCCCCATCCACCTCTTTGGTCACTTTATCAAAAAACTCAATAAGGTTAGTAAGGCACGACCTACCCTTCACAAAACCATGCTGACTATCCCCAATCAATTCATTTCTCTCTAAATAACTATAAATCCTATCCCTAATAATTCTCTCCAATACTTTGCCCACAACCGAAGTAAGACTCACTGGCCTATAATTCCCTGGAAGGTCTCTCTTCCCCTTCTTGAACAATGGGACCACATTCGCTATCCTCCAGTCCTCCGGAACCACACCTGTAACCAACGACAACCTGAAGATCAGAGCCAGAGGCTCTGCAATCGCCTCTCTTGCCTCCCAGAGAATCCTAGGGTAAATCCCGTCCGGCCCAGGGGACTTATCTAACTTCAAACCCTCAAGAATATCTAGCACCTCCTCCTTATCTACTTCAATACTTTCCAGTTTACAACCCTGTATCCCAGTGTTCTCCACAACTACATTTACGTCTCCCTGCGTGAATACCAAAGAGAAATATTTGTTCAGTGCCTCTCCAATCTCTTCAGGCTCCACGCACAACTTCCCACTGCTGTCTCTGACTGGCCCTAATCTTGCACTAACCAATCTTCTATTCTTAACATATCTAAAGAAAGCTTTAGGATTCTCCTTGATCCTATCAGCCAAAGTCTTCTCGTGTCCCCTTTTAGCTCTCCTCAACTCACTCTTTAGCTCCCTCCTGGATAATCTATAGCTATCCAGTGCACTAACTGAGCCTTCAAGCCTCATCCTGACATAAGCCTCCTTTTTCCTTTTAACCAGCAAATTAATTTTTTTAGTACACCATGGTTCCCCTACTCGACCATTTCCTCCTTGCCTGACAGGGACATACTTATCAAGGACTCGCAGTAGCTGCTCCTTGAATAAGCTCCACATTTCAGATGTTCCCAGCCCCTATAGTTTCCTAGTCCAACCTATGCACCCTAATTCTCTCCTGATAGCCTTATAATTACCATTCCCCCAGCTATAACTACTGTCCCCCAGCTTCATGCCTATCCCTTTCCATCACTGAGGTGAACGTAACCGAATTGTGGTCACTATCACCAAAATGTTCACCAACTTCCAAGTCTAACACCTGGTCTGGCTCATTGCCCAGCACCAAATCCAATGTAGCTTCACCTCTAGTTGGCCTATCTACATACTGAGTCAAAAAACCTTCCTGCACACTTTGTATAAAAACTGACCCCTCTAACGTGCTAGAGCTATAGCTATTCCAATCAATATTAGTAAAGTTAAAGTCCCCCATAACAATTACTCTATTACTTTCACTCCTGTCCAGGATCGACTTTGCAATCCTTTCCTCTACCTCTCTAGAACTTTTAGGAGGTCTATAAAAGACTCCCAACAGGGTGACCTCTCCTCTCCTGTTTCTAATCTCAGCCCATACTACCTCAACAGACAAGTCCTCATCAAACTTCTTTTCTGTCACTGTGATACAGTCTTTGACTAATAATGCCACTCCTCCCCCCCTTCTACCTCCTTCTCTACTCTGACTGAAGCATTTGAACCCCGGAACCTGCAACAACCATTCCTGTCCCTGCTCTATCCATGTCTCTGAAATGGCCACAACATCGAAGTTCCAGGTACTGATCCAAGCTGCAAGTTCATCCACCTTATTGCGAATACTTCTTGCATTAAAGTATACGCATTTCAAACCATGCTCTACTCCACCCATATGATGCTGTGGTTTACAGTCCTTGACTAAGACCCCCCTATTCTCGTTCCTCTTAACATCCGAGCTACTATGGATCCCACCCACCCTCTGAATAACTACCTGGTTAGGTGTCATGAATGAAATATTATCAGATTGTTAAACTTTACAATCTATTGAGTGTGTTAAAGGTCTAATTTATGATCAAAACTCAGGGAGGAGTTATTGTGATACGTTGCTGGACTCAAAGATGTCTCAGTGGGCACTGGACATTCTGGAGGGGGATGGTGAACAGCTAGTGGTCATGGTGCACAACGATACAAACGACAGGTGAAAAAAAGGGATGAGGTCCTAAAAGCAGAATACAGGGAGTTAAGAAGAAAGTTAAAAGGTTTTGAGTACAGGAATAGGGATGTGTTGTTGCAATTATACAGTGCCTTGGTGAGGCCACACCTAAAGAAGTGTGTCCTATTCTGAGAAAGGATGCCCTTGCACTCAAGGGAGTACAGCAAAGGTTTACAAGACTAATTCTGGGGATGGCAGGACTGATGTATGGAGGAGAGATTGGCTAGGTTAGGATTGTTTTCACTGGAATTCAGACAAATGAGGCAGGGATCTCACAGAGACTTATACAATTCTAACGGGATTAGATAGGGTAAATGCAGGGAGGATGTTCCTAATGGCAGGTGAATTCAAAACCAGGGATCATAGTCTGAAGATTCAGGGGCAGCCATTTTGAACAGCGATGAGGAGACATTTCTCCACCCAAAGAGTGGTGAGCCTGGGGAATTCATTACCGCAAAAAGTAGTTGAGCTCTGCACGACAATGTTCCGGTGAGACGAGGAGGTTTTGGTAGGTCAAGAGAACATGGTGCACAAAGGTTGTGATGAACCTAGTTAGAAAGAGAAGAAAATTGTACAACAGGTTCAGGGAGCTAGAGGATGTTAAGGACCTAGAGATATATAAAGACTTGTAGAAGGGAGCTTAAAAAGGAAATTAGAAGAGCCAGAAGGGGTCACGAGAAGGCTTTGGTGGGTAGGATTAAGGAGAATCCCAAGGCATTCAATAAATATGTGAAGAGTAAAAGGATGAGAAGAGAAGAGATAGGACCTATAAAAGGTGAAGGAGGAAAAATCTGTGTGGAACCAGAAGAAATGGCAGAGGTGCTTAACAAGTACTTTGCCTCGGTATTCACAGTGGAGAGTGATCTGGGGGGTTGTACTACAGGAATGCGGCAAACTGAAAAGATTGAGTATGTGGACATTAAGAAAGAGGATGTGTTGGAACTGTTAAATTTCATCAAGGTAGATAAGTCACCGGGTCCGGATGGGATGTACCCCAGGTTACGGTGGGAGGTAAGGGAAGTGATTGCAGAGCCCCTGGCGACGATCTTTGCGTCGATGATGGAGATGGGAGGGGTTCCGGAAGATTGGAGGATTGCGGATGTGGTGCCTATTTTCAAGAAGGGGAATAGGGATAGCCCGGGCAATTACCGGCCAGTGAGTCTGACCTCAGTGGTCGGTAATTTGACGGAGAGGATTCTGAGTATTTATGAGCATTTAGAGAAATTCAATATGATCAGGAATAGTCAACACGGCTTTGTTAAGGGCAGATTGTGCCTTACGAGCCTAGTTGAATTCTTCGAAAATGTGACTGAACACATTGACGAAAGATGAGCAGTGGATGTGGTTTACATGGATTTCAGCATGGCGTTTGATAAGGTCCCCCATGCAAGACTTCTTGAGAAGGTGAGAGGGCATGGGATCCAAGAGGCTTTGGCCTTGTGGATCCAGAACTGGCTTGCCTGCAGAAGGCAGAGAGTAGTTGTGGATGGGTCTTCTTCTGCATGGAGGTCAGTCACCAGTGGAGTGTCCCAGGGATCTGTTCTAGAACACTTGCTGTTTGTCATTTTCATAAATGACCTGGATGAGGAAGTGGAGGGATGAGTTAGTAAGTTTGCTGACAATACGAAGGATGGTGGTGTTGTGGATAGTCTGGAGGGATGTCTGAAGTTGCAGCGAGACATAGAAAGGATGCAAGCCTGGGCGGAGAAGTGGCAGATGGACTTCAACACAGATAAATGTGTGGTGGTCCATTTTGACAGGAACAATGGGATGAAGCAGTATAATATCAAGGGTAGGAGTCTTGGTAATGTTGAGGAGCAGAAGAATCTTAGGGTCCGGGTCCATAGGTCTCTTAAATCTGCCCTGCAAGTGGATGATGTGGTCAAGAAGGCATATGGTGTACTGGCCTTCATTAATTGAGGGATTGAGTTTAGGAATCGAGAGGTAATGCTGCAACTTTATAAGACCCTTGTCGGACCCCACTTGGAGTACTGTGTGCAGTTCTGGTCGCCTCACTATGGGAAGGATGTGGAAGCTATTGAGAGGGTGCAGTGGAGATTTACAAGCATGTTGCCTGGATTGGAGGGCATGCCTTATGAAGATGGGTTGAGAGAGCTAGGTCTCTTCTCCCTGGAGAGACGAAGGTTGAGAGGCAACCTGATAGAGGTTTTTAAGATGTTGAGAGGAATAGATAGAGTGGATTCTCAGAGGCTATTTCCCAGGGCTGAAATGGTCACTACGAGAGGACACAGGTTTAGGGTGCTGGGGGGCAAGTACAGAGATGTTAGAGATAAGTTTTTCACTGAGGGTGGTGAGTGAATGGAATTGGTTGCCGTCAGTGGTGATGGAGGCGAACTCGCTGAGGTCTTTTAAGAGACGTCTGGATGAGTACATGGGATGTAATGGGATTGGGAGTAATAGATAGGTTGCATAATAGAATCATGTTGCAGCTGTACAAAACTCTAGTGCGGCCGCACTTGGAGTATTGTGTGCAGTTCTGGTCGCCACATTATAAGAAAGATGTGGAGGCATTGGAGAGGGTACAGAGGAGGTTTACTAGGATGTTGCCTGGTATGGAGGGCAGGTCCTATGAAGAGAGGTTGAAGGATTTGAGGTTGTTTTCGTTAGAAAGGAGGCGGCTAAGGGGGGATCTTATTGAACCATATAAGATAATTAGAGGTTTGGATAGGGTGGACAGTGATAGCCTTTTTCCTAGGATGGAAAAAGCTAGCACGAGGGGACACAACTTTAAATTAAGGGGTATGAGTTATAGGACGGATATCAGAGGTAGGTTCTTTACTCAAAGAGTGATTAGGGAGTGGAATGCCCTGCCTGCAGCTGTTGTAGATGCGCCAAGTTTGGTGGCGTTTAAGAGGTTAGTTGATAAGTATATGGATGAGAAGGGAATGGTTTAGTTAGGAGGGGCATTGCTTTTTATTTTGGTCGGCACAACATCGAGGGCCGAAGGGCCTGTTCTGTGCTGTATTGTTCTATGTTCTATGTTCTATGTAGATAGGTCTATGGCCTGGTAAGTGTAGATATGATTGGCACAACTTGTGGGCCGAAGGGCCTGTTTGTGCTGTAGTGTTCTATGTTCTGTTATGTTATAAAATAGCAACAAGGTGAGACAAAGATATTAATATGAAAAATGATAAACTGATTTAATGAAAGGGTAGACCGTATAAATCTAAGTGTAATCAGCAGATAGGGCTAGAGGTTACAAAATAATAAAAGGACAAAACTATTTTACAGCTTTGCTCAAGCGAGACCAGAAATTCCCACCCAAAGTCAATGGACTTTTCTGTCCCTTGCCCTTCCTGATTCCGTGGTGGGCAGGGCAGTAGAATTCTGATGACTATATCTCAAATACACTTAGCATTCAAAACAAAACAGGTGAACTGATAGCGCAAATAGAAATAGATTAGTACAATCTGATAGCCAATCTGATATGGCTGCAGGAGGTCATAGGTTGCAACCTGAATACTGAAGAATAAATGGCATTTTCAAAGGACAGAAAGCTAGGAAAAGATGGAGGGGTGGCTCTGTTAATTAATGATGATATTAGCACATTAGAGAGGACTGACTTAACTTCAGGAAACCAGGATACAGAGAATTCAGAAAGAATGTTCCCGATCGTGGGGGAGTCCAGAACTAGGATTCATAGTTTAAGGACAAGGCGTAAACCTTTTAGAACTGAGGTGAGGAGAAATTTCTTCACCCAGAGGGTGCTGAATGTGTGGAATTCGCTACCACAAAGTAGAAGCCAAAACATTGATTTGATTTTTGATTTGATTTATTGTCACATGTATTAGCATACATAAAAGGTATTGTTTCCTCCATGCTATACAAAGCATACCGTTCACAGAGAAGGAAACAAGAAAGTGCAGAATGTAATGTTACAGTCATAGCTAGAGTGTAGAGAAAATCAACTTAATGCAAGGTAGGTCCATTTAAAAGTCTGATGGCAGCAGGAAAAAAGCTACCGTGAAACAATACGAAAAAGATCTAATGGATAAAATATTATTTCATTTAAATAGTAAACTGCAATTATTGTGATTTTTGCAAACAACTTACATGCACATTTTACGATTGAGAGATTTCAAGAAGAAATTAGTTACAGCCCTTGTAATTAACGGGATCAAGGGCTATTGGGGGGCTGGGGGGGAATCAGGATGTTGAATTTGACGATCAGCCGTTATCAAAATGAATGGCAGAGCAGGCAAAAAAAGGCATTCTCTTGTTTCTAGTTTCTACATTACAGAATGTTATTGATTAACGTGAGACGAACTGAATCAAAAGTAAGGAGATTATTTAGGGCGTTAGCAAGACCATTTCCAGAGTACTGCACAGCACTGGTCATCTTATTTCAAGAAATATGTGAATGCGTTGGAAGCAGCTCAGAGAAGGTTTACCTGTAATGGGCAGGTTGTGTTATGAAAAATGGTTGGACACCCAGGTTTGTATCTGCTCGAAGATTAAACACAAGTTCATTGAAACATCTAAGATCCTGAGTCGTCCTGACGGTGTTTGTGGACAGGATGCTTCTTCTTTTGGGAGAATTCAGAATTGGGGTCATAGTTCAAAAGATATGAGGGAAGTTTGGCAAGAGGGCAAGTCAGGGAGTGGGAAAGGTGACAAAATAGAGGATCAGCACTAACAGTGGGCTGGTGAGCAGGACAGTCAGAAGGTTGCCAGTGATGGTGGGTTAGGGAGTGGCAGAAGTCACATAGCAGACCATTGACAAGAGGAAGGTATGCAGTAACTAGGAGGGTCAGTGAGCGAGATGTGTGACAAGCAAATGGTTTGGGAAGCAGGATCAGTAGCAACTACAAAGGCAACCACAACTCTGAATGAGGACTTACTGTACATTCAATGATCAAATGTAATTACTGACACATAGTAATGCCTTTGGCCATAGTATGGCATGAGAAGGGGAGAGAATTATGAAGATAGAGATGTGCAAGGCAAGTTTTTTTGCTAGTTTTCTGTGACTCATGAATGAGGCACCCAGATCCCTCTGCACCAGAGCACCCCAAAGTCTCTCCCCATTTAGACAATGAGTCGCCTTCTGATTTTTCCAACCAAAATGCACAACCTCACACTTATCCACATTAATCTCCATCTGCCACATTTTGGCCCACTTTCCTAACCTATTTCCATTGGTAAGGTTATTTTCTTATTGCAATTTACTATCCACCTATTTTTGTGTCATCTACAATTTGGCTCCAGAGCCTTCTATCCCTGTATCCAAGTTAATATAGATTGTAAATAGCTGGGGCCCAAGGACCAACCCTGTGGCACCCCACTTGTTATTTCCTGCCATCCAGAAAAAACCCCATTTCTCCCGACTCTGTCTCTTCTGTCCATTAGCCAATCATCTATCCAAGATAATAAATTACCCCAACCCCATGTGATCTAACCTTGTAAATTAACCTTTTGTGAGAAAATACCATTATTTATCATTAGCACTGCATAGTATTGGCCATAAAATGGAGGTAGACAGGAGTAAAAACAACACAAATGTGGGTAATTTTGCGATGAATGAGGATGTGGAGTACCCAACTTGGGAAACATAAATTGAGCCTTAATACAAACATCAATATATTACAGCGGTAAGTTGAAATGCAAGAAGCATTCACAACAGGATGGAGTAATTACGTACAATTTCAGAGGAATACTGGAAACATATGTTGTACATAAAAACTTTAATATTTAACAAAGAGAGGGTTTTGCATCTATTGTACATCTGAAAGGGGATTTTACTTGAAATGCGGATATCACACCCATGGATGTCATAATTCTGAAGGTACCTGTAGGGCAATCATATTGTAACTTTAAAATGTTTTTAAACCAACAATACAAAGAGAACAGCTAATATGAATTGCTCCCAGCATCCTGTCGAATAAAACTTTTCCTAATTTAAACCCGAGCCCTAAAGTCCTTTTAAAATGCAGACTCTGTCTTCAGGAGGCTGCCCTTCTTTTGAAGTTAACAATTAAATTGTGTGACATTCCCTGTATGTGGTAGCAAAAGGGAAATGAATATGTAATGTGATCACAGCATTTTGCTGACTTTTCACACGCAATGTTGCGTCACGTAGTCACTCGACAGCAGCACAACAGTAGCGTTCTAGCTGGGCATTTCAGAGTAGGAAGAAAATAAATTTGGAATGTGAAAGAGCTAAAACCAAAATATCTGCTTCATTAAGCCATGTAATCCAAACGCAGTACAGTTTACATATAGATTCAAATCCTGCTATCTAGCACACAATTTTCTGGGAAAGACAAAAAAATAAAAAAAATAAAAAAAATCGCTCTTCAATCTTCAAAAGAAACTAGGTGCGTTCCAGGAGACCACATTAACCCATCAAGAATCCAATTACTATTTTCTGCTTTCAAGAATATTTTGCTCCCTTCTGAACAATGGCTGTGAACCTACACTTATCACAGAATTTGATATTCTGCTCCAGAGGTCCTTGACTCTCTCAAAAGAAATAATGCCCAACATCTCACTCTAAGTTGGAATAGTTAATGATAAATGAGATCAACTTGGATTACCAAAGGTTTGTTAAAAAGTTGGGAGCAGAAGTACACCAGTATGAGAAGAGAGAAGGGGGGTGGGCCAGGTGGTGGCTGTCACTGATCACAAGACATACAGAAGGCTGCTATCAGAAGAACAGTGCATTCAAAAGGATGGATGGATATGTCAAAGATTATGGAGATTAACTACAAGCGAGGCTATAAAGGATTTAAATACAAGTATGCTATTTCAATATTTAATTTATTGGTGATTGGGAGCCAATGTAGATCAGTAAGACATGAGTAAGTGAGCAATATTTGGTTGGATAAGTTACATGCAGCAGAGTTTAATATAAATTGACGTTTATGGAGGACAGGGACTGAGTACAACAGGAAGGATGATAACGTGGATGTAGGTTTCAAGGGTGTGTAATGTTGCTGAATTGAAGTAGGTGGAATTTGTAATGGAGGAGCTGAGAATTTCAGCTGGGATCAAATAGGATGTTGAGGCTGAGACCAATCATGCTCAGCAGGAGGTCAGTGATCTAGTTGTGGGGGCTGAAGGAAATAATTTCAATCTTTCAATATAAGACATGACTCATGCAGCACTGGAAATCAGACAAGATACAGCCAGATGGCATCACGTCTAGAGAGGTTGATCCTCGATTGCTAAATAAATGTTTCTGATAAGCAACAGCAAATGAAGAGGTGGCCAAGAATAGATTCTTGAGGAATCTTGGAAAATCAGGGACGGACTGGAATTGGTAAGAACTCGCACTGCTGGAGATACTTCAGCTGTATTCAAGTACTTACAAATTGAGCCATCCAACAGTCCCATAGATTTGTACAAAACTGGAGGCCCAGCAAGTCTGTACTGGTGCTAACTGTGATCCAATTAGCCCACTGCCATCAAAGTTACGATGAGATTAGCTTGAACAGGAGTTGGGAGAGAAGCTGCTGAGATGCTTTACATAGGGTACAGCAGCTTCCTCGATGAGCATCTTATTCGAAGGAGAGATTGAGCACACTACGTCTATGTTCCCAGAGTTTAGAACAATGAGAAGTGATCATATTGAAACATAAAATTGTTAAGGGGTTTAAACTGGTATCATTAGACAGTCTTGAACTAGGGGTGAGAGACTCACAATAAGGACAGAGATGAGTAGAAATTTCTTTATAATTCTCAACTGCAGAACTTTGAGTGTTAATATTCAGGCAGAATCAAATTTTTTTGGATATTCAGGAAATCAAGCAAGACAAGGCCATAAAACAGAGGTAAAATTAGGCCACTAGGCCATCGAGTTTGCTCCGCCATTCAATCATGGCTGATATTTTTCTCATCCCCATCCTCTTGCCTTTTCTCTGTAACTCCTGATTCCCTTATTAATCAAGAATCTATCTCTGTTTTAAAGACACTCAATGACCTGGCCTCCGCAGCCTTCTGCAGCAAAGAGTTCCACAGATTCACCACTCTCTGGCTAAGAAATTCCTTTTCATCTCTGTTCTAAATAATCATCCCTTTAGCCTGAGGCTGTGCCCTCTGATTCTAATTTTCCTACTAGTGAAAACATCCTCTCCATGTTCACTCTATCCAGGCCTCTCTCATCCTGTAAGTTTCAATAAGATCGCCCCTCATCCTTCTAAACTCCAACGAGTACAGACCCAGAGTCCTCAACTCATATGACAAGCTCTTCATTTCAAGGATCATCCTTGTGAACCTTCTCTGAACCCTTTCCAAGATCAGCGCATCTTTCCTTGGACACAGGGCCCAAAACTGCTCACAATATTCCAAATGCGGTCTGATTAGAGCCTTATACAGCCTTATTAGTACATCCCTGCTCTTGTATTCTCGTCTTCTCGACATAAATGCTAACACTGCACGTTCCCATTGCATATAGGAATAAAGCAGTTAACAAGAGGTTACACCTTGTGAGCAGAATGATTTGACAATCAGGTTTGTTTTAGAACTGAGCACAGAACGTAAGGTGATGCTGTCTTTACATTTCACAACAGTTTCAAGCCGCATTCACAAAGCTTAAAGATTCTTGAAGTGTTGGTCAAATCAGGGTTCCATTAATTTAATATCAACAAGCATACTTTTAACTCGACATCCATCACTCTCTCTTGCTAACTCTACAGTTTAAATCCAATGCTGCAAGACTGTGATACTTAGCTGAGCCTTTTACTTCATGCATGATCTATTGCAAAAGTCTTTATCATCTATGATTATGCTGTTGGTTTATACTGCTTTCTGCCACTCCAAACAGTTTTTGAAACCAGTTTCCATTTTGTCATTACCACAATGATTGATTTATTTAGCACTTACCTCAATTATCCCACCTCTACACTTTGCAAACTTCAGCTAATCTACTATGGTCAATGTCCTTTTCATTATGATCTGTCAATGTTGTTTGTCAGGTCGCTTTGGCTGCCTGTAGCCTAATGAATCAAGATCACTCATTCCTCTGATCGTCCATAATTCTACTCATCCTTTTCTGAATACAAATTGAGTGGCATTCCATCCAATCATTTCTGCTTGCGTGTTCTATCAGACCTCAAGATTATTGTTCCAGAACAAAATATATACTGACACCATCATTGTGCGCCTACTGTCACCCATCAGCTTCAGCTGTCTACTCCGGGATAGTACCACAGAACCATCCACCAAAGAAAGGGACCATTCATCCCATTATATCTGTGCTGGCTCTTTGATGGAATTCCCAGTAATGTATTTTTGAACCATTCTTTGCTTTCTCTCCTCAGAATAAATCACCTCAGTTAAACTGTATCTGCCATCAGTACATTTCAATATTAAATGGAAAATATCCTGAGGGATAAAATTTATGACCATTTGGAAAGATGCAGTTTAATCTGGGATAGTCAGTACGGTTTCGTGAGCGGTAAGTCCTGTCTCACAAATCTGATTGAATTCTTTGAGGAGTTAACTATGTGTGTAGACAAAGGTAAAGCAGTTGATGTCTTGTAAACGAATTTTAGTAAGGTGTGAGATAAGGTTCCCCATGGTAGGCTCATGAAGTAAGTAAGGAGGTGTGGGATAAAAGGAAATATGGTCGATTGGATAACAAACTGACTGTCTCATAGAAGTAGAGATGCTGGCGTTAGACTGGAGTAAACTCAGTAAGAGATCTGACTCTTTTGCCTGATGAAGGCTACAAAGGCCGAAAACTATTAAGTTTACTATCAAATAAATCGGTTGGATTTAAAATTGGTGTTGTCAGATCTCTTACAGTCTCATAGAAGACAGGGGAAGGGAAAATTTTCAGACACCAGTTACCAGCGGTGTATCACAGGGATCAGCGCGGGGTCCTCTGCTATTTATGATTTTTATCAATGACTTGGAAAAAGGGGCTAAAGGGTGGGTTAATAAATTTGCTGATGACACCAAGATTGGTGTAGTAGTGGATGAGGTGGAGAGCTCTTGTAGGTTGCAAAGAGACATTGATAGGATGCAGAGCTGGGCCAAAAAGTAACAGATGGAGTTTAACCCTAATAAGTGCGAGGTGATTCAGTTTGATAGGACAAACGTGAATGCAGATTACAGGGTCAACGGCAGAATTCTGAGGAATATGGAGGAACAGCAAGATCTTGGGGTTCATATCCACAGTTCTCTGAAGGTTGCCACTCAAGTGAATAGAGCCGTGAAGAAGGCTTATATTGTGTTAGTAATTATTAACAGGGGGTTTGAGTTTAAGAGTCATGGAGTTATGCTGCAACTGTATAGGACCTTGATGAGACAACATTTGGAAGTGTGTGCAGTTCTGGTCACCTCACTCTAAGAAGGATGTGGAAACATTGGAGAGAGTGCAGAGGAGATTTATTAAGATGCTGCCTGTTTTGGAGGGTAGGTCTTATGAGGAAAGGTTGAGGGAGCTGGGGCTTTTCTCTTTAGGCGGAGGAGGATGAGAGGCGACTTAATAGAGATTTATAAGATGATGAAGGCGTTAGATAAATTGGGCATTCAGAGACTATTTCCTCAGGTGGATGTAGCTGTTATTAGTGTGCATAACCATAAGATTCGTGATTGAAGATATAGGAGGGATGTCTGAGGTAGATTCTTTACTCAGAAAGTGGTTGGAGTGTGGAATACACTACCTGCTGTGATAGTGGAATCGGACACCTTAGGAACTTTCAAGCGGCTATTGGATCGGCACACGGAGCACACCAGGACGATAGCTTGATCTTGGGTTCGGACAAAGCTCGGCATAACATCGAGGGCTGAAGGGCTTGTACTGTTCTACATTTTATGTTTTAAGTTCTCAATGTCCAAGTCCAAATTACCTATAAAATGGAACAAGCGTTGACCCCAGAAGCTACAATATGCTACTCAATTCATTGTCAAACTGAGAAACACACATTTAACTAAATTCTTCATTGCCCGACCATTACCAATTTCCTGATAAGAATTCCTTGTGTTCAATAAGATATATACTTTCCAAGTATTGAATTTCAGAAATTGAATTTCGGAGCCGCAATGTCATGTTGCAACTGTACAAAACTCTGGTGCAGCCGATTTGGAGTATTGTGTACAGTTCTGGTCCCTACATTATAAGAAAGATGTGGAGGCATTGGAGAGGTGCAAAGGAGGTTTACCAGGATGTTGCCTGGTATGGAGGGCAGGTCTTATGAGGAGAGGCTGAGGGATTTGAGGTTGTTTTCATTAGAAAAAAGGCAGCCAAGAGGAGACCTTATTGAAACATATAAGATGATTAGAGGTTTAGATAGGGTGGACAGTGATAGCCTTTTTCCTAGGACGGAGAAAGCTAGCACGAGAGGACATAGCTTTAAATTAAGGGGTGGTAGTTATTGGATGGATGTAAGAGGTAGGTTCTTTGCCCAGAGAGTGGTAAGGGTATGGAATGCCCTGCCTGCTGCAGTTGTAGATGTGCTAAGTTTGGGGGCGTTTAAGAAGTCCGTGGATTGGTTTATGGATGAAAAGGGAATGGTTTAGGTTAGAGGATCATTGCTTTTTCTTAATTGGTTGGCACAACATCGAGGGCCAAAGGGCCTGTTCTGCACTGTATTGTAGCTTCTGGGGTCAACGCTTGTTCCGTTTTATAGGTAATTTGGACTTGGACGGATGTCAGAGGCAGGTTCTTCACACAGAGGGTGGTGAGGGCGTGGAATGCCCTGCCTGCAGCAGTTGTGGACTCGCCTACTTTGGGGGCATTCAAATGTTTGGTGGATAGGCATATGGATGATATTGGAATAGTTTAGGTTAGAGGGTCCACTGGCTGGCGCAACATCGAGGGCCGAAGGGCCTGTACTGCGCTGTAATGTTCTATGTTCTAAGTGACCTCTTGAAACTTCATTGAGCACCTTCAGAAAATTTATATACAGTACATCACTTGCATTAATTCCTACTCTGTGATCTATCTAAACTACATCCTCAAAAACTCTTCTCGAACCTGTCAAACATGACTTGTCTTATAAAAACCAAGCTGTCAGCACTTGATCAATGCATCCATTTCTAAATGCTTAATAATTAATTAAAGATGTGAGGAACTTGCCCACAATTGACTTTAACCTCATTAGTTGATAGTTACTCAGCTTTTCCTTCCCTATTCTCATGGAACAAGGGTGCAACATTGGCTGCCCTCCAAAAACAATTTGCATATTTATTATAACATACAGCCTTTGCCTCTCTCTGGTTTCAGTTAATAAACTGGATGCAGCCCCCAGGGCAAGTGACTAATCTATCTCTGATTCATCTTCTGAAGTGAACACCATCAGTTACTCCAGATCACATACTGATGTGTCTATAATTTCATGTAGAACGTTACAGCGCAATACAGGCCCTTCAGCTCTTGATGTTGCGCTGACCTATAAACCTCTTGTTGTTCTGTCTACATACTGTGTCAGGAAACCGTCCTCTACATATTGGACAAAAACTGACCCATCTAAAGTACTCAAACTATAGCTTTTCCAGTCAATATTTGTAAAGTTAAAATCCCCCATAACAACTACCTGTTATTTTCACTCTTATTCAGAATTATCTTTACAATTCTTTCCTCTACATCGCTGGAACTTTTTGGAGGCCTATAGAAAACTCCCAACAGGATGACCTCTCCTTTCCCGTTTCTAACCTCAGCCCATAGCACCTCAATAGATGAGTCCATATCAAACGTCCTTTCTGCCACCGTAATACTGTCCCTGACTAACAATGCCACACCTCCCCCTCTTTTACCACTTCTCTGATCTTACTGTATTTTACATATCACACTCTGGTATGCCTACACTGTAACAGATCACACACATGATTGTAATACTACATTCTACACGCTCTCCTTTCCTTCTCTATGAATGGTATGTTTTATCTGTACAACGGGCAAGAAACAATACTACACCGTATACTAATACATATGGCAATAACTCAGATCAAATCAAACAATGATATTGTCAGTGGACCAGTAACATGACCTCCATGTAAACGCTCGAGACCTGGCTCAAATGCCACCACACATATACACTCTAAATAAAAAACCTGGAATTGCAAACCCTAATTTTAGCGAAGGTAGTGGTGTCACTGCACTAGTAATCCAAAGACCCACGGTAATGTACTAGGCAACCGGGTTGAAATCCCACCATGGCAGATGGTGAGATTTAAATTCAATAAAATCTAGAATTAGAAGTCTAATGATAACAGAAACATAGAAAAGCTACAGTACAAACAGGCCTTTCGGCCCACAGGTTGTGCCAAACATATCCCTATACCTATAACTCTTACCCTATATCTTACAAAGTCCCATGTACTCATCCAAAAGTCTCTTAAAAGACTATCGAATCTGCCTCCACCCGATTCCACACACCCACCACCCCGAGTGAAAAACTTACCCCTGACATCTCCTCTGTTCCTACTCCCCAGCACCCTAAACCTGTGTTCTCTTGCGGCAGCCATTTCAGCCCTGGGAAAAAGCCTGTGAAAATCCACTCGATCAATACCTCTCAACATCTTATAAACCTCTATCAGGTCACTTCTCATTTTTTGTCTCTCTAAGGAGAAAAGACCGAGCTCTCTCAACCTATCCTCATAAGGCACCTGATCCAGGCAACATCCTTGTAAATCTCCTCTGCACTCTTTCTATGACTTCCACATTCTTCCTGTAATGAGGTGACCAGAACTGCGCACAGTACTCCAAATGGTGTCTGACATGGGTCTTATAAAGCTGCAACATTATCTCCTAACTCCTAAACTCAATTCCTCGACTGACGGAGGCCAGTACACCATACGCCTTCTTAACCATTTCCTCTACCTGCGAAGCTGATTTGAGAGTCCTATGAACCCGGACCCCGAGATCCTTCTGATCTTCCAGACCGCCAAGAGTCTCACCCTTAAAATTATTTTCCGTCATCCCATTTGACCTGCCAAAATGAACCACCACACACTTGACCGGGTTGAAGTCCATCTGCCACTTCCCCGCCCAGTCTTGCATCCTATATCTTGTTGCAATTTTTGACATCCCTCCACACTATTCACAACATCACCAACCTTTGTGTCATCAGCAAACTTATCAACCCATCCCTCCACTTCCTTATCCAGGTCATTTATAAAAATCACAAACAGCAAGGGTCCTAGAAAAAGTCCCTGGGGCACTCCACTGGTGACTGACCTCCATGCAGAAAAAGACCTATCTACAACCACACTCTACTTTGTGGATCCAGAACTGACTTGCCCACAGAAGGCAATGTTCCCCTGACCACGAAGCAATGACCACAAAACTATTGTCGATTGTCATTAAAATCCAACTGATTCACTAACTTGAGGGAAGGAAATCTACTGCCTTAACCTGGTTTAGTCTACATGTGACTCTAGTCCAATTAGTTCAAGGGTAATCAGGGATGAGTAATAAATATGCATAGCTAGTGAAACCAGATTCTCAGTTGATTCTTAAATGACCTCTGAAATGCATCAATCAAATCAAAATCACCAAAAGGAACAAAATTGGACACCACTCACCGAGATACCAGAAATGACAATGGCAAACACAGCCCTGTGAACTCTGCAAAATCCTCCTTCCTAACATCTGAGGGCTTGTTCCAAAATTGGAAGTGCTGTGCCACAGACGAGTCAAACATTCCTTACAAAGTGTCGGACACCACCATTAACATCCCTGGGTATGTCCTGTCCCAAAGCAGGACAGACCCAGGACCCATATGCAACTGTGGCGGCACAGTTGCATATAATCGGGAGGGAGTTGCCCTGAGAATCCTCAATACAGATAACTGGACCATGAAATCTTTTGGCACCAGGGGCAAGAAAACTTCCTGCTGATCGTCATCTCCCCGCAGTCGTCACTTAGCTGATGAATCAATACTCCTCCAGCAGAGACACTTCACTGAGTGGCATGCTGGGAGAAGTTGCCGCAGTCACGCTGACTGTAAGGGGGTAGAGGTAGAACCCCTTCTAAGGCGAATAGGAAAAGAACACTGAGCAGAGGGGGCAGAGAGATTTCACTGAGCACTCATGATAGAAGAAGAGGTGGTTTGAAAAAAGGCTGGTATCAAGGTGGTTTGAAAATCAAAACAGTAATGTTTTCCTCCTTCCCCCCCCCAACCAAAAAAAGGCATTGACAGGACTACAAGCAAGGTGTATCTTGCCTTGCTGCAGTAGTAGAGGACAGAAGGGAAAGGGCTGATTGAAAAGTAGAAAGGTCAGGTAAGTATTTAATGATTTTATCGCTTGTAGTCTCAGAGGTAAATTTCTGGGGTTTATAGTTTGTAAAGGTTATACTTGATAATAATGAGGGACAGAAAAGAGGCGCCCTATTGAATTGGATAGAATCTGAAACAAAACATCTTTCAAAAGTTTAATTTAAAGGAGTAAGACATGACGGGAAAGCTCCAGACTATGGTCTGCTCTTCATGCTACATGTGGGAGACCAGGAATGTTTCCAGTACCCGGGGCCAGCATAGAACATAGAACATTACAGCGCAGAACAGGCCCTTCAGCCTTTCATGTTGTGCTGACCAATTAAGAAAAAGCAATGACCCTCTAACCTAAACCATTCCCTTTTCATCCATAAACTTATCTACTAACCTCTTAAATGCCACCAAACTTGGCGCATCTTCAACTGCAGCAGGCAGGGCATTCCATACCCTCACCACCCTCTGGGTAAAGAACCTACCTCTGACATCCGTCCTATAACTACCACCCCTTAATTTAAAGCTATGTCCCCTCGTGCTAGCTTTCTCCATCTTAGGAAAAAGGCTATCATTGTCCACCCTATCTAAACCTCTAATCATCTTATATGTTTCAATAAGGTCTCCTCTTAGCCGCCTTCTTTCTAACGAAAACAACCTCAAATCCCTCAGCCTCTCTTCATAAGACCTGCCCTCCATACCAGGCAACATCCTGGTAAACCTCCTCTGTACCCTCTCCAATGCCTCCACATCTTTCTTATAATGTGGGGACCAGAACTGCACACAATACTCCAAGTGCGGCCGCACTAGAGTTTTGTACAGTTGCAACATGACGTTGCGGCTCCGAAATTCAATCCCCCTACCAATAAAAGCTAAGACTCCGTATGCCTTCTTAACAACCTTATCGACTTGATTGCCAACTTTCAGGGATCTATGCACACATACACCAAGATCCCTCTGTTCATCAACACTATTAAGAGTCCTACCATTAGCCCTATACTCTACACATTTGTTATTCCTGCCAAACTGAATTACCTCACACTTTTCCACATTAAACTCCATTTGCCACCTCTCGGCCCAGCTCTGCAACTTGTCCAAGTCTCTCTGCAAACTAGAACACACCTCTTCACTATCTACCACTCCTCCGACTTTGGTGTCATCCGCAAATTTACTAATCCATCCTTCAATACCCTCATCCAGATCATTTATAAAAATTACAAACAGCATAGAACATAACAGCACAGAACAGGCCCTTCGGCCTTCGATGTTGTGCCGACCAAAATAAAAAGCAATGCCCCTCCAAACTAAACCATTCCCTTCTCCTCCATATACTTATCAATTAACCTCTTAACCGCCACCAAACTTGGCGCATCTACAACAGCTGCAGGCAGGGCATTCCACTCCCTACTCACTCTTTGAGTAAAGAACCTACCTCTGATATCCGTCCTATAACTCATACCCCTTAATTTAAAGCTTGTGTCCCCTCGTGCTAGCTTTCTCCATCCTAGGAAAAGGCTATCACTGTCCACCCTATCTAAACCTCTAATCATCTTATATGCTTCAATAAGATCCCCTCTTAGCCGCCTCCTTTCTAACGAAAACACCTCAAATCCTTCAGCCTCTCTTCATAGGACCTGCCCTCCATACAGGCAACATCCTGGTAAACCTCCTCTGTACCCTCTCCAATGCCTCCACATCTTTCTTATAATGTGGGGACCATAACTGCACACAATACTCCAAGTGCGGCCGCACTAGAGTTTTGTACGTTGCAACATGATGCTGCGGCTCCTAAATTCAATCCCCCTACCATAAAGCTAAGACTCATAGCCTTCTTAACAACTTTATCCCTTGACTGCCTACTTTCAGGGATCTATTGACACATACACCAAGATCCTTCTGTTCCTCAACACTATTAGAGTCCCTACCATTAGCCCTATACTCTACACATTTATTGTTTTCCTGCAAAGTGCATTACCTCACGCTTTTTTTCCACTTTAAACTCCCATTTCCACCTCTCGCCCAGCTGGCAACTTGTCCCAAAGTCACTCTGTAAACTCAAAACACCCCTCTTCAACTAAACCATTTCCCTTATCATCTGCATTATTTACTTATCCATACCTCTTAAACGCCACCCATAAACTTGGCACATCTACAACACTGCAGGCAGGGCATTCACTCCCAAACCACCCTTGGGTAAAGAACCATACCTCTGATATTACGTCCTATAACGTATCACCCCTTATTTAAAGCTGGTCCCCTAGTGCTAGCTTTTTCCATCCTAGGAAAAAGGCTATCACTGATCCACCCTATCTAAACCTCTAATCATCTTATAGTTCGATTCGGTCCCTCTTAGCCGCCTCCTTTCTTAACGAAAAAACCTCAAAATCCCTCAGCCTTCTTTCATAAGACCTGCCCTCCATACCAGGAACATCCTGGTTAAACTCCTCTGTACCCTCCCAATGCCTCCACATCGTTTCTTTATAATGGGGGGACCAGAACTGCACACAAATATCCAAGTGCTGGCCGCACTAGAGTTTTGTACAGTTGCAACATTTGGCGGCTCCAAAATTCAACCCCCTACCAATAAAAGCCAAGACTCAATTGCCTCTTAACAACCTTCTCGACTTGGACTGCCTACTTTCAGGGATCTATGCACATACACACCAAGCCATTCTGTCATCTAGGGGGACTGACTAAGAAATCCTACCATTAGCCCTATACTCACACATTATTATTCTGCCATAGTGCATACCTCACACTTCCCACATAAACTCCATTGCACCTCTCGGCCAGCCTCTAACTTTGCACACTTAAGCCCTCGGCAAACTATCATAACACACCCTTTCACTAGATACTACCACTCCCACGACGTTTAGTGTCATCTGCAAATTACTGGACCATCCCAATCCCTCATCCAGATCATTTATAAGAATTACAAACAGCAGGGGCCCCAAAACAGACCCCTGAGGTACACCACTTGTCACATGACCTCCACGATGAATATCTCCCATCAACCACCACCTCTGTTCCTTCTATCTAGCATCCAATTCCTCCAATCCATTAGCTAAATCACCATCTATTCCCACACATCTGCATTTTCTGTAGAGTTTCCCTGGCACTATCAAACGCCTTACTAAGTCCATTAAACTACATCAACCGCCTTACCCCCACCCTCGTTGGTCACTTTCTCAAAAACTCAATGAGGTTAGTAAGCATGACCTACCCTTCACGACCCATCTGCTATCCCCCAATCAATTCAATTTCTCTCTAAATAACTATTAAATCCTATCCCTAATAACTTCCTCCATACCTTGTCCCACCACAGAAATTAAGACTCACTGGCCTATAATTCCCCTGGTAGGTCCTCTCTTCCCTTCTTAAACAATGGTACCACATCGCTATCCTCCAGTCCTCCGGCACCACTTGCTCCGGTAACCAACGAGGACCTGAGATCAAGTCCGAGCTCTGCAATCTCCTCTCTTGCCTCGCAGAGAATCCTAGGGTAAATCCCGTCCGGCTCAGGGACTTATCCAAGCCTTCAAACCCTCGGATTTCTAGCACATCCTCCCTATCTACTACAATACTTCCCCAATTTGCAACGCTGTACCTCAGTGTTCTCCATACTACATTTCCAGCACTCCGCTTGAATACCGAAGAGAAATTTATTCAGTGCCTCACCAAATCTCTTCAGGCTCCACGCACAACTTCCACTGCTGTCTATTCCTGGCCCTACATCTTGCCTACCAACTTCTTTCTTAACATATCGAAAGAAAGCTTTAGGAGTTCTCCTTAATCCGATCAGCCACTTCCCTTCTCGTGTCCCCCCTCTTAGCTCTCCTCAATTTCACTTTTTAGCTCCTTCCTGGCTAATCTATAGCTATCCATTGCATTCACTGAGCCTTCAAGCCTCATCCGGAACGTAGCCTTCCTTTTTTTCTTCTTAACAGCAAATCAACTTTTTTCGTCACAGGCTCCTACCGACCATTTCCTCCTGCCTGACAGGGACATACTTTATCAAGGACTCTCAGGCAGCTGCTCCTTGAATAAGCACCACATTCCAGAGGTTCCCAGTCCCTGTAGTTTCCTAGTCCAATCTATGCACCCTAATCTCTCCTGATGGCCTCATAATTACGCCTTCCCCCAGCTATAACCTACTGCCCCCAGCTTCATGCCTATCCCTGTCCACCACTAAGTGGAACGTAACCGAATGTGGTCATATCCCAATGTTCACTAACTTCCGAAAAAAAAAAAAAAAAAAAAAAAAAAAAAAAAAAAAAAAAAAAAAAAAAAAAAAAAAAAATAGAACAATACAGCACAGAACAGGCCCTTCGGCCTTTCGATGTTGTGCCGACCAAAATAAAAAGCAATGCCCCTCCTAACTAAACCATTCCCTTCTCATCCATATACTTATCAACTAACCTCTAAACGCCACCAAACTTGGCGCATCTACACAGCTGCAGGCAGGGCATTCCACTCCCTAATCACTCTTGGTAAAGAACCTGACCTCTGATACCGTCCTATAACTCATACCCCTTAATTTAAAAGTTGTGTCCCCTCGTGCTAGCTTTTCCATCCTAGGAAAAAGGCTTATCACTGTCCACCCTATCCAAACCTCTAATCATCTTATAATGCTTCATAAGATCCCCCCTTAGCGCCTCCTTTCTAACGAAAACAACCTCAAATCCTTCAAACCGCTCTCATAGGACCTGCCCTCCATACCAGGCAACATCCTAGTAAAACCTCCTCTGTACCTCTCCAATGCCTCCACATCTTTCTTATAATGTGGCGACCAGAACTGCACACAATACTCCAAGTGCTGCCGCACTAGAGTTTTGTACAGCTGCAACATGATGCTGCGGCTCTAATTCAATCCCCCTACCATAAAAGCTAAGACTCCATAAGCCCTTCTTAACAACTTTATCCACCTTGACTGCCTACTTTCAGGATCTATTGACACATACACCCAAGATCCTTCTGTCCTCACACTATAGAGCCCTACCATTAGCCCTATACTCTACACATTTATTGTTCCTGCCAAAGTGCATTACCTCACACTTTTCCACATTAACTCCATTTGCCACCTCTCGGCCCAGCTCTGCAACTTGTCCAAGTCACTCTGTAAACTAAAACACCCCTCTTCACTATCTACCACACCACCACTTTAGTATCATCTGCAAATTTAACTGATCCATCCTCAATACCTCATCCAGATCATTTATAAAAAATACAAACAGCAGGGGCCCCAAAACAGACCCCTGAGGCCACCACTCGTCACCGAACTCCACGATGAATATCTCCCATCAACCACCACCCTCTGTCTTCTATCTGCCAGCCAATTTCTAATCCAATTAGCTAAATCACCCTCTATTCCACACATCTGCATTTTCTGTAGAAGTCTTCCATGGGCCACCTTATCAAAAGCCTTACTAAGTCCATATATACTACATCAACCGCCTTACCCCATCCACCTCTCTGGTCACTTTCTCAAAAACTCAATGAGGTTAGTAAGGCATGACCTACCCTTCACGAAACCATGCTGACTATCCCCAATCAATTCATTTCTCTCTAAATAACTATAAATCCTATCCCTAATAATTCTCTCCAATACCTTGCCCCCACAGAAGTAAGACTCACTGGCCTATAATTCCCAGGAAGGTCTTCTTCCCTTCTTAAACAATGGGACCACATTCGCCATCTCCAGTCCTCCGGAACCACACCCGTAACCACGAGGACCTGAAGATCAGAGCCAGAGGCTCTGCAATCTCCTCTATTTGCCTCCCAGAAATCCTAGGGTAAATCCCGTCCGGCCCAGGGGACTTATCCAACTTCAAACCCTCGAGAATTTCTAACACATCCTCCCTATCTACTACAATACTCCCCAATTTGCAACCCTGTACCTCAGTGCTCTCCACGCTACATTTCCAGCACTCTGCGTGAATACCGAAGAGAAATATTTATTCAGTGCCTCGCCATCTCTTTCAGGCTCCACGCACAACTTCCACTGCTGTCTATGACTGGCCCTAATCTTGCCCTAACCAATCTTCTATTCTTAACATATCGAAAGAAAGCTTTAGGATTCTCCTTAATCCTATCAGCCAACATCTTCTCGTGTCCCCTCTTAGCTCTCCTCAATTCACTTTTTACCTCCTTCCTAGCTAATCTATAGCTATCCATTGCACTACCTGATCCTTCAAGCCTCATCCTGACATAAGCCTCCTTTTTCTTCTTAACCAGCAAATCAACTTTTTTCGTACACCAAGGCTCTCCTACTCGACCATTTCCTCCCTGCCTGACAGGGACATACTTATCAAGGACTCGCAACAGCTGCTCCTTGAATAAGCACCACATTCCAGATGTTCCCAGTCCCTGTAGTTTCCTAGTCCAATCTATGCACTCTAATTCTCTCCTGATGGCCTCATAATTACCCTTTCCCCAGCGATACACTGTGCCCAACCCAGCTTTCATGCCTATCCCTGTCCCCTCACTAAGCGTGAACGTAAACCGATTGTGGCCACTATACACCAAAATGTTCACTAACTTCCACAAGCCTAAACACCTGGTCTGGCTCATTGCCCTAGCACCAGATTCCAATTTCCATATAAACATTAGAACAATACAGCACAGAATCGCCCTTCGGCCTTCGATGTTGTGCCGACCAAAAATACAAAGCAATGCCCTCCTGAACTACACCTATTCCCTTTCTCATCCATATACCTTATCCCTCACTCTTAAACGCCCAACTTTGGCGCATCTACCACAGCTGCAGGCAGGGCATTCACTCCCTAATCACGTCTTTGAGTACTGAACCTACCTCTGCATCCGTCCCTATAACTACCACCCCTTAATTTAAAGCTATGTCCCCTCGTGCTAGCTTTCTCCATCCTAGAAAACAGGCTATCACTGTCCACCCTATCTAAACCTCTAATCATCTTATATGTTTCAATAAGGTCTCCTCTTAGCCGCCTCCTTTCTAATGAAAGCAACCTCAAATCCCTCAGCCTCTCTTCATAAGACCTGCCCTCCATACCAGGCAACATCCTGGTAAACCTCCTCTGTACCCTCTCCAATGCCTCCACATCTATCTTATAATGTGGGGACCAGAACTGCACACAATACTCCAAGTGCGGCCGCACTAGAGTTTTGTACAGTTGCAACATGACGTTGCGGCTTCCTGAAATTCAATCCCCTACCATAAAAAGCTAAGACTCCGGATGCCTTCTTAACAAGCTTATCGACTTGATGCCAACTTTCAGGGATCTATGCACATAGACACCAAGATCCCTCTGTTCATCACACTATTAAGAGTCCTACCATTAGCCGATATACTCTACACAATTTGTTTATTTCCTGCCAATGATTACCTCACACTTTTCCACACTTAAACTCCATTTGCCACCTCTCGGTCCAGCTCTGGCAACTTGTCCAATCTCTCTGCAAACTATAACACCCCTCTTCACTATCTACCTACTCTCTCCTCCGACTTTAGTGTTCATCCGCAAATTTACTAATCCATCCTTCAATACCCTCATCCAGATCAAAAAAAAAAAAAAAAAAAAAAAAAAAAAAAAAAAAAAAAAAAAAAAAATCGGCCTTCGATGTTGTGCCGACCAAAATAAAAGCAATGCCCCTCCAAAGCTAAACGATTTCCCTTCTCTTCCATATACTTAGCAATTAACCTCTTAAACGCCACCAAACTTGGCGCATCTACAACAGCTGCAGGCAGGGCATTCCACTCCCTAATCACTCTTTGAGTAAAGAACTACCTCTGATATCCGTCCTATAACTCATACCCCTTAATTTAAAGCTTGTGTCCCCTCATGCTAGCTTTCTCCATCTAGGAAAAGGCTATCACGTCCACCCTATCTAAACCTCTAATCATCTTATATGCTTCAATAAGATCCCTCTTAGCCGCCATCCTTTCTAACGAAAACACCTCAAATCCTTCAACCTCTCTTCATAGGACCTGCCCTCCATACCAGCAACATCCTGGTAAAACCTCCTCTGTACCCTCTCCAATGCCTCCACATCTTTCTTATAATGTGGGGACCAGAACTGCACACAATACTCCAAGTGCGGCCGCACTAGAGTTTTGTACGTTGCAACATGATGCTGCGGCTCCTAAATTCAATCCCCCTACCATAAAGCTAAGACTCCTAGCCTTCTTAACAACTTTATCCCTTGACTGCCTACTTTCAGGGATCTATTGACACATACACCAAGATCCTTCTGTTCCTCAACACTATTAGAGTCCCTACCATTAGCCCTATACTCTACACATTTATTGTTTTCCTGCAAAGTGCATTACCTCACGCTTTTTTTCCACTTTAAACTCCCATTTCCACCTCTCGCCCAGCTGGCAACTTGTCCCAAAGTCACTCTGTAAACTCAAAACACCCCTCTTCAACTAAACCATTTCCATTTCTCTTCATTATTTACTTATCAATACCTCTTAAACGCCACCTAAACTTGGCGCATCTACAACTCTGCAGGCAGGGCATTCACTCCCGAACCACCCTTGGGTAAAGAACCTACCTCTGATATTCGTCCTATAACGTATCACCCCTTATTTAAAGCTGGTCCACTAGTGCTAGCTTTTTCCATCCTAGGAAAAAGGCTATCACTGTCCACCCTATCTAAACCTCTAATCATCTTATAGTTCGATTAGGTCCCTCTTAGCCGCCTCCTTTCTTAACGAAAAAACCTCAAATCCCTCAGCCTTCTTTCATAAGACCTGCCTTCCATACCAGGAACATCCTGGTTAAACTCCTCTGTACCCTCCCAATGCCTCCACATCGTTTCTTTATAATGGGGGGACCAGAACTGCACACAATATCCAAGTGCTGGCCGCACTAGAGTTTTGTACAGTTGCAACATTTGTGGCTCCGAAATTCAATCCCCTACCAATAAAAGCCAAGACTCAATTGCCTCTTAACAACCTTCTCGACTTGGACTGCCTACTTTCAGGGATCTATGCACATACACACCAAGATTCTGTCATCTAGGGGGACTGACTAAGAATCCTACCATTAGCCCTATACTCACACATTATTATTCTGCCATAGTGCATACCTCACACTTTCCATATAAACTCCATTGCACCTCTCGGCCAGCTCTTTTGCAACTTAAGCCCTCTGCGAACTATTAACACCCCTTTCACTAGTCTACCACTCCAACGACGTTTAGTGTCATCTGCAAATTACTGGTCCATCCCAATCCCTCATCCAGATCATTTATAAGAATTACAAACAGCAGGGGCCCCAAAACAGACCCCTGAGGTACACCACTTGTCACCGAACTCCACGATGAATATCTCCCATCAACCACCACCCTCTGTCTTCTATCTGGCAGCCAATTCCTAATCCAATTAGCTAAATCACCTTCTATTCCCACACATCTGCATTTTCTGTAGAAGTCTTCCATGGGCCACCTTATCAAACGCCTTACTAAAGTCCATATATACTACATCAACCGCCTTACCCCCATCCACCTCTTTGGTCACTTTCTCAAAAAACTCAATGAGGTTAGTAAGGCATGACCTACCCTTCACGAAACCATGCTGACTATCCCCAATCAATTCATTTCTCTCTAAATAACTATAAATCCTATCCCTAATAATTCTCTCCAATACCTTGCCCACAACAGAAGTAAGACTCACTGGCCTATAATTCCCTGGAAGGTCTCTCTTCCCCTTCTTGAACAATGGGACCACATTCGCTATCCTCCAGTCCTCCGGAACCACATCCCGTAACCAACGAGGACCTGAAGATCAAGCCAGAGGCTCTGCAATCTCCTCTCTTGCCTCCCAGAGAATCCTAGGGTAAATCCCGTCCGGCCCAGGGACTTATCCAACTTCAAACCCTCGGATTTCTAGCACATCCTCCCTATCTACTACAATACTTCCCAATTTGCAACCCTGTACCTCAGTGTTCTCCATACTACATTTCCAGCACTCTGCGTGAATACCGAAGAGAAATTTATTCAGTGCCTCACCAATCTCTTCAGGCTCCACGCACAACTTCCACTGCTGTCTATGACTGGCCCTAATCTTGCCTACCAACTTCTTTCTTAACATATCGAAAGAAAGCTTTAGGATTCTCCTTAATCCTATCAGCCACATCTTCTCGTGTCCCCTCTTAGCTCTCCTCAATTTCACTTTTTAGCTCCTTCCTGGCTAATCTATAGCTATCCATTGCACTAACTGAGCCTTCAAGCCTCATCCTGACGTAGCCTCCTTTTTTCTTCTTAACAGCAAATCAACTTTTTTCGTACACAGGCTCCTTACCGTCCATTTCCTCCTGCCTGACAGGGACATACTTATCAAGGACTCGCAGCAGCTGCTCCTTGAATAAGCTCCACATTCCAGATGTTCCCAGTCCCTGTAGTTTCCTAGTCCAATCTATGCACCCTAATCTCTCCTGATGGCCTCATAATTACCCTTCCCCCAGCTATAACTACTGCCCCCAGCTTCATGCCTATCCCTGTCCATCACTAAGTTGAACGTAACCGAATGTGGTCATATCCCAAAATGTTCACTAACTTCCAAGCCTAACACCTGGTCTGGCTCATTGCCCAGCACCATATTGCTTTACCTATAGTATTGGTACAATACAGCACAGAACAGGCCCTTCGGCCTTCGATGTTGTGCCGACCAAAATAAAAAGCAATGCCCCTCCTAACTAAACCATTCCCTTCTCATCCATATACTTATCAACTAACCTCTTAAACGCCACCAAACTTGGCGCATCTACAACAGCTGCAGGCAGGGCATTCCACTCCCTAATCACTCTTTGAGTAAAGAACCTACCTCTGATATCCGTCCTATAACTCATACCCCTTAATTTAAAGTTGTGTCCCCTCGTGCTAGCTTTCTCCATCCTAGGAAAAAGGCTATCACTGTCCACCCTATCCAAACCTCTAATCATCTTATATGCTTCAATAAGATCCCCCCTTAGCCGCCTCCTTTCTAACGAAAACAACCTCAAATCCTTCAACCTCTCTTCATAGGACCTGCCCTCCATACCAGGCAACATCCTAGTAAACCTCCTCTGTACCCTCTCCAATGCCTCCACATCTTTCTTATAATGTGGCGACCAGAACTGCACACAATACTCCAAGTGCGGCCGCACTAGAGTTTTGTACAGCTGCAACATGATGCTGCGGCTCCTAAATTCAATCCCCCTACCAATAAAAGCTAAGACTCCATATGCCTTCTTAACAACTTTATCCACTTGACTGCCTACTTTCAGGGATCTATTGACACATACACCAAGATCCTTCTGTTCCTCAACACTATTAAGAGCCCTACCATTAGCCCTATACTCTACACATTTATTGTTCCTGCCAAAGTGCATTACCTCACACTTTTCCACATTAAACTCCATTTGCCACCTCTCGGCCCAGCTCTGCAACTTGTCCAAGTCACTCTGTAAACTAAAACACCCCTCTTCACTATCTACCACACCACCACTTTAGTATCATCTGCAAATTTACTGATCCATCCCTCAATACCCTCATCCAGATCATTTATAAAAATTACAAACAGCAGGGGCCCCAAAACAGACCCCTGAGGCACACCACTCGTCACCGAACTCCACGATGAATATCTCCCATCAACCACCACCCTCTGTCTTCTATCTGCCAGCCAATTTCTAATCCAATTAGCTAAATCACCCTCTATTCCACACATCTGCATTTTCTGTAGAAGTCTTCCATGGGCCACCTTATCAAAAGCCTTACTAAAGTCCATATATACTACATCAACCGCCTTACCCCCATCCACCTCTCTGGTCACTTTCTCAAAAAACTCAATGAGGTTAGTAAGGCATGACCTACCCTTCACGAAACCATGCTGACTATCCCCAATCAATTCATTTCTCTCTAAATAACTATAAATCCTATCCCTAATAATTCTCTCCAATACCTTGCCCACCACAGAAGTAAGACTCACTGGCCTATAATTCCCAGGAAGGTCTCTCTTCCCCTTCTTAAACAATGGGACCACATTCGCCATCCTCCAGTCCTCCGGAACCACACCCGTAACCAACGAGGACCTGAAGATCAGAGCCAGAGGCTCTGCAATCTCCTCTCTTGCCTCCCAGAGAATCCTAGGGTAAATCCCGTCCGGCCCAGGGGACTTATCCAACTTCAAACCCTCGAGAATTTCTAACACATCCTCCCTATCTACTACAATACTCCCCAATTTGCAACCCTGTACCTCAGTGCTCTCCACAGCTACATTTCCAGCACTCTGCGTGAATACCGAAGAGAAATATTTATTCAGTGCCTCGCCAATCTCTTCAGGCTCCACGCACAACTTCCCACTGCTGTCTATGACTGGCCCTAATCTTGCCCTAACCAATCTTCTATTCTTAACATATCGAAAGAAAGCTTTAGGATTCTCCTTAATCCTATCAGCCAACATCTTCTCGTGTCCCCTCTTAGCTCTCCTCAATTCACTTTTTACCTCCTTCCTAGCTAATCTATAGCTATCCATTGCACTACCTGAGCCTTCAAGCCTCATCCTGACATAAGCCTCCTTTTTCTTCTTAACCAGCAAATCAACTCTTTTCGTACACCAAGGCTCTCTTACTCGTCCATTTCCTCCCTGCCTGACAGGGACATACTTATCAAGGACTCGCAGCAGCTGCTCCTTGAATAAGCACCACATTCCAGATGTACCCAGTCCCTGTAGTTCCCTAGTCCAATCTATGCACCCTAATTCTCTCCTGATGGCCTCATAATTACCCTTCCCCCAGCTATAACTACAGCCCCCAGCTTCATGCCTATCCCTGTCCATCACTAAGGTGAACGTAACCGAATTGTGGTCACTATCACCAAAATGTTCACTAACTTCCAAGCCTAACACCTGGTCTGGCTCAATGTAGCCTCACCTCTAGTTGGCCTATCCACATACTGAGTCAAAAAACCTTCCTGCACACTCTGTACGAAAACTGACCCCTCTAACGAGCTAGAGCTATAGCTATTCCAATCAATATTAGCAAAGTTAAAGTCCCCCATCACAATTACCCTACTACTTTCACTCCTAATCAGAATTGACTTCGCAATCCTTTCCTCAACCTCTCTAGAACTATTAGGAGGTCTGTAAAAGACTCCCAACAGGGTGACCTCTCCTCTCCTGTTTCTAATCTCAGCCCATACTACCTCAACAGACAAGTCCTCATCAAACTTCTTTTCTATCACCGTGATACAGTCTTTGACCAATAATGCCACTCCTCCCCCCCTTCTACCTCCTTCTCTACTCCGACTAAAGCATTTGTACCCCGGAACCTGCAACATCCATTCCTGTCCCTGCTCTACCCAAGTCTCTGAAATGGCCCCAATGGCAGGGGCCCCAAAACAGATCCCTGAGGTACACCACTTGTAACCGAACTCCTTGATGAATAATTTCCATGAACCACCACCCTCTGTCTTCTATCAGCTAGCCAATTCCTAATCCAATTAGCTAAATCACCCTCAATCCCATACATCTGCATTTTCTGCAGAAGCCTTCCATGGGAAACCTTATCGAACGCTTTACTAAAGTCCATATATATAACATCAACTGCCTTATCCCCATCCACCTCTTTGGTCACTTTTTCAAAAAACTCAATAAGGTTAGTAAGGCATGACCTGCCCTTCACAAAACCATGCTGACTATCCCCAATCAATTCGTTTCTCTCTAAATTACTATAAATCCTATCCCTAATAATTCTTTCCAATACTTTGCCCACAACAGAAGCAAGACTCACCAGTCTATAATTCTCAGGGAAGTCTCTCTTCCCCTTCTTGAACAATGGGACCACATTCGCTATCCTCCAGTCTTCTGGCACTATACCTGTAACCAACAACGACCTGAAGATCAGAGCCAGAGGCTTTGCAATCGCCTCTCTTGCCTCCCAGAGAATCCTAGGGTAAATCCCGTCCGGTCCAGGGGACTTATCTAACTTCAAACCCTCAAGAATATCTACTACATCCTCCTTGCATGCAGGAAGTGTCTCTAGCTGCAGCTTCTGGAAGCCTGTGTTTCAGAGCTGCAGCAGCAGCTGGGGACACTGCGGAGCATTCACAAAAGTCTCATGGATAGCATGTATAGGGAGATAGTCATAGCACAGATTCAGATTCCAGAGGCAGGAAAGGAATGGGTGACCACCAGGTACAGTAAGACAGCTATGCAGACAGTTCAGGAATCTCCTGTGGCTATTCCCCTGCAAAATAGATGTAGCATTTTGGATACTGCAAAGAGGAATGGCCTTTCAGGGGAAAACAGCAACAGCTAAATCTGTTGCACCACAATGTCCTTGGAAGGGGATATATTTGCTAGAGTGATTGGGGAAGATTTAAACTAATATGGCAGGGGAATGGGAACAAATGTAAGAATTCAGAGCAGGGGAATTAATAACAAGAGGAACGAGAGTAAGGCGAATAAGAAAAGCGATTGGCAGAGAAATCAACAGCCAGAATCAGATAAAGACCGAGCATAAAATGGTAGGAAAGGGAAAAGAAATATTAAAAATACCCACCTTAAGATTTGCTCGGAGCATTCAAAACAAAACAGATGAATCAGTTATACCAATAGATGTAAAAGGGTACGATATAGATGGCATTACGCAGACGTGAGCAAGGATAGGAAATAAACATCGAGGGCTATTTAGTGTTTAGGAAGGACAGATGGAGAGGAAAAGGTGATGGGAGTTGCATTGTTGATTAAAGATGATACTGTTAAAAGATATTAGCATGGATGATGTCAAATCTGTGTGGATGGAGTTAAGAAACAAGGGGCAAAAAACACTGATGGGGGCAGTATACAGACCACTAACTGGAGTGGTAATGTTGGAAAAAGAATTAGGCAGGAAATCAAAGATGCATGTGTTAAAAGAACATCTGAGATTATGAGTGACTTTAATCTGCATTTAGATTGGGAGAATCAAATTAGTCAAATTGCAATAGAGAAGGAGTTTCTAGAGCGCATACAGGATGGTTTTCTAGACCAATAAGCTGAGGAACCAACAAGGGAACAAGTGATCTTGGACTGGATGTTGTGCAATGAGAAAGTATTAGTTGACAGTCCAGTTGTGAGAGAACACCTGGGGACGAGTGACCATAATAAGGTAGAATTCATCTTCAAGGTGGATAGTGATATAGTTGATTCTGAGACCAGGGTTCTGAATCTCAATAAAGGGAACTATGATAATATGATATAGATAACATGGAGTGCAGCGATTTAAGAAGGCAGTTCACTGCAACCTTCCCAAGGGCAAGTGGAGATGGGCAATAATTGCTGACCCAGCCAGCGATGCCCATGTCCCATGAGTGAATAAAAAAAAAAATCAGGCATGAATTGGCTGTGATACACTGGGAAATATTACTGAAAGGAAAGATAGAGGATAGGCAGTGGCAATCATTTAAAGAACAAATGGATGAACACCAGATGTTGTTTATTCCTGTTTGGTGCAAGAGTGTAAGAGAATTGTGGCCAAACTATGGCTTACAAGGGAAATTAGAGACAGTATCAGATTCAAAGTTGTAGTATACTGGGCAGCATGGTAGCACAGTGGTTAACACTGCTATTACACAGCACCAGGGACCTGAGTTCTATTCCGGCTTGGGTCACTATCTGTATGGAGTTTGCATATTTTCTCCGTGGCTGTGTGGGTTTCCTCCTACGGTCCAAAGATGTGTGGGTTAGGTTGAATGCCCATGCTAAAATTGCCCCTTAGTGTCCTGAGATGCATCGGTTAGAGGGATTAGCAAGTAAATATGAAGGGATATGGGATGGGGCCTGCGTGGGATTGTGGTTGGTTCAGACTTGTTGGACCAAATGGCCTTTCTACACTGTAGGGTTTTATTGATTCTAAACAAATTGGAAGAAAGATAATAATAGGCCTGAGGATTGGGAGCAGTTTAAAGTTGAGCAAAGGAGGACCAAGAGATTGATTAAGAAGAGAAAAATAGAATGAGAAAGCAAGCTAGTGAGGAACACAGGAACTAGTTGTAAAAGTTTCCATAGATATGTAAAGAGAAAAGGATTGACAAAAATAAATGTAGGCCCCTTACAAGAAATTGGAGAATTCATAATAGGGAATAAAGGAAGTTAATTTGTACTTTGCTTCAATCTTCACAAAGGAAGACATGAATAATGTACCAGAAGTGCTGGCAGAAATTATTTTTAGTGAGGAGCTGAAGGAAATCAGCATTAGTAGAGAAATGGTTTTGAGGAAATTGATGGGATTGAAGGTGGATAAATCTCCAGGTCCTGATAATCTTCATCCCAGAGTGCTTAAGGAAGTGGCCCCTGAAATAGTAGATCCATTGATGGTTATTTCCCAAAATGTTTTGGACTCTGGAGGGTAGTGAATGTAACACTATTATTCAAAAAGGGAGGTAGAGAGAAAACAAGGAACTATGGACCAGTGAGCCTAACTCACTGGATTTCACAATTCAGCATTTGAAAAGCAGTGGGAGAATCAGACAAAGTCAGCATGGATTTCCAAGAGTGAGTTTTAAGGGGCGTTTGGACAAATACATGAATAGGATGGGAATAGAGGGATATAGTCCCCGGATGGGGAGGAGGTTTCAGTCCAGTTGGGAAGCATAGTCAGTGCAGGCTTAGAGAGCCGAAGGGCCTGTTCACGTGCTGTCATTTTCTTTGCTCTTTGAAATCATGCTTGACGATTCTATGAGTCATAGTGGTTTACAGCATGGAAACAGACCCTTCAATCCAACTTGTCTATGCCACTTTTTTTAAACTGCTAAACTAATCCAGTTGCCCACATTTGACCCATATCCCTCAATACCCATCTTACCTGTGTAACTGTATAAACACTTTTTAAAAGACAAAATTGTACCTGCCTCTACGACTACTCTATCAGCTAGTTCCAGACACTCACCGCCCTGTGTGAAAAAACTGTCCCTCTGAACACTTTTCTATCTCTCCCCTCTCACCTTAAACTTATGCCCTCTAGTTTTAGACTCCTCCTTCCTTTGGAAAAATATTGACTATCTAGCTGATCTGTGCCTCTCATTATTTTATAGACCTCTAAAAGGTCACCCTCAGCCTTCCTCTCCAGAGAAAAAAGTCCCAGTTTATTCATCCTCTCCTTATAACTCAAGCTATCAAGTACCAATAGCATCCTAGTAAATTTTTTCTGTACTCTTTCTAGTTTAGTAATATTCTTTCTACAATAGGGTGACCAGTATTGTACACAGTATTTCAAGTGTGGTCTTACCAATGCTTCGTCCAACTTCAACAAGACGTTCCTCGAGAATGTAACTAGTAGAGTTGACTGAGGAAAACCAGTGGATGTCGTTTATTTAGGCTTTTGGAAAGCTTTCAACAAAGTCTCTTGTAACAGATTATGTAAAGTTCAAGTACATGGGATCACAGGTAATGTCTTGAGATGGGTAGGAAGATGGTTAGCAGATAGGAAGCGAAGTGTTGCAAAAAAAAAAAAAGGGTCTTTTTCTGATTGTGCAGACAGTGATAATGGGGTTCTGCAAGAGTCTATGCAAGGATTCCGACTGTTCGCATTATATATTAATGATTTGGAAGAGGGAACAGAATGTGTTACCTCCAAATTTGTGGATGACATAAAGTTCGATGGGACGATGAGTATGAGGATGCAGAGATGCTTCGGCATGATTTGGACCGGCTGAGTGCGTGGACATATGCATGGCAGATGCAATATAATGTGGATAAATATGAAGTTACTCACTTTGGCAGCAATAATAAGATTATTACTTGAATGGATGTAAACTGAAAGAGGTGGATACTCAACGAGACCTTGGAGTCCTCATGCATCAGCTGCTGAAAATAAGTGCGAAGATACAACAGATAGCAAAGGGAGCAAATGGTACATAGAGCATTAGAGCACAATACAGAGGCCCTTCAGCCCTCAATGTTGTACCAAGCTATGTCCAATCCCAAGATCAAGCTAACCCGTCCCTATAATGCTGGTGTGCTCCATGTGACTATCCAATAACCACTTGAAAGTTCCTAAAGAGGTGGATGGGGATAAGGCAGTTGATGTGGTATATATGGACTTTAGTAAGGCATTCGATAAGGTGCCCCATGGAAGGCTTCTGCAGAAAATGCAGATGTATGGGATTGAGGGTGATTTAACTAATTGGATCAGGAATTGGCTAGCTGATAGAAGACAGAGGATGGTGGTTGATGGAAATTATTCATCATGGAGTTCAGTAACAAGTGGTGTACCTCAGGGATCTGTTTTGGGGTCCCTGCTGTTTGTAATTTTTATAAATGATCTGGATGAGGGTATTGAAGGATGGATTAGTAAATTTGCGGATGACACCAAAGTCGGAGGAGTGGTAGATAGTGAAGAGGGGTGTTATAGTTTGCAGAGAGACTTGGACAAGTTGCAGAGCTGGACCAAGAGGTGGCGAATGGAGTTTAATGTGAAAAAGTGTGAGGTAATTCAGTTTGGCAGGAATAACAAATGTGTAGAGTATAGGGCTAATGGTAGAACTCTTAATAGTGTTGAAGAACAGAGGGATCTTGGTATATGTGTGCATAGATCCCTGAAAGTTGGCAATCAAGTCGATAAGGTTGTTAAGAAGGTATATGGAGTTTTAGCTTTTATTGATAGGGGGATTGAATTTCGGAGCTGCAACATCATGTTGCAACTGTACAAAACTCTAGTGCGGCCGCACTTGGAGTATCGTTTACAGTTCTGGTCCCCGCATTATAAGAAAGATGTGGAGGCATTGGAGAGGGTGCAGAGGTGGTTTACCAGGATGTTGCCTGGTATGGAGGGCAGGTCTTATGAAGAGAGGCTGAGGGATTTGAGGTTGTCTTCATTAGAAAGAAGGCGACTAAGAGGAGACCTTATTGAAACATATAAGATGATTAGAGGTTTAGATAGGGTGGACAGTGATAGCCTTTTTCCTAGGATGGAGAAAGCTAGCATGAGGGGACATAGCTTTAAATTAAGGGGTGGTGGTTATAGGACAGATGTCAGAGGTAGGTTCTTTACGCAGAGGGTAGTAAGGGTATGGAGTGCCCTGCCTGCTGCAGCTGTAGATGCGCCAAGTTTGGTGGCATTTAAGAGGTTAGTAGATAAGTTTATGGATGAAAAGGGAATGGTTTAGGTTAGAGGGTCATTGCTTTTTCTTAATTGGTCGGCGCAACATCAAAGGCCGAAGGGCCTGTTCTGCGCTGTAATGTTCTATGTTCTAAAGTGTCCGCCTCTACTATCACAGCAGGTAGTGCATTCCACATCCCAACCACTCAGTGAAGAATCTCCCTCGGACATCCCTCTTATATCTCCCACCATGAACTTTATAGTTATGGCCCCTAGTAACAACTACATCCCCCTCATCATCTTATAGACCTCTGCTAAGTCGCCTCTCATTCTCCTCTACTCCAAAGAGAAAAGCCCCAGCTGCCTTAACCTTTCCTCGTAAGACCTACCCTCCAAACCAGGCAGCATCCCGGTAAATCTCCTCTGCACTCTCTCCAATGTTTCCACATACTTCTTATAATGTGGTGGCCAAAACTGCACACAATATTCCAAATGTGGGCTCACTAACATCCAGTATAGTTGCAGCCCAACTCCACGGCTCTTAAAATCAAACCCCCGTTAATAAATGCTAACACACTATAAGCCTTCTTCACGGCTCTATACACTTGAGTGGCAACTTTCAGAGACTTGTGGATATGAACCCCAAGATCTTGCTGTTCCTCCAATTCATTAGAACCTTGCTGTTGAACCTGTAATCTGCATTCACGTTTGTCCTACCAAAATGAATCACCTCATATTTATCAGGGTTAAACGCCATCTGTTACTTTTCAGCCCAGCTCTGCATCTTATCAATGTCTCAAGGTACGTTGGCCTTCGTAGCAAGATGATTCAAGTATAGGGATAGGAATGGGATGCTTTGCTGCAATTGTATAGAACATTGATGACACCACTTCTGGAGTATTATGGACATTGAACATTACAGTGCAGTACAGACCCTTCAGCCCTCGATGTTGCGCCGACGAATCTAATGACCCTCTAACCCAAACTACTCCAATGCTATCCATATGCCTATTCACTGACCATTTGAACGCCCTTAAAGTTAGCGAGTCCACAACTGCTGCAGGTCGGCATTCCACACCCTTACTACCCTCTGAATAAAGAACCTACTTCTGACACCCATCCTGTAATTACCACCCCTCAATTTAAAGCTATGTTCCCTGTGTTAGCCATCACCATCTGAGGAAAAAGGCTCTCATTGTCCACCCTATCTAACCCTCTGATCATCTTGTATGCCTTAATTAGATCACCTCTTAACCTTCTTCTCTCTAACAAAAATAACCTCAAGTCCCTCAGCCTTTCCTCATAGGACCTGCCCTCCATACCAGGCAACATCCTGGTAAAACTTCTCTGCACCCTTTCTAGTGCTTCCACATCTTTCTTATAATGCGGCTACCAGAACCGTACACAATACTCCAAGTGCAGCTGCACCAGAGTTTTGTACAGTTGCGACATGACGTTGCGGCTCCGAAATTCAATCTACCAATAAAAGCTAACACACAGTACGTCTTCTCAACAATCTTATCAACCCGATTGCCAACTTTCAGGGATCTATGCACGTAACATAGAAAAGCTACAACGAGATCTCTCTGCTTGTCGACACTACTAAAAGTCCTTTCATTAGCCCTATATTCTGTACTCCTATTATTCCTACTAAAGTGAATCACCTCTCACTTTTCCACATTAAACTCCATTTGCCACTTCTCGGCCCAGCTCTGCAGCTTATCTATGTCCCTCTGCAAACTGTAACATCCATCCACACTTTCTACAGCTCCTCCGACTTTGGTGTCATCACCAAATTTACTACCCCATCCTTCTACACTCTCATCAAGGTCATTTATAAAAATGACAAACAGCAGTGGCCCCAAAACAGATCCCTGCAGTACACCACTAGTAACTGAACTCCACGTTGAATATTTCCCCTCAACCACCACCCTCTGTCTTCTATCAGCTAGCCAATTCCTGATCCAAACTGCTAAATCTCCCTCAATCCCATGCATCTGTATTTTTTGCAGTAGCCTACCATGGGGAACTTTGTCAAATGCTTTGCTAAAATCCATATACACCATATCAACTGCTTTATCCTTATCCACCTCTTTGGTCACCTTCTCAAAGAACTCGATAAGATTTGTGAAGCACGATCTACCCTTCATAAATTCGTGTTGACTATCCCTAATCAAATTATTTCTCTCGATTATAAATCCTATCCCTTATAATTCTACCTAAAACTTTGCCCACAACAGAAGTATGGCTCACCAGTCTATAATTCCCAGGATGGTCTCTACTCCCCTTCTTGAACAAGGGGACAACATTTGCTATCCTCCAGTCTTCCAGCACTATAGCTGTAGCCAATGATGACATGGAGATCAAAGTCAAAGGCTCTGCAATCTCCTCCCTAGCCTCACAGAGAATCCTAGGATAAATCCCATCTGGGCCAGGGGTCTTACCTATTCTCATACTGTCAAGAATTGCTAACACCTCCTTCTTATGTACCGCAATCCCATCTAGTCTAAAAGCCTGTATCTCAGTATTCTCCTCGACTACATTGACTTTTTCCTGCGTGAATACTGACGGAAAAATATTCATTTAGTGCCTCTCCTATTTCTTCAGGTTCCATGTACAACTTCCCACTACTGTCCTTGATTGGCCCTAACCAATCTTTTATTCTTGACATACCTATAGAAAGCTTTAGGGTTCTCCTTGATCCTACCTGCCAAAGTCTTCTCACAACATCTTCTAGCTCTTAATAACTCTCTTTTTTGCTCCCTCTTGGCTTATTGATATCTCTCCAGTGCCCTAACTGAGCCTTCACCTCTTATCTTTACATAAGCCTCCTTTTTCCTCTTCACCAGAGATTCAACTTCCTTAGTGTATCACAATTCCCTCACGTGACCACTTCCTCCCTGCCTGAGAAGTACATATTTATCAAGGACTCGCAGTAGCTGCTCCTTTGAACAAGCTTCACATTTCAGATGTTCCCAGCCCCTGCAGTTTCCTAATCACCTCATAATTACCTTTCACCAGCTATAACTTCTGCCCTTTGGTATATGTCTATCCCTTTCCATCACTAAGGTAAACATAACCGAATTGAGGTCACTATCACCAAAGTGCTCACCTACCTCCAGGTCTAACACCTCGTCTGGTTCATTACCAAATCCAATGTGGCCTCACCTCTTGTTGGCCTATCTACATACTGTCAGAACACCTTCCTGTACACATTGGACAAAAACTGACCTCTCTAACATGCTTGAACTATAGCTTTTCCAATCGATATTTGTAAAGTTAAAGTCCCCTATAACAACTACCCTCTAACTTTCGCTCCTATCCAAGATCATCTTTGCAATCCTTTCCTCTACATCTCTGGAACATTTTGGAGGCCTATAAAAAATTCCCAGCAAGGTGACCTCTCCTTTCCTGTTTCTAATCTCAGCCTATACCATCTCAATAGACAAGTCCACTTCAAATGTCCTTTCTGCCACCGTAATACTGTCCGTAACTAACAATGCTATGCCTCCCCCTCTTCTACCTGCTTCTCTGCTCTGGCTGAAACATCTGAATCCCGGAACCTGCAATAACTATTCCTGTCCCTGCTAAATCCATGTCTCTGAAATGGCCAAAACAGCGAAGTCCCAGGTACTATTCTAGGGTGCAAGTTCATCCATCTTATTGTGCATTCTCCTAGCATTAAAGTAAAAAAAAACACCCTCCCACCTGCCAATACACTGCTGCGACCTAGAAATCTTATCCCTGACCTCCCTATTCTTAACCTCCTGTACATTGGAGCTACAATTCAGGTTCTCACCACCCTCTCCCCAAATAGCATTGGCAAATTTTCTCCAAGATATTGGTATCCCTCTGGTTCAGGTCCCATCTACCACAGAATGAGCCCCAATTGTCCAAGTATCTGAAACCCTCCCTCCTGCCACCATAGGCAGTCAGGTCGAGAAGGTTCTTAAGAAGGCATATGGAGTCTTGGCTTTTATTGGTAGAGGGATTGAATTTCGGAGCCGCAACGTCATGTTGCAACTGTACAAAACTCTAGTGCGGCCGCACTTGGAGTATTGTGTGCAGTTCTGGTCTCCACATTATAAGAAAGATGTGGAGGCATTGGAGAGGGTACAGAGGAGGTTTACCAGGATGTTGCCTGGTATGGAGGGCAGGTCTTATGAAGAGAGGCTGAGGGATTTGAGGTTGTTTTCGTTAGAAAGGAGGCGGCTAAGAGGGGACCTTATCGAAACATATAAGATGATTAGAGGTTTAGATAGGGTGGACAGTGATAGCCTTTTTCCTAGGATGGAGAAAGCTAGCACGAGGGGACACAGCTTTAAATTAAGGGGTGATAGTTATAGGACGGATATCAGAGGTAGGTTCTTTACCCAAAGGGTGGTTCGGGAGTGGAATGCCCTGCCTGCAGCAGTTGTAGATGCGCCAAGTTTGGTGGCGTTTAAGAGGTTAGTTGATAAGTATATGGAAGAGAAGGGAATGGTTTAGTTTGGAGGGGCATTGCTTTTTATGTTGGTCGGCGCAACATCGAAGGCCAAAGGGCCTGTTCTGTGCTGTAATGTTCTATGTTCTATCCCTTTAGCCACAAGTTCAAATGTTCTCTCTATTCTTCTCCACACTATCCCGTGGCACGGGTAACAAACCAGAGATAACAACTCTGTTTGTTCTAGCCCTAAGCTTTCACCCTAACTCCCTGAATTTCTGTCTTACAACCCCATCCCTTTTCCTACCTATGTCATGGGTGTCTACATGAACCGCGACTTGGGGCTGGTTCCCCTCCCCCTTAAGGATATTTTCTGAGGAAGAGGATCCTTGCTGTAGAGGGTGTACAAAGGTTTACCAGGCTGACTTCTGGGATGGCTGGTCTATCATATGATGAGACTAAATCAATTAGGATTATATTCACTGGAGTTTGGGAGAGTGAAAGCGGATCTCAAAATTCTAACAGGATTAAATATGGTAAATTCTAAAAGAATGTTCCCAATGGTGGGAGAGTTCAGAGCTAGGGGGCATAGATCTGGTCACCCTATCATAGAAAGGATATTATTCAACTAGAAAGAGTGACGCACAGACAGACCTGGGTGTGCAGGTCCACAGATCCTTAAAGATAGCAACAAGATGGAGAAGGTGGTGAAAAAGGCATATGGCATGCTTGCTTTTATAGGATGGAGATAAGAGTATAAAAGTTGGCATATGATGTTGCAGCTATATAGAACATTGGTCAGACCATATTTGGAATATTGCATCCAGTTCTGGTCACCACACTACCAGAAGGATGTGGAGGCTTTGGACAGAGTACAGAAAAGGGGTTTACCAGGATGTTGCCTAGTATGGAGGGTCTTAGCTATGAGGAGAGATTGAGTAAACTGGGGTTATTCTCCCTAGAAAGACAGAGGAAAAGGGGTGACCTAATAGAGATGTATAAAATTATGAAGGGCATAGATAGGGTGAACAATGGGAAACTTCTTCCCAGGTCAGAGGTGACAAACACAAGGGGTCACAGGTTCAAGGTGAGGGGGCAAGGTTTAACACAGATGTCAGAGGGATGTATTTTACACAGAGGGTCCGGGGACCTGGAATGTACAGGCAAGCAAGGTGGTAGAGGGAGACATGCTGGGATCGTTTAAGACTTATTGGATAGCCACATGAACATACGGGGAATAGAGGGATACAAATGAATAGTCTAGTTGGAAGCATGAGCAGTGCAGGCTTGGAGGACCTATTTCCTGTGCTGTATTGTTCTTTGTTAGTGCAGAAAAGATTTACTGGGATGTTACCAGGACTTGATGGTTTGAGGTAAAGGAGAGGCTGGGTAAACTGGTGCTCTTCTCCCTGGAGCATAGGAGACTTAGGGGTGATTTTAGAGATCTATAAAATAATGAGGGCATAGATCAGTTACGACCAACTGATAATCTACATCATTTCCCAAAGATAGGGGAGTCTAAAACTAGAGGGCATAGAACATAGAACATAGAACACTACAGCACAGAACAGGCCCTTCGGCCTTCGATGTTGCGCCGACCAATATAAAAAGCAATGCCCCTCCAAACTAAACCATTCCCTTCTCTTCCATATACTTATCAACTAACCTCTTAAACGCCACCAAACTTGGCGCATCCAGCAACATCCTGGTAAACCTCCTCTGCACCCTTTCCAATGCTTCCACATCTTTCTTATAATGCGGCGACCAGAACTGTACGCAATACTCCAAGTGCGGCCGCACCAGAGTTTTGTACAGTTGTAACATAACCTCACGGCTCCTAAATTCAATCCCTCTACCAATAAAAGCTAACACACCGTACGCCTTCTTAACAACTTTATCAACCTGGGTGCCAACTTTCAAAGAGCTATGTACTTGTACCCCAAGATCCCTCTGCTCGACAACACTATTAAGGGTCCTTCCATTAGCCCTATATTTCATATGCCTGTTATCCCTACCAAAGTGAATCACCTCAGACTTATCCGTATTGAATTCCATTTGCCACCTCACGGCCCAGTTCTGCAACCTATGTCCCTCTGCAAACTGTAACATAGAACATAGAACAATACAGCACAGAACAGGCCCTTCGGCCTTCGATGTTGTGCCGACCAAAATAAAAAGCAATGCCCCTCCTAACTAAACCATTCCCTTCTCATCCATATACTTATCAACTAACCTCTTAAACGCCACCAAACTTGGCGCATCTACAACAGCTGCAGGCAGGGCATTCCACTCCCTAATCACTCTTTGAGTAAAGAACCTACCTCTGATATCCGTCCTATAACTCATACCCCTTAATTTAAAGTTGTGTCCCCTCGTGCTAGCTTTTTCCATCCTAGGAAAAAGGCTATCACTGTCCACCCTATCCAAACCTCTAATTATCTTATAGGTTTAAGATGTGAACAGTCTTGATCCAGCTTCTATGCTGCATGCTGACATAAGCAATGTAGCTCCACCCCATAGCAATGTGATGACATTACAGGTTTAAAGTGGAGGGCAGTGGTACATGGTGCTAAATGGGATAGACTTCAAACAGATTTTACAACTTAGGACTGGGCACCATGCAGTGCTGTGCACCATCAGTAGCAGAAGTTAAAGTTAAGGCTTATTTATTAATCTCAAGTAAGGCTTACATTAACACCGAAATGAAGTTACTGTGAAATTCTGCTGGTCGTCTCAATTCAGCGCCTGTTCAGGTCAATGCACCTAAACAGAGTTTCTTTCAGAGTGTGAGAGAAAACCAGGCACCCGGAGGAAACCCATGTAGATAGGGGGAGAATGTGTAAACTCCACACAGATAGTGACCCAAGCCAGATATCGAACCCAGGTTCCTGGTTCTGTGAAGCAGCAGCATTAACCATTGTGCTACTGTAATTGTAATCAACTACAATCTGTAACCTCATGGTCCAGAGTATTCCCCACTCTACTGTTACCAAACCAAGTATCAACCCTGGTTCAATGAAGTGTGGAGGAGGGCATGCCAGATGCAACACCAGACATACATAAAAATAAGGTACAGTTTGAATCTCACAACACCAGGTTTACATGGCAGCACAAGCTTTCAGAGCATTCCCCAATCCAACGTTAGCATCTCCGCATCATAAAAATGAGGTATCAACTGTTGAAGGTACAACATAGGACTACTTGATGCCCAACAGCATTAGCAGCAAGTAATAGATAGAGTTAAACAATTCGACAACAAAGCATCAGATCTGAAGCTCTGTAGTTTTCTGCCACATCTGGTTGTTAATGGTGATAGACAATTAAACAACACACAGGAAACGGTGGCTCCAGAGATATCCCCATTCTCACATCAGTACAAAAATAAGGCTGAAGCGTTCACAAATTCAGTTCTGAATGAGCTCAAATCTACAGAGGGAGGATTTTATCAGGAGACTATGCGGTCTAGAGGCACCAAAGATGTGGATTTCAGCTGCAGATGTGTGGAGACAGAAGCGGGGGCAAACAGTGTTTCTAAACAGAAGCAGGTGGTCTTAGTACTGCAGAGGATGTGAGTCAGAAGTTCAGATCAAATATGATTTAATTTGTCACATGTATTATCATATAGTGAAAAGTATTATTTCTCGCAGGTGATGCAGACAAAACATGCCATTCATAGAGAAGAAAACGAGAGAGTGCAGAATGTAGTGTTACAGTCATAGCTAGGCTGTAGAGAAAGATCTTAATGCAAGGTAAATCCATTCAAAAGTCTGATGGCAGCAGGGAAGAAATGTTGAGTCGGTTGGTACATGACCTCAGACTTTTGTATTTTTTTTCCCCAAAGAAAGAAGGTGAAAGAGAGAATGTCCAGGATGTATGAGTCCTTAATTACGCTAGTTGCTTTGCTGAGGCAGCGAGAAGTGTAGACAGAGTCAATGGATGAGAAACTGCTTTGTGTGATGGATTGAGCTATATTCACAACCTTTTGAAATATGAAGGCTGTGAACGAGCTGTTTCAGTCTCAGTAACTGTGGAGAAAATGGAGTTGGTGCTTTTAGAACAAAATGTGAGATGGGGTACAAACACAATGACTTGTGTCTTCTCAATATAACCAGACACAAGACAAGCAACATGATTGATCAGAGACAGTGGAAGTATCAGCAGATCTAGAGGTGGAGCTGGATGGCTGGGAGGTGAATCCAGCTTGAGCACTGCCACCCAGCTGGAAAATGGAGGGAATGTTATTGAGAAGGATGGTGTGGCCATTCTCTCAAATGCTGTACAGTTCAAAAAAGAATTTGATAGGATAATACAACGTACTCACAATCACCACCTACTAAGAGTAGGTCTAGTGTGCCTATTTAAATTAGGTTTCAAGTTGCAACAGAAGACAGATCTCAGTATTCACTGGAGAGTTTCCAGGAATTCCCCTATGTTCTAATCTAATTTAGCTGGCCAAAGATCTTTCCTACTCAGTTTATTTTTAATTTCTTCTGCATAATTAGATCATAGTTAAAAATAACCTTTCTATTTATAGATCTATGGGGCTATATTTCCAACCCATTCAATCTTCGTAATATGATCAGATCTATTTCAATGCATACCATGAATGAATCTTTGAGATAATCATCCACAAAACACGATCTTTCAACTTTATGAAAAACATGACCTAACATGCAAATGATTTCAGTCTTCCTCTTTGTAAACTTTCTTCCCAAGATCAACAACAACTTTCATCTATACCTTTGTAACATAGAAAAATGCCCATGCTGTTACATAGAGGAAGCGAAAGAATAAATATTAATCCAAAGCAGCAGGGAGGGCTTGGTCACAGATGTATGTTTAAAGGAATGTTACAAACATACTGCATGTGTATGTACTCCATCGTCTTTAGGGTGTGCCCACCTTTCTCACAACTCAGTGAATCTTTCCATTCATGTTTTTACCTGTGCCACAGCACTGTAATAACCTGAGTCAATGTGATGAAGTATATCTTCTCTAGTGCACATTCTCTCTCCTGTCCTTGTACATTGATGTAAGACATTTGACAAAAGCAGCAGCGGTGACATAAGCAGAAATGCTTTTACACAGTGAATGGTTTAGAGTCTGAGTGCACTGACAGAATGTTGAGAGGGCAGATTCAATCATGGCTTTCAAGAACTAAATTACCTGCAGCTAAAAAAAAACATGGCTTTTAGAAAAAGGTAAATGAGTGGGACTAGTTATGTAGCTCTTACAGAAAGTCAACAAGGACACGACAACTTGAGTGGTCTCCTTCTGGATTTTAACCATTCCACCACTGTGATTTCCTTCATTTGGATATTGGTGAAGCCACTATCCCTAGCCATCACCCCAGCCAAACTCAGCACCCTCACCACTATTCTGTTCACAACCACACCATCTTATCTGATCCTGAGCTGAGCTTCTGATCGCATATCTTTCCTGTTATAAGTCTATTTACAACCAGAAGCCTGGAGAATGGGTGCTCATTGGCCAAATAACTATCAATCAGGATGGTAGCCATGATATGGAGAAGCCAGCATTGGAATGGGGTGGGCACAGTAAGAAGTCTCACAACACCAGGTTAAAGTCCAACCGGCTTATTTGGAATTACGAGCTTTTAGAGCACTGCACCTGCATCTGTTGGACTGTAACGAGGTGTTGTGAGACTTCTTACTAAATTGGAATGGCCTAAGCCCTCGATTGGCTATTTTGAATACTGTCAGACTGGTCAGTGTTCAAAGCAACCAATCTGGGCCTCGATCATCTCAATTGACAAGCTATTCAGCCAACACGTTGTACTGAACAGGTTCCCCAATCTCTCCTCTCTTCCATACTTCATGGTGTGTTATTTGGATGCTGTTTTCTTCACTCTTCAGACCTGTCTGGAAGATGCTGGAGTGCATAATAAGGGAAAGAGATTAAAAGGCTCTGAGAAAGGAGGCCAATATTTCTATACCTGGACTTGCCTACAACTACCTCATTATCAATTCCCATCTCCAACCTTTCACTTGCCTAAGATAAAAGCAAAATACTTTGGATGTTGAAATCTGAAACAAAAACAGAAATTGCTGGAAAACCTCAGCAGATCTGACAGCATCCTGTGGGGAGAGAGTAAAGCCAATGTTGAGTCTAGATGACCCTTTGCAGAGCCAACCTGAAATGTTAACTCTATTCTCTCCACACAGATGTTGTCAGCTCTACTGAGATTTTCCAACATTTTCTGTTTCGTTGCACCTACCTATCTGCTTAAACAGACACAGTTCTGCTGAGAAGTCAATTTGTACATAGCATAATCACCTACACGTCCACAGACTACCCTCACCTTCACTCACTCACCCCGACATTGTTCAGATACACATAATTCACTTGTTTTGGTGGTGGCAATGAGGGCAAAAATGTTGATCAGAACACCAGGCAATTTTCCCCGCTCTTCAATTAATGATATATAGTCAAACTTGTTCACTTGAGCAGACAATGAGGGAAGAGAAAGACATGAGGGAGGAGCTGGCCAGAGTTGACTGGAAAGGAAGCCTAGCAGGAAAGACAGTGGAACAGCAATGGCAGAAGTTTGAGATTTACTCAGGAGGCACAACAGAAATCCATCTCAAGGGGGAGGAAACATGCTAATGGAGGCCAAAGCATCTATGGCTAACAAGGAAAGTCAAGGACTACATCAAAGCAAAAGAAAAAGCATATAAAGTGGCGAGGATTAGTGAGAAGCCAGAGGATTGAGAAGCCTTTAAAAGTGAGAAGACAACTAATAAAGCAATAAGGGGGGAGAAGATGAAGTTAGCCAGTAATATAAAAGACAGTGTTTCAACAAATCGAGTTCAGATAAAGGCTGGCACAATGACACTTTAACTGAATACACGAAATATCCTAAACAAAGTGAATGAGTTGATGGCACAAATCAGTACAAATGGGTAGGATCTAGTGGCAATTACAGAAATGTAGTTGCAGAATGACCGGGACTGGGAACTGAATATCTAGGGGTATTGACATTTAGGAAGGATAGTCAGAAAGAAAAAGGGGGTGGGGTAGCTCTTAATAAAAAAAATTCAGGGCAGTAGTGAGAGACAATATAGGCTCTATGGAGCAAAATGTGGAATCTTTGTGGATGGAGATAAGATATAGTAAGGGGAGAAAGTCACTGGTGAGCGTGGTCTATAGGTCCCCAAATAATAACTTTGAGGTGGGGTGGGCTATAAATAAGCCAATAATGGATGCGTGCAAAAAGGGGAACGGCAATAATCATGGCAGATTTTAATCTGCATATTGATTAGATGACACAAGTCAGACGCTGTGGGCTTGAGGAAAAGTTCTTAGAATGCTGTTGGGGTAGTTTCCTCGAACAGTATATTACAAAATCTACAGGGAGCGAGTTATCTTGGATCTGGTACGTGTTATGAGACAGGTAGAATTAAAGATCTTCTAAGCGATCACAATCTAATACAGATGGTGGGTGAAAAAGTAGGTTCCCAAACCAGTGTCCTCTGCTTGAACAGAGGGGAGTATAATAGAATGAAGGCAGAATTGGCTAATGTGGACTGGGAGCACAGACTAGTTGGTAGGACAGCTGAGGAACAGTGGAAGATTTTTAAGGTTATTTTTCTCAGTACTCAGCAAAAATATATTCCAGTGATAAGGAGGAATGTAAGCAAAGGAATAACCTGCTGTGAATAACGAAGAAAATGAAGGAAAGTATTAAATTAAAAACCAATGCATACAGAGTGGCCAAAACTAGTGAGGAATTAGAAGATTGGGAAAGCTTTAAAAAACAAAGGAGAATGATTAAGAAAGTGATAAAGAAAGGAAAGATAGATTATGAAACTAAACTGATGCAAAATATAAAAACTGATAGCAAAAAACTTTACAAATAAATAAAAAGGAAAAGAATGGCTAAAGTAAATGTTGCACCCTTAGAGGACGGGAAGGGGAATTTAATAATGGGAGACGAGGAAATCGCTGAGGCCGTAAAAAGTTTTTTTTGTGTCAGTCTTCACAGTAGAGGATACAATAGCTTATCAAACATTAACAGTTGTGGGACTATAGCGGGTGAGGTCCTTAAAACGATTACTATTACTAAAGAGGCAATGCTTGGTAAACAATGGGACTGAAAGTAGACAAGTCCCTAGGCCTGGATGGAATGCATCCCAGGGTACTGAAAGAAGTGGTAGACGTAATAGCAGATGCATTAGTTGTAATTTATCAAAATTCACTGGACTCTGGAGAAGTGCCGGCCGATTGGAAAATAGCTACTGTTAAGCTGCTGTTTAAAAAAAGTAGATAAAACGCGCATAACTACAGGCCGGTTAGCTTAACATCCATAGTTGAGAAAATGCTAGAATCCATCATTAAAGAAGGAATAACAGGATACCTGGGAAAGAATGGTTCGATCAAGCATATGTAGCACAGGTTCATGGAGGGAAAGTCACGTTTGATGAATTTACTGGATTTTTCTGAAGACGTGACTAGTATGGTAGACAGAGGGGAACCAGTGGATGTGGTGTCTTTTGATTTCCAGAAGGCATTTGATAAGATGCTTCGCAAAAGGTTGCTGAAGAAGATTAAGGTACACGGAGTTGGGGGTAAAGTGTTAGCATGGATTGAGGATTGGTTATCTAACAGAAAATAGAGAATTGGAATAAATGGGTGCTTTTCTGGTTGGCAGTTGATGACTAGTGGTGTTTGTACTGGGGCCTCAACTGTTCACCATATATATATAGACAAACTGGAGGAGGGGACCGAGTATAGGGTTAACAAAGCTTGCTGATGACATGAAGACGAACAAGAAAGCAAATTGTGTGGAGGACACGGAGAGTCTGCAGAAAGATTTGGATAAGCTGAGTGAGTGAGCAAGGATCTGGCAGATGGAGTATAATGTTGGCAAGTGAGGTTATCCACTTTGGAAGGAATAATAGTAAAGTGGGCTATTATTTAAATGGTGAAAAATTACAACATGCTACTGTGCAAAGGGACCTGGGGATCCTTGTGTACGAATCGCAAAAATCTCAGTCTGCAGGTGCAGCAGGTGATCAAGAAGACAAACGGAATGTTGGCCTTTATCATGAGGGGGATAGTATATAAAAGCAGGGAGGTCTTGCTGCAGTTGTACAAGGTGTTGGTGAGGCTACAATTAGAGTACTGTGTGTAATTTTGGTCCCCTTATTTGCAAAAGGATATATTGGCCTCAGGGGAAGTACAAAGAAGATCCTTCAGGTTGATACCGGAGGTGAGGGAGTTAGAGGAGAGATTGAGTAGATTGGACCAGCACTCATTGGAGTTTAGAAGGCTGAGAGGTAATCTTATAGAGACATAAGATAATGAAGGGGCTAAATAGGGTAGAGGCAGAGAGATTCTTTTCACTTAGAAACGAAACAAGAAGCAGAGGACACAGCCTCAAAATAAGGGGGGGAGGGGTCAGTTTAGAACAGAGTTAAAGAGGAACTACTTCTCTCAGAGGGTAGTGAACCTCTGGAATTTTCTGACCATTGAAGCTACCTTGAATATGTTTAAGTCATAGGTAGATAGATTTCTGATCTATGAGGGAATTAAGGGTTATGAGGAGCAGCGGGTAAGTGGAACTGAACCACTTTCAGATCAGCCATGATCTTACTGAATGGCAGGGCGGACTCGAAGGCTAGATGGCCTACTCCTGCCTCTATTCCTTATGTTTTTTTCAATATATAAAAGGTAAGAGAGGGGCAAAAATAGACGTTGGACCACAGAAAATGAAGCTGGAGAAGTAATAATAGGAAACAGAGAAATGGCAAAGGAGTTGAACAGTTACTTTGCATCAGTCTTCATGGTGGAAGATACCAGTGGGATGCCAGAGCTCCAGAAGAATCAGGGGGCACAGGGGAGTGTAGTGGCCATCACTGAGTTGGCACCCAGGTTGTTAAGGCGGCATACGGCGTGTTAGTTTTTATCAGTAGAGAGATTGAATTTCGGAGCCGTGAGATCATGTTACAACTGTACAAAACTCTGGTGCGGCCGCACTTGGAGTATTGCATACAGTTCTGGTCGCCTCATTATAAGAAAGATGTGGAAGCACTGGAAAAGGTGCAGAGGAGGTTTACCAGGATGTTGCCTGGTATGGTGAGAAGGTCGTATGAGGAAAGGCTGAGGGACTTGACGTTATTTTTGTTAGAGAGAAGAAGGTTAAGAGGTGACCTAATTGAGGCATACAAGATGATCAGAGGGTTAGATAGAGTAGACAGTGGGAGCCTTTTTTCTCAGATGGTAATGGCTAACACAAGGGGACATAGCTTTAAACAGAGGGTTGGTAATTATAGGACGGGTGTCAGAGGTAGGTTCTTTACTGAGAAGGTAATAGGGGTGTGGAATGCCCTGCTTGCAGCAGTTGTGGACTTGCCAACTTTAAGGGCATTCAAAAGGTCATTGGATAAGCATATGGATAACATTGTATTAATTAAGAGGGTCATTAGATGGTTTAACTGGTCAGCGCAACAGAGGGCCGAAGGGCACTGCACTGTAATGTTCTATGTTCTAAGGGTTTTGGGGAAACTGAAAGGTTTGAAGGTGGATAAGTCACGTGGACTGGATGGACTACATCACAGGGTTCTAAAAGAGATAGCTGAGGAAATTGTGGAGGCACTGGTGGTGATCTTTTAAGAATCATGTGAGGTAGGGAGGGTCTCAGAGGAAAACAGCGAATGTCACACTAGAAGGGAGGAAGGCAGCAGACAGGAAATGATAGGCAGGTTAGCCTGACTTCAGTCATGGGCAAGATTTGAGAGTCCTTTATTAAAGATGAGATTGCAGAGTTCTTGGAAGTACTAAAATAGGACTGTGTCAGCATGGCTTCATCAGGAGGAGGTCATGTCTGACAAATCCACGAGTTCTTTGAGGAGACAACAAGGAAGTGAGAAAAAAGAGAAGCAGTGGATATGACTCATTTACATTTCCAAAAGGCTGCATAGGAGACTGTTAAATAAGTGCCCACGGTATTAAGGGTAAAATCCTGGCATGGATAGAGGATTGGCTGACTGGCAGAAAGCAGAGAGTTGGGATAAAGAGGTTTTTTTCAGGATGGCAGCAGGTAACCAGTGGTGTGCCTCAGAGGTCAGTGCTGGGATCACTACTTATCAGAATATACATTAATCATTTCAAAGAAGGAACTAAAGGCAGTATTGTTAAATTTGCAGATGCTACAAAGCTATGTAGAGGGGAGGGTGCAGAGGGAGTTGGACAAGTTAGGTGAGTAGGCAAAGAAGTGGCAGATGGAATACAAAGTTAAAAAGTGTAAAGTTATCCACTTTGGAAGGAGGAATGGAGGCAGAGACTATTTTCTAAATGGAGAAATGCTCGGGAAATCAAAAACACAAAGCGACTTGGGAGTCCTTGTTCCACATTTTCTTATGGTTAACTTGCAGATTCAGTCAGCAGTTAGAAAGGCAAATGCAATGTTAGCATTCATGTCAAGAAGGCTAGAATACAAAAGCAGGGATGTGCTTCTGAAGCTGTGTAAGGCTCTGATCAGACCCCATTTGGTGTACTGAGAGCAGTTTTGGGCCTCATATTGAAGGAAAGATGTACTGACCTTGGAGAGGGGAATCTTATTGAAACTTACAGAATACTGAGAGGCCTGGAAAGTATGGATGTGGAGAGAATGTTTCCACTAATAGGAAAAACCTGAACCTGAGGGCACAGCCTCAGGCTAAAGGGGCAATTCTTTAAAACAGAGATGAGGAGGAGTTTCTTCAACTAGAGAGTGGTGAATCTGTGGAACTCTGCCACAGAAGACTGTGGAAACTAGGTCATTGAGTGTCTTTAAGATAGAGATAGATAAGTTCTTGATAAGTAAGATCGGGGTTGTGGGGAAAAGGCAGGAGAATGTAGATGAGAAAAATATCGGCCATGACTGAATGGTGGAGCATTTTCTGGGTAGTTGTATTCATTGCTATTAGTGCTGCTAAGGCCGTGCCTTAGGTTAAATCACCACCCAGAGCAGTCAATGGTCATCTGGGACTATAGTAACTTTTGTCTTTTACTGTCAGATATATCCTCCTGGTCAGTTAATACACGTCTCTTCTTCCCACTCCATTGTCATTTTCTCTCGTCTCTGAATTGCCCCTCAAGTTCCCATCCCCTTACCAATCTAGTTTGGCAACATGCCATCTTGGAGTCACATCTATGGCCACAGAAACATCCAGCAGCCCCCGTAACTGTGGAATTCTTCATCACCATAGTACTTTCAGTTTTCCTCCTCCCTCCTGTGAAGCTGAACCATCTGTGATACTACAAACCTGATTCATACTTTAATACTGAGGAATCATGTCAGTCATCAGTATTCAAAGTGTTAAGAGATTCCTGCACTGCATGTTTCTCTTATATACTCTAGCAGTCACCCATTCAACACTTCTAAGTATACTATCATGTAATCCTCAGCCTAATGGATGAGCCATAATGACGCCAGGCATTGATTAGGTTCTGTGACCTGGAGTTCATATTTCTACAGCTAATAATACTTTCTATAGATGAAGTTATCAGGGACACTTTGTGCCTGTACTATATCCTTTGTCTTACAGATGCACATTCCACATGACCAAGCAGCACTGGCATATCTTTGACTTTACGTAGTGTTTATTCACTTGTCACTTAGCAATTATCTGCTCTCTCCCCTCTCACAGCTCTTCATGTCTCCACACTCAACCCCTCTTGCACATCTTTTGAAGTCTCATCTCTTTCACACACTTTCACCTCTCCTTTTCCTGGCTCATCTTTCCTAATTCCCAATGACTGCATACTAGATTTTCCCCCAAGTCTGCTCAGTCCATAGAGACCCACTTCCTCCTGACCTTGGCCCTTGTGATGTGATAGGTACCATATACTTGCAGTTTCCCCTGCTATATTCTTTGCACCATTTGCCAATATCCGACAGATGCAAGTAATTCACAAGTCAGCTCTTTTGTGTTGCTATGGGAATCTGTCACTAATTATGTCGTCTTCTTTTGCTCCCACCATCCCACTTTCAAGCTCCTCCATTCCAGCCTGAGCTCCTCTCAAACTTTCTCAACCCAACTTTCACTTTTTATCCTCTCCCCCATCTCCTCATCAATCTCCCTTTTCTCATCTGTGCATACACTCACAAACACAAGGAAAAGGGCAAGAACAAAAAAGAAACACTTAGTTCAGAATACTGGGGTGGGGGAGTAACTATTTAAGGAGATTGGGAGGGTTCAGATCAGATATGGTTCTATACAGAAACTGCATATCACTTCTAAATCTAGAAACCACTGCATATCAAAAAGCAGGCTGATAAGAGGCACCACAGAAGAAATAATGAAGGCCTCTGATCATCATTTCCCAAACCACTGGCTACAGGCAAGGTGCCAATTATGTCATTATTTAAAAAGAAAGGACTGAATAGATTGAACGATTGCTGGTCAGTTAGCCTAATTTTTGTGATGGGCAATTTTGAAAATTTTCAGATGGACAAATTAGTTATGTAATCCAAAGCAGTCAGCATTGAATCATAAAATCAGAGCGCAGAAAGGTTCTTCAGCCCAATGGGTCTGCATTGACATGATTGTGGGAAAGTTGTGTTTGAATTAACTTCAAGGCAGTAGCAAGGATGATCAACAAGCATGCTTTATGCTATCTACATGGATTTTAACAAGGCTTTAATGAGGTCTCATATGAAAACTAGTCAAAAAGTAAATGCCCGTGGGATCTTATGGAAAGTGGCTCTAAAATGAATCTAAAATGATTCAGTGACAGAAGACAGGTAGTAAATGTACACAGGCATGTGACTGAATTGGCAGAGCTCAGTTTAAGGAACCTTGTTTTCTATGGAACTATCAAAGATTTAACCTTAACATTGGAGACATGATTAAGAAGTTTGCAAATGATTTGAAAATTGATCAATGGCCAGTCAGGTGGGAGGAAAATTGGCTTTTTTATTAGCTGAAGCATAGAATACAAGGGCAGCGAGGTTATGCTAGAACCAAATAAAACACTAAGTTAGGCCACATCTAGAGTACGGTATACATGTGGTCACCACATTACTGGAAGGACATCAGCTCATCTGATAGGGTACAGAGGAGCTTCACAAGGATATTGCCAGGAATGGAGAATTTTGATGATAGAGAAAGAACAAATATGCTTGGAACAAAGGCAGCTTAGAGGAGATTTCTAAGATGTGTATATAATTGAGAATAGGAAGCACATATTTCCCTTATTAACAGCAGTGGCACCAACTTAAAGTATTTAGTAGAAGGATTAGAAAGGAGTTGAGGAGAAGTCTTTTCAGCTGGAGGGAATGTGTATCTGAAACTAATTACCTGAACAGGTGGGAGAAACACCCATATCACATTTAAAAGTACCTAACGTCATCAGGGCTGACGTTAAATTTGTTCATTTTTGTTATAGTCATGGTATGGCCAGCAGATTTTCTAGAATACTGCTAATATTGTGTCAGGGGTTCTTCTGCTCTTGTTGCTGCTTATGCTGGGAGATGCTTAATTCTGCTCATATGGTCTTACGATTGCATTATTAATATCACATCTGAAGTTTAGCACCATCAGCCAGCGCAATAACTAGAAATGTAAAATAAAATGAAAACAGCACAAGGTTTGTACTGCACATAAAGTCATCATGGGCTACATATTCAAATCCTGGAGTTGACCTTGAGGTGGCGACCTTTTGACTGAAAGGTCACTGCCACCACTGAGCATTGCCAAACTTCTCTATTTAATGTTGCAGTATTTGCAGTTTTTAAAAATCAAGACAAAAACAAAAGCAAAACATTGCTGATCTGAAAATCTGGAATAAAAACAGAAGATGCTGAAAAAGGCTCAACAGATCTGAGAGCATCACTCTAGAAAAAATACAGCCACAATGTTGCACGACTCTGCTTCAGAGCTCTTAGGAAGAGTTATATAGACAAGAAACATTTTCTCTATTTTTCTCTCCATTAATTCATGTGACAATAGTATATGAAATCAATGTAATAAAAAGTATTGTTTCTTGCACACTATACTGACAAAGCGTACCATTCATAGAGAAGGAAAGAACATAACTTAAGAAATAGGAGCAGGAGTAGGCCATCCAGCTCCTCGAGCCTGCCCTGCCATTCAATAAGATCATGACTGATCTGCAGTGGTTCAGTACCGCTTTCTCCCCATAACCCTTAAATCTCTTGTCAATCAAAAACCTATCCACTCTTGACTTGAACATATTCAGCGAGGAAGCCTCCACCACCTCATCAGGCAGAGAATTCCAAAGATTCACCACCCTTTGCGTGAAGAAACTCCTCCACAACTCTGATCTGAACCGCCTACCCCCTTATCTTGAGCTGTGCCCTCTAGTCCTGCTATCTTTGCTAAGCGGGAAGAGTCTCTCAACCTCGACCTTATCCATCCCCTTCATTATCTTATACGTCTCTATAAGATCCCCGCTCAGCCTTCTAAACTCCAAAGAGTACAAACCTAGCCTATTTAGTCTCTCCTCATAATCCAACGCCCTCATCTCCGTATCAGCCTAGTAAACGTTCTCTGCACCCCCTCCAAGGCCAATATATCCTTCCTCAAATGCGGCGACCAAAACTGCACACAGTACTCCAGCTGCGGCCTCAGCAGCACCGTATACAGCTGCAACAGAACCTCCCTACTTTTATATTCTATCCCCCTAGCTATAAAGACCAACATTACATTCACCTTCTTAATCACCTGCTGCAGCTGCAGACTGTGTTTTTGCGATTTGTGCACAAGGACCCCCAGGTCCCTCTGCACTGTCGCATGCTGCAGCTTTTCGCCATTTAAATAGTAGTCCTCCCTACCATTATTCTTACCAAAGTGGATAACCTCACACTTGCTAACATTATATTCCATCTGCCAGGTCCTCGCCCACTCACTCAACCTATCCAGATCCCTCTGCAGGCTTTCCACACCCTCCACACAATTTGCTTTTCCACTCATCTTATTGTCATCAGCAAATTTCATCACCCTGCACTCTGCCCCTTCCTCCAGATCATCTGTGTAAATGGTAAATAGTTGAGGCCCAAGTACCAATCCCTGGGGCACTCCACTAGTCACCAGCTGCCAAACAGAATAGCACCCATTAATACCTACCCTCTGCTTCCTATTAGGCAACCAATCCTCTATCCAGTCTAATACCCTACTCCCAACTCCCTGCACCTTAACCTTCTGCAGCAATCTTTTGTGAGGCACGTTATCAAACGCCTTTTGGAAATCCAAAAACACCGCAGCCACCGGTTCCCCTCTGCCTACCACACTAATCACTTCCTCAATGAACTCCAATAAATTCATGAAGCACGACTTCCCCTTAACGAATGCATGCTGCGTCTGCTTGATCAAACAGTTCATATCCAGGTACCTCGTTATTTCTGCTTTGGCGACAGATTCAAGCATTTTTCTGACTTTTCCGAAAGGAGACAGTGCAGAATGTAGTGTTACAGTCATAGCTAGGATGTAGAGAAAGATCAACTTAATATAAGTAAGTCCATTCAAAAGTCTGTCAGCAGCAGATAAGAAGCTGTTCTTGAGTTGGTTGATATGTTAGCTCAGACTTTCGTACCTCTTTCCCCGAAGTAAAAAGGTGAAAGAGGGAATGTCTGGGGTGTGTGGGATCCTTAACTATGCTGGCTGCTTTTTTGTGGCAGCGGGAAGCGTAGACAGAGTCAATGGATGGGAGGCTAGTTTGCGTGATGGATTGGGCTACCTTTGAGCTTTCACGTAGATGGCACGGTAACACAGTAGTTAGCACTGCTGCTTCACAACTCCAGGGACCTGTGCTTGATTCCTGGCTTGGGTCACTGTGTGGAGTTTGCACATTCTCCTCATGTCTGTGTGGGTTTCCTCTGGGTGCTCTAGTTTCCTCCCACAGTCCAAAGGGATTAGGTTGATTGGTCATGCTAAAAATTGCCTGAGTCCTGACAATGCATACACTTGCGGTAAATATGTACGATATGGGGGTAGGATCTGGGTGGGTGCAGACTCGATGAGCCGAATGCTCTCCCTCTGCACTGTAGGGATTCAATGATTCTTGTGGTCTAGGGCAAACCAGAAGCCATACCAAGCTGTCATACAACCAGAAAGAATGTTTTCTATGGTGCATTTGTAAAAGTTCGTGAGGGCTGTAGGTGATATGCTAAATTTTCTTAGTCTTCTGAGAAAGTAGAGGTGTTGGTGGGCTTTCTTAACTATAGTATCTGCATGGGGGATCCAAGGCAGGTTGTTAGTGCTCTGGACACCTAAAAACATGAAGCTCTCGACCCTTTCTATTTCATCCCTGTTGATAGAGACAGGGACATGTTCTCCTTTATGCTTCCTGAAGTTGATGACAATCTCCTTTATTTTGTTGACATTGAGAGATTGTTGTTGTCACACTCATTCACCAGATTCTCTCTCTCATTCCTGTACTCTCATTATTGTTTGAGATTCTATCCACTACAGTGATGTCATCAGCAAACTTGAAAATCGAATTGGAGGGGAATTTTGCCACACAGTCATAGATGTGTTTAAGTAGTACAGTAGGGGGCTGGGAACACAGCTTTGTGGGACACCGGTGTTGAGAATGATCATGGAGGTGTTTTGCGAATTCTTACTGATTGTGGTCTATGAGTTTGGAAGTTCAGGATCCAGTCACAGAGGGAGGTTCTGAGGCCCAGGCCATAGAGTTTGGAGATGAGTTTTATGGGAATAATGGCATTGAAAGCTGAGCTGTAGTCAATAAATAGGAGTCTGACATAGGTGTCCTTGTTATCTCGGCATTCCAGGATTGAACGCAGGGTCAGAGAAATGGCACCTGTTGTGGTGGTAGGCAAACTGTAGTTGATCCAGGTAGGCCGGGAGGCTGGAATTCACGTTGCCACAACTGCTGAGATTTTCCAGCATTTTCTGTTTTTATTTAAAAATCCACAGCTTTGTTGTTGGTAACTATTTACATGCAATCTTTTTAGCAGTTGTATTGAAGGCACCTATGTATGCTACTGTACATAATCGGCATGCAACAGCTCTTAAAGTGCTATTTGCATTTACAACAAATATCACTAATTCTCAAGCAGTTAGCATTGGACTCTGCATACCTTCAATATTTGAAGCTACCATTTTATCGCTGCATTAAATCATAAACAACAAGTCACTTAAATGAAATCACTACAAGGACTGGTTACCATAACATGCAATTATAGCAGAGATTGCATAATTACTACATAAATAAATAATTCCATTATTGCCTGGAGAGCAACATGTCGCTACAGCACACTGATACCAGAAGCTTACAACAGAACTTTCAAATGCCGAAAGTATGGAATGATCCAATTATCTACCACATATCTACAATGCTAATTTTAAAACCAACTATTCCAAACATAAAAATCAAGTTCTTTTCATACCTGGATAAGATATTGAAACAAATGAAACAGCTTCAAATTGGAAAGCTTGATTAAATGTACAAATGATTAAATGCTAATTTTAACGGGGTGATGTGGAAGGAAAAATTTTATTTATTTATTCATTAGTCACAACTAGGCTTCCATATTGGCTGATTGCACAGATCATTCAAACTGTGTTTTCAATCATTCGACTGTCAGCTTGGTTCTGTGTATTACTCTCATTTCAGAATCAGGTCATGGGTTCAAGTCCAACTGGAACTTCAGCACTATGCATGCTGCAAAAAAGCAAAACTGAAGTCGCATCTTCAAGTATACAATTGGGTCAATCTTACACTCCTCCAGCAACTAATACCATCAAAACACAGACTAGCTAGTTGCTCATACCATTATAGTTTGTGAATCATCTTGGGCTCAAAACCGTCCTTTTGTTCACAGAATCACAGATCCTTATGGTGTTGAAGGAGGCCATTCGGCCCATTCAAACTTTACGTCTTTCTGAAAGAACATTCCATCTAGATCCACTATTCCAGATGCCAACACCCTCCAGGTAAAAACAAATTCTTCACACTATTTTCATTCCTTTGCCCATTATTTTAAACTGTGCACTCTAGCTCTGAATGTATTTTTGATTGGGATCAGTTTCTCACTATTTATACTGTCCACACCTCTCAAGATCTTGAATTAAGTCTCTCTCAGCCTTCTTTTCTTCAAGGAAATTTTTCTCCAATATATCCTCCTAGCTACAGATGTTTATCCCGAGAGTTATTCTTGTGAATCTCCTCTGTACTCTCTCCAATGCTTTCACATTCTTAAGAATGGCACCAAGAACTGGATACAATCTCCAATTTTTGTATCATCCACAAATTTTGAAATCATGCTCTCACACCACTGTAGAATTATTGCACCTCTCTAATTTCTTTGCAAATGTGTTTCTCTACATTCCTTTCACTAGTTGGACTAGTGTATTACACCAAAGTTATTGCACTTTTTCATTCCATATTTCTAGCCAGAAAGAATCTGTTCTTTATCCCTCTGGGACATTATCTCTCTTGCTCATATTGGAATGCCATCATTAATCAATAATGCTACTCCCTTGCTCTATAGGACTTCCAGTTTTCCTCCTCTCCTCCTGTCTCTCAAACACCTTGAACCCTGGAATATTTAACACATGGTCCTGCCTTCCTTTGAGCCAGATCTCTATCACAGCAATATCACAATCCCATTTGTCAACCTGCGCCTATAGCTCACCAATCTGATTAACCAAATTCCATGCATTCGTATACAATAATTTTGAATTGGGCTTTTTTTTTTTAAATTTTTTCCCCTTACTCTGACTTCATCTAGTGACTTACTATAAGCTACTCCAGTTCATAGAACATAACAGCACAGAACAGGCCCTTCGGCCTTCGATGTTGCGCCAATCAGTTAAGAAAAAGCAATGACCCTCTAACCTAAACCATTCCCTTTTCATCCATAAACTTATCTACTAACCTCTTAAACAACACCAAACTTGGCGCATCTACAACTGCAGCAGGCAGGGCATTCCATACCCTCACCACCCTTTGGGTAAAGAACCTACCTCTGACATCCGTCCTATAACTACCACCCCTTAATTTAAAGCTATGTCCCCTCGTGCTAGCTTTCTCCATCATAGGAAAAAGGCCATCACTGTCCATCCTATCTAAACCTCTAATCATCTTATATGTTTTATATGTTTCAATAAGTTCTATCAAACTCTTCAAGTATTCTATTTACCTTGATATTGATGTCTTTGGTTAGTTTAGATCAGTTGGCTGGACATCTGGTTAGTGATGCAGAGTGGCACTGAGAGCACAGGTTCAATTCCCATAACGGCTGCAGATATTCATTAAGGCCGTGCCTTAGGTTAAATCACCACCCAGAGCAGTCAATGGTCATCTGGGACTATAGTAACTTTTGTCTTTTACTGTCAGATATATCCTCCTGGTCAGTTAATACACGTCTCTTCTTCCCACTCCATTGTCATTTTCTCTCGTCTCTGAATTGCCCCTCAAGTTCCCATCCCCTTACCAATCTAGTTTGGCAACATGCCATCTTGGAGTCACATCTATGGCCACAGAAACATCCAGCAGCCCCCGTAACTGTGGAATTCTTCATCACCATAGTACTTTCAGTTTTCCTCCTCCCTCCTGTGAAGCTGAACCATCTGTGATACTACAAACCTGATTCATACTTTAATACTGAGGAATCATGTCAGTCATCAGTATTCAAAGTGTTAAGAGATTCCTGCACTGCATGTTTCTCTTATATACTCTAGCAGTCACCCATTCAACACTTCTAAGTATACTATCATGTAATCCTCAGCCTAATGGATGAGCCATAATGACGCCAGGCATTGATTAGGTTCTGTGACCTGGAGTTCATATTTCTACAGCTAATAATACTTTCTATAGATGAAGTTATCAGGGACACTTTGTGCCTGTACTATATCCTTTGTCTTACAGATGCACATTCCACATGACCAAGCAGCACTGGCATATCTTTGACTTTACGTAGTGTTTATTCACTTGTCACTTAGCAATTATCTGCTCTCTCCCCTCTCACAGCTCTTCATGTCTCCACACTCAACCCCTCTTGCACATCTTTTGAAGTCTCATCTCTTTCACACACTTTCACCTCTCCTTTTCCTGGCTCATCTTTCCTAATTCCCAATGACTGCATACTAGATTTTCCCCCAAGTCTGCTCAGTCCATAGAGACCCACTTCCTCCTGACCTTGGCCCTTGTGATGTGATAGGTACCATATACTTGCAGTTTCCCCTGCTATATTCTTTGCACCATTTGCCAATATCCGACAGATGCAAGTAATTCACAAGTCAGCTCTTTTGTGTTGCTATGGGAATCTGTCACTAATTATGTCGTCTTCTTTTGCTCCCACCATCCCACTTTCAAGCTCCTCCATTCCAGCCTGAGCTCCTCTCAAACTTTCTCAACCCAACTTTCACTTTTTATCCTCTCCCCCATCTCCTCATCAATCTCCCTTTTCTCATCTGTGCATACACTCACAAACACAAGGAAAAGGGCAAGAACAAAAAAGAAACACTTAGTTCAGAATACTGGGGTGGGGGAGTAACTATTTAAGGAGATTGGGAGGGTTCAGATCAGATATGGTTCTATACAGAAACTGCATATCACTTCTAAATCTAGAAACCACTGCATATCAAAAAGCAGGCTGATAAGAGGCACCACAGAAGAAATAATGAAGGCCTCTGATCATCATTTCCCAAACCACTGGCTACAGGCAAGGTGCCAATTATGTCATTATTTAAAAAGAAAGGACTGAATAGATTGAACGATTGCTGGTCAGTTAGCCTAATTTTTGTGATGGGCAATTTTGAAAATTTTCAGATGGACAAATTAGTTATGTAATCCAAAGCAGTCAGCATTGAATCATAAAATCAGAGCGCAGAAAGGTTCTTCAGCCCAATGGGTCTGCATTGACATGATTGTGGGAAAGTTGTGTTTGAATTAACTTCAAGGCAGTAGCAAGGATGATCAACAAGCATGCTTTATGCTATCTACATGGATTTTAACAAGGCTTTAATGAGGTCTCATATGAAAACTAGTCAAAAAGTAAATGCCCGTGGGATCTTATGGAAAGTGGCTCTAAAATGAATCTAAAATGATTCAGTGACAGAAGACAGGTAGTAAATGTACACAGGCATGTGACTGAATTGGCAGAGCTCAGTTTAAGGAACCTTGTTTTCTATGGAACTATCAAAGATTTAACCTTAACATTGGAGACATGATTAAGAAGTTTGCAAATGATTTGAAAATTGATCAATGGCCAGTCAGGTGGGAGGAAAATTGGCTTTTTTATTAGCTGAAGCATAGAATACAAGGGCAGCGAGGTTATGCTAGAACCAAATAAAACACTAAGTTAGGCCACATCTAGAGTACGGTATACATGTGGTCACCACATTACTGGAAGGACATCAGCTCATCTGATAGGGTACAGAGGAGCTTCACAAGGATATTGCCAGGAATGGAGAATTTTGATGATAGAGAAAGAACAAATATGCTTGGAACAAAGGCAGCTTAGAGGAGATTTCTAAGATGTGTATATAATTGAGAATAGGAAGCACATATTTCCCTTATTAACAGCAGTGGCACCAACTTAAAGTAATTAGTAGAAGGATTAGAAAGGAGTTGAGGAGAAGTCTTTTCAGCTGGAGGGAATGTGTATCTGAAACTAATTACCTGAACAGATGGGAGAAACACCCATATCACATTTAAAAGTACCTAGATATGAACGCAGTGTCTACTGCAGTCTACAGATCAAGTACTGGGAAGGCTGGACACCTATTGTTAAACTAACACAGACATGAGGAGCTAAATGGCCTCCTTCAGGCTGCAAATCATCTATGTTTTTGTAAACAAGGCTTCTAATCTATATATGGTTGAAATTTGATGTTCTGAATGTGTTTGAATACAGAAGTCCAAAACAGACAGCGGGAATGGGTGAATGGAAGAGTGGTAGATAACAAGCAGATAGTAAATGGGCTGTCGGCAATAGACTGAAGTCAATGGATTTATAGCAACTTACTGAGTGACTGACCAATCTAAGCTGGATCCTGAGAGAAAACCTATTTGAAGCATCAAGTCCTATCTACAATTATAAATAGAACAGGAAGCAATTAGTGTCACTATCGACTAAAAAACCAACTGTCACTGGATTTCCAATGTGGTTATTGTGACAGGTCCCAGAAAAAGGGATGAAATTTCATAACTAAAGTCTGAAAGTCCAATCCCTTTACACACAAAAACTTGTAAACATTCAAAGCTCATTTCCAAACTTCCTGCTTGGTCTCAAATTACAAACAATATATTCCCCTTAACAACTTTTAGCTCATTTCCTCTTCATTCTTGCTGTTGGTGACTTAGTAAATACCCAGCAAAATTCTCAATTGGGCCATCAGAGTATGGATTAAGATAACCAGAACTGAGTTTAATGACAACAGTTCACAACAAACAGAGAGTTCAATAAGGACATCACAACAGTCAGGTACAAAGATATTTAATCATAAAGGTGCAGCCAGATGTGGATGTTGTGATTAGTGGTTAGCCCCAAGATGTCTGTGCAGTCTTATTTTCATGTCAACGTAAAACACATTAAACATCTAAATGAATTGCTTTCCTGAACTGTCAAACAGAAGGAATTCAGCTATCACTGACTCATGCCAGGATTCTACACACACTACATCTGTACTATTTATCACCATAGTCAAAAATACAACTATATAAAAGTGTACATATATGCATGGGGGACACACACATTTATGCATACACATACACTATTATAGAATCTTCTCCATGTTGGTCTTTTCTGAGGGATAGTGACTACAGATGGTTGAAGGGCACCATAGGATTTCAGTGACCATTCAACATGGGAATGGAGGGTAGCAGGTTTTAGTTCAGTCGGGCAGTATGACCATTGTTCTTATTCCATGCAAGGGCTAAGACAGTGGGTGGCAGCAAATTATTGAAATTAAGGGTCCGGTGGAAGCAAAGAACACTGCAAAGGAGTTCCTATCTGAACCTGTTATTCCATCTCCCAGCTGTGGCCACTGGATAACAACTGACAGCAGGAACTATGGCTGGCTGCCTGCCTCCTCCCTGATCTTGAGAAGCTGGGATCAGCTGCGATATTGTAACCACTGACCTGAGCACAAGGAGGGATGGATACCCAGACCTTCCTTTCTGGGTGGCTCAATATTGTGTACCACAATGTGCATCAAGAGAGTCAAGGAAGATCTGTATTGATGACATACAGCTAGATATTTTTTGCGCAATTAGTTTTATAGTGTTTTGGTTAACAAAACAAAAAGTATTGAAGGTGCAGCTGCTGCTCTTCACAGTTTTCTCCCAGGCATCAGATAATAGGTTTTCACAGGCATCAACAGGAGATACTCAAATGTAACAGCTACTGAGTGGGTCAAAGGAAATTACATACACATCTTGCTATTACTAATATTGACACAATCAATGCCAAAATATTGCCCTTATAAAGGCGATAGGTGACCAGAAAATTGAACAAATGTTACCTTGCCGGAGGTGGTGATCTTTGCTTTGGTTTTTCTTTCTCTCGCTCGCGGTCTTTTTGCGCTCTATCCTTTTCTTCTCGTTTTGCACGCTCTCTCTCCCACTCTTCTTTTCTCCGTTGCCGTTCTTTGTCACGTTCACGCTCTCTGTCTCGCTCTCTCTCTCGTATCCTGTTTCCTCGTTCTCTTTCTCTTTCCCTTTCTCGTTCCCGCTGTTCTCTGTGTCTATCACGTTCTCTTTCTCGCTCTCTTTCTCGTTCTCTTTCTCTCGCCCTTTCCTGCTGGATAGGAAAAGAAGATTACATTCTTCATCCATTCTTAAAGAAGCAATAATATTTGTCTTTCACTCCTCCTGACTCAGAATCCCTACACATTGCAGGAGACGCTATTTGGCCCATTGCATCTGCACCAATTTTCTTAAGAGCTTCTTACCAAGGCCCTCTTCCCTGCCCTATTCCTGGAACCCCACAAGTTTACTATGGCTAATGATTCTAATCTACACATGTTGGGGCACTAAGGGGCAATTTGGCATAGCCAATTTACCTCACATGCACATCTTCGGAGTGTGGGAGGAAACCAAAGCACCCAAAAGAAATCCATGTGGACACAGGGATAATGTACCAACTCCACACAGACGCTCAAGGTTAGAATCAAACCCAGGTTGCTAATGCTGTGAGGTAGCAGTGCTAACTAACCACTGTGCCGTCCACAGTAGCACTAAAATATTTATAGGATCAAGAGAAACCAGACTTTAGCCGTCGATAGTAACATCAGCACTAGTTATAGTGCTGTATCAAGTCGCACACAATAGAACAAAATAGATGGTCACAGATTAAATTCTCACTCTGCACTGCACTAGGTTATTTTAGCTGGGTCAGAGAGGTCTCTGATTAAAGGATGGAGAAAAGGATCATGTCTATTGTTGGAGTGAGTGTGTGGCCATCACACAAGGGAGGAATTGATCAAGTTGAGCAGGGTAATGAGTTTCTGGCTATGGAAAGATCATTCCAGAAACAGGAATGCAGGAAAGGAGAATAAAAGTTGAAAAAAGGGATTAATTTCATTTCAGAACTCATTCAGACAACCTATTTCTCAATAATATTGCATTGTGAAATATTTTCCATGCCTGAGTAATTATTGATAGGTAATGCTTGTAAGCACTATTTCAAGTGTAAATATTTCCTGCAGATTTGCACAATAGGAAGGGGGTGTGGCAGATGAGGTCAAAACACAATCCCAAATTAAGTCATTACAACAACTGGTGTTAATGGAGCATTTTTTAACATGATTTAATAATCTTTCCTTTCAGTTTTCTCAGTTACAATTCTGGGACTCAGATCAAGATGGAATATGTGGCCATGACAGCTGGAACTAAAAAGGCAAAAAACAGTTTTGTAGATGCTGGAACTCAAACAAAATCAAAAACTGCAGGAAACTTTAATCAGATTGGGGCACATCTGTGAAGAAAGTTAATGTTTAGCTGTGGACCCTTCATATGAAGTGGAAGATATTAGCTATGAACAGATAGATGCAAAGGACAAAGACAAAAGGATGAAGGATGGATTAGTAAATTTGCAGATGACACTAAAGTCGGTGGAGTGGTAGATAGTGAAGAGGGGTGTTATAGTTTGCAGAGAGACTTGAACAAGTTGCAGAGCTGGGCCGAGAGGTGGCAAATGGAGTTTAATGTGGAAAAGTGTGAGGTAATGCACTATGGCAGAAATAATAAATGTGTAGAGTATAGGGCTAATGGTAGGATTCTTAGTGGTCTTGATGAACAGAGGGATCTTGGTGTGTATGTGCATAGATCCCTGAAAGTAGGCAGTCAAGTCGAGAAGGTTGTTAAGAAGGCATCTGGAGTCTTGGCTTTTATTGGTAGGGGGATTGAATTTCGGAGCCGCAACGTCATGTTGCAACTGTACAAAACTCTAGTGCGGCCGCACTTTGAGTATTGTGTGCAGTTCTGGTCCCCACATTATAAGAAAGATGTGGAGGCATTGGAGAGGGTACAGAGTAGGTTTACCAGGATGTTGCCTGGTATGGAGGGCAGGTCTTATGAAGAGAGGCTGAGGGATTTGAGGTGGTTTTCGTTAGAAAGGAGGCGGCTAAGAGGGGACCTTATCGAAACATATAAGATGATTAGAGGTTTAGATAGGGTGGACAGTGATAGCCTTTTTCCTAGGATGGAGAAAGCTAGCACGAGGGGACACAGCTTTAAATTACGGGGTGATAGTTATAGGACGGATATCAGAGGTAGGTTCTTTAACCAAAGGGTGGTTCGGGAGTGGAATGCTCTGCCTGCGGCAGTGGTAGACGCGCCAAGTTTGGTGGCATTTAAGAGGTTAGTTGATAAGTATATGGAAGAGAAGGGAATGGTTTAGTTTGGAGGGTCATTGCTTTTTATATTGGTCGGCGCAACATCGAAGGCCGAAGGGCCTGTTCTGCGCTGTAATGTTCTATGTTCTAAAATGCGTACAATAGAATCCAAAAGCAAAGAACTGCAGATGTCAGCAATTTGAAATAAGAAAATACTGGAAATACTCAAATAGGTTAGGAAACATTTGTGGAGAGAAAGAGAGTTTGTGTTTCAAGTCTGTGACTTTGCTTATGTTCTGGAGAGGTTACAGACCTGGAAGGCTAACACTTTTTCACTCCAAGTTGCTTCCAGACTGTCAAGATTACCCGCATTTTCTGATTTTATTGTAAAAAAAATAGAATGAACCACAATTACTTAAGTGAAAATCATAGATTATTAAAAAGATGAAATTCTACAGGAATGAGATAATATGAGGCATAATGTCAGAAATAAGAAATGAGACAGTGTGTACAGCTATAAGGCTGTGGAATAAGCAAGTTGAAGTAAAGCATGAAAAAAACGACAAAGCAGAAGTGGGATCTAATGAATCTAGAGCCTGATACAAGAGGAAAGGAGGTTGATACCAAGAATAAAAACAAATCCCCTCTCCTTTTGTCACCTTTTCCTGTCTTTCCTGTCTGTGTTTAAAAGGAAAAAGGAGGCTTATGTCAGGATGAGGCTTGAAGGCTCAGTTAGTGCAATGGATAACTATAGATTAGCCAGGAGGGAGCTGAAGAGTGAATTGAGGAGAGCTAAGAGGGGACACGAGAAGACTTTGGCTGATAGCTTTAGGATTCTCCTTAATCCTTTCTTTAGATATGTTAAGAATAGAAGATTGGTTAGGGCAAGATTAGGGCCAGTCATAGACAGCAGTGGGACGTTGTGCGTGGAGCCTGAAGAGATTGGTGAGGCACTGAATAAATATTTCTCTTCGGTATTCACGCAGAGTGCTGGAAATGTAGCTATGGAGAACACTGAGGGACAGGGTTGCAAATTGGGAAGTATTGTAGTAGATAGGGAGGATGTGCTAGAAATTCTCGAGGGTTTGAAGTTGGATAAGTCCCCTGGGCCGGACGGGATTTACCCTAGGATTCTCTGGGAGGCAAGAGAGGAGATTGCAGAGCCTCAGGCTCTGATCTTCAGGTCCTCGTTGGTTACGGGTGTGGTTCCGGAGGACTGGAGGATAGCGAATGTGGTCCCATTGTTTAAGAAGGGGAAGAGAGACCTTCCTGGGAATTATAGGCCAGTGAGTCTTACTTCTTTGTGGGCAAGGTATTGGAGAGAATTATTAGGGATAGGATTTATAGTTATTTAGAGAGAAATGAATTGATTGGGGATAGTCAGCATGGTTTTGTGAAGGGTAGGTCGTGCCTTACTAACCTTAGAGTTTTTTGAAAAAGTGACCAAAGAGGTGGATGGGGGGTAAGGCAGTTGATGTGGTATATATGGACTTTAGTAAGGCGTTCGATAAGGTGTCCCATGGAAGGCTTCTGCAGAAAATGCAGATGTATGGGATAGAGTGTGATTTAGCTAATTGGATTAGAAATTGGCTAGCAGATAGAAGACAGAGGGTGGTGGTTGATGGGAGATATTCATCGTGGAGTTCGGTGACAAGTGGTGTACCTCAGGGGTCTGTTTTGGGGCCCCTGCTGTTGTAATTTTTATAAATGATCTGGATGAGGGTATTGAAGGATGGATTAGTAAATTTGCAGATGACACTAAAGTCGGTGGAGTGGTAGATAGTGAAGAGGGGTGTTATAGTTTGCAGAGAGACTTGGACAAGTTGCAGAGCTGGGCCGAGAGGTGGCAAATGGAGTTTAATGTGAAAAGTGTGAGGTAATGCACTTTGGCAGGAACAATAAATGTGTAGAGTATAGGGCTAATGGTAGGGCTCTTAATAGTGTTGAGGAACAGAAGGATCTTGGTGTATGTGTCAATAGATCCCTGAAAGTAGGCAGTCAAGTGGATAAAGTTGTTAAGAAGGCTTATGGAGTCTTATCTTTTATTGGTAGGGGGATTGAATTTAGGAGCCGCAGCATCATGTTGCAGCTGTACAAAACTCTAGTGCGGCCGCACTTGGAGTATTGTGTTCAGTTCTGGTCCCCGCATTATAAGAAAGATGTGGAGGCATTGGAGAGGGTACAGAGGAGGTTTACCAGGATGTTGCCTGGTATGGAGGGCAGGTCCTATGAAGAGAGGTTGAAGGATTTGAGGTTGTTTCCGTTAGAAAGGAGGCGGCTAAGAGGGGATCTTATTGAAGCATATAAGATGATTAGAGGTTTAGATAGGGTGGACAGTGATAGCCTTTTTCCTAGGATGGAGAAAGCTAGCACGAGGGGACACAGCTTTAATTTAAGGGGTGATAGTTATAGGACGGATATCAGAGGTAGGTTCTTTACCCAAAGGGTGGTTCGGGATTGGAATGCCCTGCCTGCAGCAGTTGTAGATGCGCCAAGTTTGGTGGTGTTTAAGAGGTTAGTTGATAAGTATATGGAAGAGAAGGGAATGGTTTAGTTTGGAGGGTCATTGCTTTTTATATTGGTCGGCGCAACATCGAAGGCCGAAGGGCCTGTTCTGTGCTGTAATGTTCTATGTTCGCTCCATCCACCCTTTGTCTAATTCTTTTATCGATGTGCTTTATTTATGATATCTCCCAATTTGAACCAAATGTTTGTGTTACCTCACTTGTGTTATCCAAAGATACTACCTGACCTGCTGGATGTATCCAGGAATTAAAATAGTCTACTTTCATTCATTCCAAGTTAATACATTGAAAATGCTGAATTATCCAACTGCCTGAATTGATATCCAAAAGATGGCAGAGAGAACTTGATGTTAATTTTTAGATTTAATATTTTAATTGGGGTAGAACGGACTGAAAGTTTGTGTGCAAAATAAACAACTTGGGCTGGCTGGTTAAGTGATTGGTTTCTGTGCTAGTTTATACATCCTCTGATGCAAAGAGATTACACAATCAAAAAAATCTTTTCCAGGTGTTAATGCAAAACCTAAATCCAGTGCTAATTTTACGATCATAGTTTATTCGCACAGAAATCAGCACTTTCCTCAATACAACAACAAGCAAATAGCTTCTAACAACAACTCAGCTTAGATTAGCAGTAACAGTGGAAATCTTGGGATGCAGAGATTCCATCAAGTGCCCAGCCTTTAACAGTGGCTACAATTTCAGGTTAAGAATAAATTAGGGAACTCAGTTAGAGACAAGCAGAGCTTCAGCCCACCAACTGGAAGCAGTTCATATCTAGTTAAGAAAGCTTCGAATAAAAAAAAAAAGCACATGGGGTTCTGGGCTTTGGCTACCTAAACTGTATAATTCTGTGGGTCACATTTGGATTAATGAAGAAACAGAGAAATGAGGAAAAAGCTCTGGCCTTCTTCCTGTCGCTGGTTAAACAGGCCAATTTCCTAACAAGCTTGTCCACCTCAACGACTCCAACAGCTACAGCTCATTTTTACTGTCAGCAGGTCAACTCAATTTCAGTGCAGGAACTGATTTAAGGATCTGAATGAACAGAAATACTGGGTAATATTTAATGAAGTACGCTTTATTTATCAAAATGCTTACCCTATAATGATAGTCTGCCTCTGTCCACTGGACTCTGAAGTTCTCGTATTGTCCACCATGCCAGTACCGTTCAACTTCATGTTCATAGTAGGGAGTTATATAGGGGTCAGGCCTAAGGGCCAAGAAAGTAAAACATATCTTAAGTTTGTGTATTCAAAGTTCCATTCTATTTTACATGAATTAGGAGTGTTCACAAGACACCAACAACAGAAAGGTGACTTCGGTTGCTCTATGGTTATCTGCAGCCGCGATGACCCAACTAATGACTCTTTGTGCAAAGAATTAGACAACGAAATCTAGCAACCAGTTAATCCAGACTGGACACAAACAGTCTAATCCCTCCCTCTCGTAAATACTTCCCCATTACATGGGGTGTGATTGCTGGATAATGAGGAGGAATGAGAATTCTAAGCCCAGTGGATCCGTTCGTATCATCATGTCCAATCTGTACATTCATCAAGGACAGTTCCAATTCATAAATCATAGGCACACTGAACCACTGAGAGTTTTAATAGAAACACAAAATAGGAATAAGCAACTCAGCACTTCAAGAATGCTCCACTTTTCAATAGGATCATGACTGATCCTTGATCTTAACACCATACTCCTGTGATCTCCACGTTCCTAGATGCTTTTAGTCAAAAAATCTACATTTTTCCTTCTTGAACATATTCAATGATTTTTGCCTCCACATCCTTGTGTGGTACAGAATTTCACAGGTTCATCACTGATCGAGGTCAGTCCTAAATAGCCTACCTGTATTCTGAGATTGTGATCCCTTGTTCTAGAACCTTTCCTCCCCCAGCCAGAGCAAACAACATCTCTGCATCCTGTCTGTACAGCCTGTCCAAATTTTATATATTTGACGACCATATCAACCATGATCAAATGGCAGAGCAGACTCGATGGGCTAAGTATGCTCCTATATCTTACGAATTTATGAGATCCCCTCATTCTTCTAAACTCCAGCAAATACAAACCTAGTCGACTCCTACAACAGTCCTGCCATTCCATAAATCAATCAATCAGTCTGATGAACTTTTGCTGTATCTATCCTTAGGTATAATCTATTTTGGATAAGGAGACCAAAATTGCACACACTACTCCAAATGTGGTCTCACCAAGGCCCTGCATAGCTGCAGTAACACGTCCTTGCTCCTGTACTCAAGTTCTTTTGCAATGAAAGCCAAAATACCATTTGTCTTCTTAACTGTTTGTTGTTAGTGAGTAGTGTACAAGAACACACAAGTCACTTTGTACATCAACATTTCCCAATCTATCATCATTTAAACAGAACTCTATCAGACTGTTTTCTCCATCCGCATGGTGAGAAATACTTAGATGGGTACATGAACAGAATGGGAATGGAGGGGTATAGAAAACTGATTTAAAGTAGGGATTTAAAGTGTGTAAATAGATGATGATATTGATGTACTTGTTTTTATCCTACAGGTGCTTTGGTCCGCCTTGTTGTCTAACAAGGGGCATACACGCAATGGGTCATGAGAGGGCTGCTCTTGGATTTTTGAGAGTATTCTAGTGCTTCACGTCGATAGTGTACGCTTGACCTGGACCATTTGATGGGCAACACAACAGCTCAGTGAATATTGCTGTGCTGTGCAGATACATGGATTTGGGCCTGTGTCTGTGGGAGTTTGCGCATTCTTCCCGTGCTTGTGTGGGTTTTCTCCGGATGCTCTGGTTCTCTCCCACATCCCAAAAATGTGCTCTTAGGTTAATTGTCAAAACAAATTCTCCCTAAATTGTCTCAAATTTGGTTTTTAGTGCATAGATCTATAAACATAGGGATCACGGGTAAAGGTGGGAACATCGGGGTGGCGGTGCGGGCTCGTTGGGCCAAAGGGCCTGTTTCCCGTGCTGTTTTGTTCTTTGACATAGTGGTGAGTGCTGTTGCCTCAAAGTCAGGAACCTGGGCTCAATTCCTGGTTTGAGTCACTGCGTGGAGTCTGCATGTTCTCCGGATTGCTCTGTGGGTTTCCTCTGGGAGCTATGGTTTCCTCCCACAGTCCAAAAGACATGCTGGTTAGGTGCATTGGCCATGCTAAATTCTCCCTCAGTGCACCCAAACATGCACTGGAGTGTGGCGGTTTAGAGATTTTAAAGGACAGTAACTTCATTGCAGTGTTAATGTAGCCTACTTGAGACAATAATAAATAAACTTGAAAGTGGATAACTTCACATTTATCCATATTGTACTGCATCTGCCATGTATTTGCCCAGTCACTCAATTTGTCTAAATCACCTGAAGTCTCTTAACGTTCTCCGCACTACTCACATTCCCACCAAGTTTTATGTTGACAGTAAACTTGGAAATATTGCATTTTATTCTCTCATCAGATGCGAACAGCAGGGTCCCAAGAACTCATCCCTGCAGTATCCCACAAGTCACTACCTGCCACTCTGAAAAATATCCTTTATTTCTACGGTTTCCTGTCTGCCAACCAATTCTCAATTCATGCTAAAATATTGGCCCCGATCCCATGTGATTTAAACGTTTCATTCTAACCTCCAATGAAGGATTTTTTTTTAATCAAAGGCTTTCTGAAAATTCAAATACATCAAAGCCACTGGTTTCCCCTTTATCTAGGTATGCCCTCAAAAAACCCCAGCAGGTTTGCCAAACATGATTTCCCTTTCACGACTGGATCAAAAACCTGTTATTTGATGCTTCAATGCAGGTCGATCATGATGGGGAATAGGGAGCAGCTGCTACAATTAGTACTAGTGGAATTGGGAACCCGTACCATGGAGAATCATGAATAGCAGTTCATGAATGGCAGCCCAACTTATTTCCTTGAACCACTAGCCCAGCACAAATGTGTCATCTTTATTAAAGTACCCAGGCAAGAGTACTGTGGATATTTCTTGTGCAATCATTGGTTTTGACATCAGCGTGTTCAGCAGCCATGCCTATGTGGGATGGTGAATTCCTACTGGAGTGCCAAGGGTGGTGATTTGGAAAAAGCACAAGGTATATGCTAGAAATGCAGAAGATTGGCATTTTAAGCAGAAGGACTGGAAGAATCTCACTTTATAAACAAAGAACTTTACAATCAAGATTGAAATGAGCATACCTGCCTACATGTACACAATACTCTAAAATAAATGTCACTTATACTGGCACTTTCACAGTGAAACTGAGCAGAGAGGTCAAGTTGTGTAAGCCCATTCATTTATACAACTCTAATTCATTTAGAGTAAAAATGACTTTGGAGGAAAGAGAAGAAAAAAATCAACACCATACTTATAAAGGAGCTCAATAGGGATGGGTTAATCCTTGCAATTAGGTTTGCTTTACCTCTTGGACCCAACGACTGCTGTTGCCACTTGTTAAAGCTCTGTCGTCTTTATTTATTCACAGAGGTCAGTTTTTAATTAAAATACAATGAAGTGGTTTGCTCTGCCATTTCAGAAGGTAGGTAAGAGTCAATTGTCTTGTTGTGGGTCTGGAGTCACATGCATTACAGACCAGGTAAGGATTGCAAATTCCCTCCTACATACAGGGAACAAATTCTTCCAGTCTCCCCCTTCTTCCTTTGTTTCAGAGATGAAGTTAGTAATGATATTCATGCAAAGCTCCAGCTCAGACATGATGTACAGTCTGACCAGCATACGTATGAATGAAAACATTGACAATGGTGAAGAACATTCTGTGAAAGTCCTTACCCGTAACTGATTGACTCTCTGTACTCCAAGTCGCTGGTGCATTTGAAGGAAAGTAGAAGAAGGATTTATTTGGTTGGTTTTTTCAAATTTATCTATGCTTCCAACAGGAGCTGAAATCCTAAATTCATTAGCAGCCTTAGAAGTTTAGTCATGCTCAATTACTGAACCAAATGCCAAGGTTTCATTTTTCCAGCTGAATGTGATACTTGTAGCACTTGCTTAAGACCACTAACTGAAAGCAGCAATAAATTTGCCTAACTCAAATCTGATCAAGGTGGCATTGTGACAATTTCTTATCAACAACTCCTTCAACAACCTCTCCAGGATAATAAACCAGTCATATCATTAACACTTATCCCGAATACTCCCGACCGCAGCATTACATTCCAATGTCCAAACCTGGAAACAATATCAGTCATAGTCCAGATGAGTGGCAACTTTTAATCATGTTTCTTTGGCATGCATTCACTGTAAAGCTACTCCAAGAACTCATCCTGTTACACTCATTCTTATTGATGAGGCCTCAGATACGGCCGTACCTTGTTATTACCTTTCCTAATATCCAACAGATGGACAAACAACTGCTAGGATCATTGAACAGTGCCTTCAGTGCTCAGCACGGAATTAGGGGCCCCTGGTTTCAGAGTAGTGTCCTGGCTAGATCCTAGTGGCTAGAGTAAAGAGTTAGTACAAATAAGATCAATTAGCCTCGCAGGAGGAACAGAGGCAAATGTAATGATGATCTGTTTTAGAAAGACACATGCACATTTTCATGGGAAAAATGGCTCGTCCTCATCAACAACAGGATCCTTGATTCAACTGTCGCCTCTCTCCCTCACGGAGCACTCTGATTATTTAATATACCACCTTCACTATTTTGATATCAAATAATTTGATGCTGATCTGATCATCCAATGGCTTGCTGATCACCAAATAAGGACTTCTGCAAATCAGGAAAATACCAACAATACTCTGGGTGAAGGGAAGAATTACAGACCTGGTTTTTGAAAGTGAAGTTGTACTATTGATTATTGCTCCATTTAGACCAATCCACTTCCCTACACTGTGCGCTTTAGCATTCAGATCCTTGAAGAATAGCTCAGTTCAACTGCTTTTATTCTGAAACAATTAATTGAATTTCATAGACTTAAAAAGGACTGTTCTTTATGCTGCTGTTTTATTTGTGGATGAATCCTAATTCACAATATGTAAACTCAATACTATCAGCAGTTTGAGATATCTGGAACATGGAAATAAAAATGGAAATTTTAAATAGTGTTAACCAAAAATCATGGGTATTCTAAATTAGGCAGGGAAATTGTGGCTGGAACTTCCTGGCCGTTCACGCCAGTGGGATCTTCCAGTTCAGCTGATGGCATGCCCCTGCTGTGGGGAATAAGGGGTGCATTCAACAGGAAACCCTCCTAACAACTAGCAAAACCAGATAGCTAACTCCACTCATATTGTCTGCGTCTTTAAGACTTGAATAGCAGATTAGGGGTAAAGACTTGCATTCTAATCAGTATTCTATAAACTGTGTATGACGTTATATGCTCTTCTCTGATCAGAACCTTCCACACACCTGATGAAAGAACACCATTTCCAAAAGCTTGTAAGATTACTATCAAATAAACTGGTTGGAACTTATTCTTGACAAAAGCCAGAATGTGGCTGTTGAGTGTTGTTTTTCAAACTAGAGGCCTGTGACCAGCCTCAGAGATTAGTGCTGGGTCTACTGTCATTTATATTAATGATTTAGATGAGAATATAGGGGGCATGGTTAGTAAGTTTGCAGATGACACCAAGATTGGTGGCATAGTGGACAGTGAAGAAAGTTATCTCCAATTGCAGCAGGATGTTGATCAATTGGGCCAGTGGGCTGACAAATGGCAGATGGAGTTTAATTTAGATAAATGCGATAATGTATTTTGGTAGACTGAACCAGGGCAGGACTTACTCAGTTAATGGTAGGGCGCTGAGGAGAGTTACAGAACAAAGAGATCTAGGGGTACATGCTCATAGCCCCTTGAAAGTGGAGTCACAGGTGAACAGAGTGGTGAAGAAGGCATTCGGCATGCTTGGTTTCATGGGTCAGGCCACTAAATACAGGAGTTGAGACGTCTTGTTGAAGTTGTACAAGACATTGGTACGGTCACACTTGGAATATTGTGTACAACTCTGGCTACCCTACTGTAGAAAGGATATTATTGAACTAGAAAGAGTGCAGAAAAGGTTTATTAGGATACTACTGGGATTTGATGGATTGATTTATAAGTAGAGGATGAATAGACTGGAACTTTCTCTCTGGAGCGTAGAAGGTTTGAGGGGTGATCTTATAGAAGTCTATTAAATAATGAGGGGCATTGACAAGATAGATAGTCAATGTCTTTTCCCAAAGATAGGGGAGTCTTAAACTAGAAGCCATAGGTTTAAGGGGAGAGGGGAGAGATAAAGAGGGACAATTTTTTCACAGAGGGTGGTGAATGTCTGGAACAAGCTGCCAGAGATAGTAGTAGAGGCAGATACAATTTCATTTTTTGAAAAGCATTTAGACAGATAATGGATACAATGGGTATAGAGGGATAAGGGCCAAATGCAAGCTACTGGGATTAGTTTCAGGGTTTTAAAAAAAGAGGGACATGGACAAATTGGGCCGCAGGGCCTGTTTCCATGCTGAAAACATCTATGACACTCTGATCCTGTCATCAGTCAATGGGAAGCCACCTCAACCTACCACAAAACTTGCAGCGGTCTGCTCGGTAGAGCCCATCCCAGATGACTACTATTCACAGGGTGTAAAGAGGGGTGACAATGATAAAGCCTTGTTTCTCTATATCTATATACAAATTAGCTACATCTAGAACAGAACATTGCTGCCATCTTGAAACTAATATGAAAACAAAGACTAAATGAGCCATTAGCTCTGTTATCCTTTGAGTGCAATGCAAATTGCTTGCTCATTACCCAGCAGGCAGCATTTTTATACTTAACATAGTAACTAGCTTCTGTGCTCTCAATACTCACCCTGGCTCTCTGATGTCTCTTCCAACACGGTAATTCCAGTCCCGATAAAAATCATTTTCCTTATCAAAATCGTCATCTCCAATAGTGACATTGAAACGTTTTTCCTCAAAGTCTGGTTCTTGCTCCTTCCTGATAGTGGCTTTTTTCAACATCTGAAAGTAAAAGGTTTAAAGACTGAAGACAAACTTCAATTAAACATTCATCTGTACTTTAATTCACTCCTTACTCTCACTTTCACCCTCTCTCCTTCAGTCACCTCCAGATCCACATATTTGTCTCTAAAGAATCTGAGTAACTGGCAGCCTCAGGTATTGGATCTGATGTCCTGAATGCAATATCTTGAATTCAAGTTGGAATTATTTTTGTCAAATGATTCCAATCACATGGAGCAGAAATAGGTCATTTGGCAAACCAAGCCTAACACCCAGCAGCTTCTCCATTCTCAAGCCTAACATATCCACAATCTTGTAACTAGTGCATCAAGGCTCCTAGGGGCAATGCTCAGTGAAAAACATTCTAACTGGGGTCAGAGAGTTATGGGTTTAAATCCCACTCCAGATACCCAAGTCTATAATTCAGGCCAACATTCCAATCAGTATGGAAGGCACTCTGCCCTGGGAATGGGGCAGCAGACCCGCTGTGATTCAAGTGAGAATGGTGAATTAATTTATGCAATTTTAGGCGAGTGACGATTTACCTCTTTTGCATGTCGCAGGCCTCTCTCCCATGCACTCTCTGCTGGAGGCTCCAATGGAATGGGTGGCATCAATTCATCAATTACTGGAGCACCCTAGAATGAGAGAATCCTTTGTGAAAACAACATTGTATAATTCTGTGTAGAATTTTAACAATGGCAATCTGGATCCTAATTCCAGCAGTTTCAGACTCAAACAGCATCTCACACACTAAATTCAACATTCAATGGAAACTGACCGCCATCTACTGGAGCTAACAGGAGGTAGCAGCAAGCAGTAAAACTAAATTATTCCTCATCCAGTAATTAGAATGCAAACACACAAATTTGGATTGGGTGGGGGGGAATATTGTTAAATAGACACAAACACTTTATAAAAACCCACTTGCTGCAGTTCCCACTAACTGTTATAGATCTAATCATTTTGGCAGAGTTGCCCTCTATCTCCATTGTTGTTTGCAATTGTTATAGCGTCCTTAGTGAGGCGATTAGACAGAACCCTTTAGTATTTGGTTTGACTATTGGTGGAAAGCAGCATAAAATTACATGCTGATAGTATGTTACTTTTTCAGTCTAAACCTAAAATTTCTGCTCCTGCTTCATTGACATTATTGGTTAGTTTGGCCCTCAGATTATAAAATACATTTTGCCAAGTCTGAGGCTTTGCCATTCCATATGGAACAAAAAGAAACCTTGCTTAAAACTGGCAAAATTGCAACTTACATGATCAAAAAGCATCGAGTGCCATCAGCTAGCCTCTCATCTGAAATTTATGCCAGCATGGACAAGAAGAGACCCTTTCCATTTGGCTCGATGCTGAGGTTTGTCAGACTGAACTTTCTTTACAAACTCCTTTGTTTCTTAACAGGCTTTAAAACTGTACCAAACAAATGTAAGAATCTAATAATACTCAGAGCTTGGAAAATAGCCTGTGGTTCAGAGGGAAGGTTGTTCTAACTTATGCTCTCACTCTGATATACAGCAAACCTGATTTTCCTCCAACTCTCATGGACCATGGTTTTAACATTTGGGGTGATAGGGGACTCTCAAGTTGGTGGACCTGTTTAGAGAGGCATCCTCATTATCTTTTGAGAAACTGTATCAACGATGTGATATCATCAGACACTTTTTTAATACTTGAGATTTAAATTAGGGACTTTATTCTCAATAAAACAATTTTGCATTTTAATGCCAGTGTCTCTACTATAGAAAACATTACTATTCACAGAACCAAAGCAATTAATTAGCATGTTTTATGACACGTTATGTTCTAGATCCTTACAATACACAAATGGTACTGCAGACTTGGGAAAAGGAACTCACAGTGAATATAGATGAAGAGATCTAGGGGGTTATCTGGGAGAATGCAAATAAAATTTCTGTCTGTAATAGAGCAAAGGCATTCCAACTAAAAACTCTACACCAAATATATATTACACCAAGTTTAAGGATCAAGATGGACCCCGTCATGCCTCCAATTTTGCTAAAAAATGTAAAGTTGTAATAATGGATTATATCTGATCTGGTGTCAAAACTTTTAAAACCTATTGGTCAGACATGCTTAAAGAGCTGGAAAAAACATTTGTTGCAAGCTTCGAGATGGGTCTTGTGTTTTTGATTTTGGGGCTTCTAGATAAATCTAAAATTGATTAAACAAGAAAAGATTATGTAATATTCTAACATTTGCAGCACAAAAATATTTCATGTTCCTGGATCAATGACAAGTCACCTTCTGCACAGAATTGGCACAAAATTATGAGTGCATTCCAATGGAATTTCTAACTTATATACTTTGATCTAAAGTCAAACCCATTCCTAAAAGTACTGGATCCCTATCTGCTACATACAGGTTCCACAGTGTCAGATTTACTACTACAAGGCTTTGCTAGACCATGCAATACTGTTCCCGGTATAATGTACACAAGGGTGTGTGCCCTTCTCCCTCTTTGTATTTTGTTCTTTTTCTCTCCATCCTCCTTCTTATGTCAAAACATTGGGTTAGACAAACCAACTTTTTTTTTTATTTGGTGAAATGATTGTGTCAAACTGTGCCAGTTATATTGTTGTGTTTTAAAAAAAAGAAAAATGCAAATTAAAACATTCCTCGCACTATCAAATACAACCGCCTCCCCACCACCCACTACATTTCAATCAATGAACAGCAACACAAAGTCAATCTTACAATAAGCAAAGGATTGGATACTGTAGACAGTGAATATACCCAGAATCTGATCAGCAATTAATGACATTTACTGGTTTTAGAGGATAGCCATTTACATTTGTATATAAAGTAACTTATATTCTAATTTATTTTTAATTTAGTGTATGTGAGGAACAAGAGCTTAAGTAAGGTCAATTTGTTTCTGTATTTGTGTGCCATCAGTTAAAACTTTAATTTAACTTTATACGAAAAAGGTACCGAGAAAGTCTATCAGTTCAGTTTCACTTTTAAAATTGCCTGCATTGTAAGGAAGGTTTTATGATGCAAAAACAATTACAGGATTAAAAAACACTAAACTGTTGCTTAGCCATCAGAGTCCCACACTGAAAAACATATCCGAAACCAGGTAACCCTTTGGGAAGAAGCATTCCACAAAATCTCTTGCAGATTGCACAGAAATAAAAAGCAAATTGCAGAAGCTAAAGAACAGAAAGTCCCAGAAACTAGGAATGGGGCAGAGGTAGGCGTAGGAACACTGAAGTCAAATGAAGTTAAAATGAGCAGTGATCCCTCGTTAAAGACAGGACTACATGGTGCAGACCATAACACAGCCTGTGAAGCATAGCGTTCTGTTGGTGTAGCTGCATACATATGAGATTGCATGGAAGTCTGAATGCACATGGTGATCCATGGCAGAGAAACATCAGAAAAGCTGAAATCTTGGATATGGATTCTTGGTGAAGGCATCCAAGTGGAAGTGCTGTTTGGGAAAAGATTCTGAGGCGTGTTCTTCAGGAAAGAAAATTGGAAATCCCTGTGTGAAAGCCAGAGCTGCAGTGAGAGAAGCTGGCTCATAGTGGGATCCAAGATGATGTTTTGGGTGGCATTTGTCATTTGGTTTTAGAGTGTGGCATCTAACCAGATTTGATTTATTGATTTATGTAAGCTGTGTATTTACTGAGATCATTAGAGTATGAGATATATTGTTGTAACTTGTAACCTTACAAATGTGTGTGTATGTGAAGATATAGCTGAGGTGAAGTACTGGTGTATTGTAGTCATTATTTTGTTTAATAAATGTTTTGTTCTTTTGTTAAAAGTACATCAGCAGTCGTGTCACTGTTTCTCCATGTATCTAAACAAAATTAAAGTTAGAATCTATTAAATGGGGTTCCATCCTGGGATCTCACGTCGCTAATATTAGCTGGGATCACAACACTAAGGTTTGCACTGCAGCTAGTTTAACTCAACAGTATCAGGTGGTTACCACAAACTGCAATGCTTTGCTGAGCCTGAAGGTGGCAGCTAAGCTAGGCTTGGATCAACCTCAATTTGCATTCTGAGAGCAAATCTTTGACTCGTCCAGAAATTTCAGCAAATTGCAACTGTTTGAAAGTTAGTGAACAACAACCATCTTAGTCAGCTCAGTTCAGATCGCACTTCTGGTTGAGATGGTCTCAATATTAGCGACAAAGTAGTCTGTGAGGATCCCTTGAGCTAACCGGATCAATCACTGACAAAGCAGTTTTTAAATGACATGCTTACATCAATCTCATCCACAACCTCTTCCATGTCCCAGCCCACATCCTATGTCCACCCCGGAAAAAAATATTTTGCCCAAATTACTTACAACTCCATTTTCATAGAACGTAGAACATTACAGCTCAGAACAGGCCTTTCGGCCCTCGATGTTGCGCCGACCAATTAAGAAAAAACAATGGCCCTCTATCCTAAACCATTCCCTTTTCATCCATAAACCTATCCACAGACCTCTTAAACGCCACCAAACTTGGCACATCTTAATTTAAAGCTATGTCCCCTCATGCTAGCTTTCTCCATCCGAGGAAAAAGGCTATCACTGTCCACCCTATCTAAACCTCTAATCATCTCATATGTTTTTCAGAACCCCAACTATCTAGTTTTTAGCCCTCTTTTCATCACAATATTTCTACAGTGTTTAATTTGCTCAGCTGCAACTTCACCTCCACTTTGGATGTCTTCAATAAAACTATTACTCATCCTGGCCATTCACCCTGTTCCCTGCTTCCTTAAGTCCAAGGGGTGCAGATTGAAGGATAGGGCATACAATCTTTGACTGTCTTTCCCAGAATTCAATACTTGAATGCCTTGGGGGCACTGAAGAGAGGCAGCAATTTCTGAGAGGAGAGTTTGTGTGGGTGAGTAGTGCGATTTTTCTGTACAATTTACTTATTTATGGCCCTAGTGAGATGTTCATCATCATCAATGATATGTTGAAGACTCAGGAGACGATGTCGTAGCTTCTCCGCTCCGGGGAAGTACTGGACAACAAAGGGTACTCTGATCACCGGTGTCCCGTGTTCGTCTTCTGAGGAGGTCAGTGCGGTTTATCTCTACGGCACGTCAGAACTGTCGATCGATGAGTCGACGCCATATCCTGTTCTCACAAGGGCATCCTTCAGCGTCTGGAGGTGTCTGTCACGATCCTCCTCATCCAAGCAAATTCTGTGTATACGGAGGGCTTGTCTGTAGGGGATGGCCTCTTTAACATGTTTAGGGTGGAAGCTGGAGAAGTGGAGCATTGTGAGGTTGTCTGTCAGTTTGTGGCACAGTGAGGTGCTGAGGTGACTGTCCTTGATGGAGATGCGTGTGTCCAAGAATGCAACTGATTCTGGAGAATAGTCCGTGGTGAGTCTGATGGTGGGATGGAACTTGTTGATATCATCGTACAGTTGTTTCAATGATTGTTCACAATGGCGCTCTACACCAACATCCCCCACAACAATGGTATTGCTGCAACTGTCTCAGTACTCAATGCCAATAACTGCCAGTTTCCGGATGCAATTTTACAACTCATCCGCTTCATCTTGCGCCACAATGTCTTCACCTTCAACAATCAGCTTTTCATCCAGACACGTGGAACAGCCATGGGGACCAAATTCGCACCTCAATATGCCAACATCTTCATGCACAGGTTCGAACAAGACTTCTTCACCGCACAGGATCTTCAACAGAGGCTATATACGAGATACATTGATGACATTTTTTTTCCTTTAGACTCATGGTGAACAATCATTGAAACAACTGTATGGTGATATCAACAAGTTCCATCCCACCAGACTCACCATGGACTATTCTCCAGAATCGGTTACATTCTTGGACACACGCATCTCCATCAAGGACAGTCACCTCAGCACCTCACTGTACCGCAAACCGACAGACAACCTCACAATGCTCCACTTTTCCAGCTTCCACCCTAAACACGTTAAAGAGGCCATCTCCTACAGACAAGCCCTCCGTATACACAGAATTTGCTCGGATGAGGAGGATCGTGACAGACACTCCAGACGCTGAAAGATGCCCTCGTGAGAACAGGATATGGCGTCAACTCATCGATTGACAGTTCTAACGTGCCGTAGAGATAAACCGCACTGACCTCCTCAGAAGACAAACACGGGACACGGTGGTCAGAGTACCCTTTGTTGTCCAGTACTTCCCCGGAGCGGAGAAGCTACGACATCTTCTCCAGAGTCTTCAACATATCACTGATGACAATGAACATCTCGCGAGGGCCATCCCCACCCCACCACTTCTTGCCTTAAGACAACTGTGCAACCTCAAACAGATCATCGTTCGCAGCAAACTACCCAACCTTCAGGAGAACAGTGACCACAATACCACACAACCCTGCCACAGCAACCTCTGCAAGACATGCCAGATCATAGACATGGTTGACATCATCAAACGTGAGGATACCATTCACCAGGTACACGGTACATACTCTTGCAACTCAGCCAATGCTGTCTACCTAATATGTTGCAAGAAAGGATGTCCTGAAGCATGGTACATTGGGAAGACCATGCAGACACTACGACAGCGGATGAATGAACATCACTCAACAATCACCAGGCAAAACAGTTCCCTTCCTGTGGGCAAACACTTCAGCAGTCACGGGCATTCGGCCTCCGACCTTCGGGTAAATGTTCTTCAAGGGGGCCTTTACAACACACGACTGCGCAGAGCCGCTGAGCAGAGACTGATAGCCAAGTTCCACACACGAGGACGGTCTTAACAGGGATCTTGGCTTCATGTCACACTATCTGTAACCCCCATGACTTGCCTGGGTTAGCAAAAAAACCTCACTTACTGTGCTGTCTGGAGACAATGCACACCTCTCTAACCTCTGCTGTTAGCCACTTTAAGACCTGAATAGCAGGTTAGGTGTAAGGATTCGCATTCTAATCAGCAATCTGTAAACTGTGCTGATATGTGTGCTTTTGGAGATCAGAACACCTCATTCGCCTGATGAAGGCACAAACGCTGAAAGCTAGCAGATTTACTATCAAATAAATCGGTTGGATTTAAAATTGGTGTTGCCAGACTCTTAATGAACCTGAAACATGCCAGGGGAGTCTCCTCTCCCATGCCAGCGGGCGTGGTCGGGAAACCATGATTGATTTCACTGATCATTTTATGGAGTCTTAAATGTGAAGCTGATAAGTTGTCAAATTTACCCAGAAACAGTGAGAGTGATGCATCACCCAATTAATAAGCCACTGGAGGTATAGCCAGGGCCAACCATCCTCCTCAGGGGGCTGTAGTGCCTTGGAAGACAGGACCATAACACAATTCACTGGTGCAGGACTCCAGCCAGACTGAACCCTACACTTAACCCACCAGATTACTGCACTATAGCCATATCCAGTGTGGATTGTGGAAGAAACCCAGCCAGAAAGTCAACTCTGTCATCCCAGCCTAGAAAGGCTACCAAATTCAGGGGCCAACTATCCACCTGTTGCTGTGAGCACCAAAAACTGGAACTCTCAATTGTCTTAGCCCCCAAACCAGAATTCCCCATGTAACCAAAGACCCTTTAAAATAGCTTTTTCTCCTAATCTTGGCCTAACCCCCATCCCTTCGTCCAAGCAACTAAACCTTAGCTTATACAGATGAACAGGTTCCACAGATGCTGTCAGGTCTGCTGAGTTTCTCCAGCATTTGTTTTTCTTTCAAGTATCTGAGGAATTGTGAATAGTGCTGAACAGGCAAGGGCAGCTCAGTTGTGATGTTCCTGGGGTTGGCAACCCCACAGTAGAGATGTCCAGCAATTCCTTGTGCATCGCACAGAACAATCTAACCCACACCCAGCCCAGAGTGTTCTGAAGCCTCCTGAAACTGGAATTCCTTCTATGAATTTATTCATTCATAAAGAAAAAATAGCTGGATTACTTTATACTATATTTTTTCTTTTTCAAAATGGACAAAATGGGAAGTGTGTAAATAGATGATGATATTGATGTACTTGTTTTTATCCTACAGGTGCTTTGGTCCACTTTGTTGTCTAACAAGAGGCATACACGTGATGGGTCGTGAGAAGGCTGCTCTTGGAATTTTATTTTTCGAGAGTACCCTAGTGCTTCACGTCGTTAGTGTACGCTTGACCTGGACCATTTGTAGGGCAACACGACAGCTCAGTGGCTATCGCTGTGCTGTGCAGTGCAGATACATGGATTTGGGCCTGTGTCTGTGGGAGTTTGCGCATTTCCCCTTGCTTGCGTGGGTTTTCTCCGGGTGCACCGGTTTCTTCCCACATCCCAAAGATGCGCTCTTAGGCTAATTGGCAAAACAAATTCTCCCTAAATTGTCTCAAATTTGGTTTTTAATCCATAGATCTATAAACATAGACAGGAATCACAGGTAGAGGTGGGAACAGCAGTGCAGGCTCGTTGGGCTGAAGGGCCTGTTTCCCGTGCTGTTTTGTTCTTTGTAAATGCTGGGCTAATAAAATGGCTCCAGCAGATCACCTACTAGTCTCCTAAAGGTACTTTGGTCCGCCTTGTTGTCTAACAAGGGGCATACACGCGATGGGTTGTGAGAGGGCTGCTCTTGGATTTTTTGAGAGTATCCTAGTGCTTCACGTCGTTAGTGTACGCTTGACCTGAACCATTTGATGGGCAACACGACAGCTCAGTGACTATCGCTGTGCTGTGCAGATACATGGATTTGGGCCTGTGTCTGAGAGAGTTTGCGCATTCTCCCTGTGCTTGCGTGGGTTTTCTCCAGGTGCTCTGGTTTCCTCCCACATCCCAAAGATGTGCTCTTAGGCTGATTAACAGAACAAATTCTCCCTAAATTGTCTCAAATTTGGTTTCAATGCATAGATCTATAAACATAGACAGGGATCACAGATAGAAGTGGGAACATCAAGGTGGCGGCGCGGGCTCATTGGACTGAAGGGCCTGTTTCCCGTTCTGTTTTGTTCTTTGTATCTGAACAATTTGAAAGTGGACAAAGGCCCCTGAAGCTCTGACTCCTCATCAAAACAGCAAACCACAGAAGCATTACTAGTACCTTCAAGACAATGCAACTTTACATATCTTCAACTGTAGTGAACATCTCTTTGCAACAGTCCAACTTCCCCACCGAAGAAACATTGTTAGATTTTTGATTGTGGATTCTGGATGCATGTAAAAGCCTCAACTTGTATTTTATTGTGGTCAGTCCCTGAACCTCATTCTTTTCCCTTACTCATCTTTGTTTTGTACGAATGCAAAAGAGGCAAAGCTGCCAAACAGCTCTTCGTGTGTGTAAAAATAACCAAACCTTTTATATCTTGCGTTTGCAATACAAGTTATTCTAAAGGAGTGGAACAAATTCCAGATTTAAGGGTTGGGCAGAATACATCACCACTTAAAATGGGGGAAAAATCAGAATAAAACAAACACCCATTTACAGATGGCTATAGTGAGAGAAGAAATTAGGGATGTTGAAATTGATCCTCTTCTTGCCCGGAATATATCTATCAAGCTATGTGATTGAGACAAACATAAACAATCCCTTCTCACCTTCTGCCTGCAGTCTTTGGCATGGTTGGCTATATTCTCTTCTTCCAGTTCATGTTGTTCAGCAGAGTGAGACTAACTGTCTGGTTCCAATATTAGCTAATTGAAATGAGTATCATTTGCAATGCTTATAGAAAATAGAACATAGAACACTACAGCACAGAACAGGCCCTTCGGCCTTCGATGTTGCGCCGACCAATATAAAAAGCAATGCCCCTCCAAACTAAACCATTCCCTTCTCTTCCATATACTTATCAACTAACCTCTTAAACGCCACCAAACTTGGCGCATCCACAACTGCTGCAGGCTTCACTTCTCTTTCCTACAATGTTAGCACTGGTGTCATACAAGACCCTTTCTCTTAGATCATCTACTTGCTGCTCTTTGGTGGCATCACCCGGTAATAACTGTCTGGCACTTGTGTGGTGCAAATGTTATTTGCCACTTGCCAGTCCATAGAACATAGAACATTACAGCGCAGTACAGGCCCTTCGGCCCTCGATGTTGCGCTGGCCAGTGGACCCTCTAACCTAAACTATTCCAATATCATCCATATGCCTATCCACCGAACATTTGAATGCCCCAAAGTAGGCGAGTCCACAACTGCTGCAGGCAGGGCATTCCACGCCCTCACCACCCTCTGTGTGAAGAACCTGCCTCTGACATCCGTCCTATAACTACCACCTCTTAATTTAAAGTTACGTTCCCTCGTGTTGGTCATCACCATCCGAGGAAAAAGGCTCTCACTATCCACCCTATCCAATCCCTTGGACATCTTATATGCCTCAATTAGGCCTGGATATCATCCAGGTCTTGCTGCACTTGAACATGGACTGCTTCAAAATCCGAGGATAAAGGCAAAAACTGCAAATGCTGGAATCTGAAACAAAAACAGAAAATGCTGGAGAAATTCAGCAGGTCTGACAGCATCTGCAGAGAAAGAGTACAGCCAATGTTTCAAGTCTGGATGACTCTCCACCAGAGCACCAGCAAGAATCATCCGAACTTGATGTATTGGCTCTATTCTCTCTCCACAGATGCTATCAGGCCTGCTGAATTTCTCCAGCGTTTCCTGTGTTAGTTTCAGTTTCAGAGGAACATAGAACACTACAGCACAAACAGGCCCTTCGGCCCACAAGTTGTGCTGATCATATCCATACCTACCAGGCCACAGAACTATCTATAACTCCCAATCCCATTAAATCCCATGTACTCATCAAGAAGTCTTTTAAAAGACTCCAGCGAGTTTGCCTCTATCACCACCAAGGGCAGCCGATTCCATTCACTCACCATCCTCTGAGTGAAAAACTTACCCCTAATATCTCCTCTGTACCTGCTCCCCAGCACCTTAAACTTGTGTTCTCTCGTAGCGACCATTTCAGCCCGGGAAATAGCTTCTGAGAATTCACCTTATTTATATCTCTCAACATTTTATAAATCTCTATCAAGTCACTTCTCAACCTTCATCTCTCCAGGGAGAAGAGATCTAGCTCCTTCAACCTAAGGCATGCCTCCCAAGCCAGGCAATATCCTTGTAAATCTCCTCTGCACTCTCTCAATAGCTCCCATACCCTTCCTGTAATGAGGCAACCAGAACTGCGCATGGTACTCCAACTGGGGTCTGACAAAGGTCTTATAACATTACCTCCCAACTCCTAAACTCAATCCCTCAAGCAATGAAGGCCAGTACACCATATGCCTTCTTGACCACATCCTCCACCTGCAAGGCCGATTTAAGAGTCCTATGAACCTGGACCCCAAGATCCTTCTTCCTCTCAACACTGCTAAGTGTCCTATCTTTGATATTGTACTTCATCCCGTGGGCCTGCCAAAATGGACCACTACACATTTATCTGTGTTGAAATCCATCTGCCACTTCTCTGCCCAGTCATGCATCCTATCTGTGTCATGCTGCAACTTCAGGCATCCCTCCACACTATCCACAACACCAACCTGTGTGTCATCGGCAAGCTTACTAACTGATCCCTCCACTTCCTCATCCAGGTCATTTATGAATGACAAACAGCAAGCGTTCTAGAACAGATCCCTGGGGCACTCCACTGGTAACCGACCTCCATGCAGAAAAAGATCCATCCACAACGACTCTCTGCCTTCTGCAGGAAAGCCAGTTCTGGATCCACAAGGCACAGCACCTTGGATCCCATGCCCTCTCACCTTCTCAAGAAGTCTTGCATGGGGGACCTTATCAAACGCCTTGCTGAAGTCCATGTAAACCACATCCACCACTCTTCCTTCATCAAAGTGTTCAGTCACATTTTCGAAGAACTCAACTGGGCTCATAAGGCACTACCTGCCCTTGACAAAGCTGTGTTGACTATTTCTGATCATCCTAAACTTCTCTAAATGCTTATAAATCCTGTCCCTCAGAATCCTCTCCATCAACTTACCAACCACTGAGGTTAGACTCACCGGTCAGTAATTTCCCAGGCTATCCCTGTTCCCTTTCTTGAAACACATCCACAATCCTCTGGAATTTCTCCCGTCTCCATTGACGACGCAAAGGTCGTCACAAGGGGCTCTGCAATCATTTCCCTCACCTCCCACAGTAACCTGGGGTACATCGCATCCAGTCCAGGTGTTGCAAACAGTGCTATGAACACCACACTTCTGACTTATGACAGAAAGAAAGTCATTAATGAAGCAGCTGAAGATGGTTGGGCCTAGGGCACTAGCCTGAGGAATGGCTGCAGTGATGCCCTGGAATTGAGATGCTTCACCTCCAACAACCACAAACAGTCTTTCTTTGTGCTAGATATGATTCCAATTAACAGGGAGTTTGCCTCTGCTTTCCCATTAACTGCAGTTTTGCTGGGGCTCCTGTTTAAATGCAGCCTTAATGTCCAGAGTAGTTACTCTCACCTTTATAGTTCAGCTCTTACGTGCCTTGCCCAAGCATGAATTGGTCAGGAGCTAAGTGGCCCTGCAGAACCCAAATTGAGCATTAGTGAGCAGGTTATTGATAATCATGAGCCACTTGATAGCATTGTTGATGACCCTTTCCATCATTTCACTGATGTTTGAGAGTATTAATAGCGTGGTAATAGACCAGGCTTGATTTGATCTGCTTTTCGTGTAGAGAACGTGGAATTTTCTACATTTCTGGTTAGATGCCGGTGTCATAGCTGTTCTGGAACAGATGGGCTAGGGCATGGAAAGATTTGGAGCATATCTTTAGAGCTATTGGTGGAATATCGTAAGTATGATCTGTGAGCGATTACAGACATAGATTGGAACCTAAATATTGAGGGATGCATGACATTTCAGAAGGGCAGGAAGTTAAGAAAAAGTGGTCTTGTTATTTAATGATGGTATTAGCACGAGAGAGGGGTGACCTAAATTCAGGAATCATAGGAACTTTGGAACAGGTGTAAGTCATTCAGTCCCTGAGCCCACTCCTCCATTCGATAAGATGATGAACTGTGGCCAAACTCCATGTAATTTCCCTAGGCCCATATCCCTTAATACCCCTGTTCAGAAAATATTTGTCTCCCTCAGACTTAAACTTAATTGAACTAGAATCCACTGCCATTTCAGCAACCACCACTGCTTCCAAAGCTCCCCCAGTCTTTATGCGTAAAAGTGTTTCTAACATCTCTCCTGAATGACTTCACCTCATCTTTAAACTATGGCCCTGCTTCCAGAGCCTTCAACCAATGGAAACAGTTTATTCTTATTCACCCCTGCCTTCCTTGTAAATATTTTGTAGACTTTATCAGGTCACCTCTCAACCTTCTGAATTCAAGAGAATAAAAACCTAATTTTTTTTTAGAGCAACACAGCACGGGAAACAGGCCCTTCGGCCCAACGAGCCCGCGCCGCCGTCATACTATATAGTAACAATTCCATTATCCTATCCTAATTTTAGGTTATTCCTAATATGGAAGAGTCTCAATGTAGGGACAATTTGTTTCCCAATCAGCCTAAGAGCGAATTTTTGGGATGTGGGAGGAAACCGGAGCGCCCGGAGAAAACCCACGCAACCACGGGGAGAACGCGCAAACTCCCGCAGACACCGGCCCAATTCCAAGTGTCTGCACAGCTATAGCGAATTTATCTAATCTCTCCTTGTAACTTAACCCCCAAAGTCCAAACATCATTCTTGCAAACCTGCATTGAACTCCCTCCAGGGCCAAAACATCCTTCATAAGGTGTGGTGCCCATACCTGCTCTCAGTGCTCTAAGGGGGGGGTCTAACTAGAGTTTTGTACAACTGTAGCATAACACCTACATTCTTATACTCCAGACCTTTAGATAAGGCAGCCAGCATTCCACTGGCCTTCTGAACTGGTTTCTGAATCTGTGGCATTTTAAAGGAGCTATGCACCTGAACCCCACAAATCTGATTGAACATTTACTAAACCTCATGGCTCCTAAAAAGCCAGCTGTTTATGCTACCAAATAAACTTGTTGGACTTTAACCTGGTGTTGTGAGACTTCTAACTGTGATTACCCCAGACCAACACTGGCACCTCCATGTTCTAAAACAAACTAATCTTTCCTTAGCTTTTTTTGTCTTCTCCATCTTCTCTCTCAATTCCTCCTGCCACTATAACTTTCTCAGTTTCGGAAGCCTTTGGTGATTCAGTTTATAATTGTAAGATTGAGTCAGGTCTGTGGAATTTTATAAATTTATCTTAAATATATACTCACCAAGACATGCGTTTCCTAGAGAAAGAAAACAGAAAATCAGATTGTTAACAACAGCGCGGAAAATATTTATTTGGTTTTAAGATTCTGGATTGGCTATTGGAAAAAATTCAAAAATACTTTTTTTTAGGGGATTTCAATAATTGAATGAAAAGGGAGTGAGATTATTTGAGGCAGCTCATTCAAATGAAAGCACCATCACAGTTTTGATGGGCCAAATGGCCCATTTCAGAATTACAGCAACCTATGATCACTTACCCAAGGATTTGCCTGCATCAATGGGTGGGGTGCCAGGTGATGCCCTCCATTAGGTGAAAATGGATCTGGTTTGGCTATCAATGAATAGTTTCCTTTGTCATTTATCCCCGGGTGAATAAACCGACAATTATTTCCCCATGTACAGTTACCTACAAAATAAAGTTAAATACTCAAAAGGACAGAACAACCAGAACATAATAGCCATGTTTCAACACAAACCAATGGTGAAGGACTCGATTAATCTTTATTTGCTAATCTATGTGGATATTTAGTAAGACTTAAAAGAGTTAGAATGAATGATATGTCCTCCCCAGTGGGGCAGTGATTTTGAGTGATCAGTGTTCAATGTTGGGCACGTTGGCTTGGGATTGTAGCATTCTCAGCTTCAGTAAAATTTGTGGGATCAAGCGTCATACCAGGATTTAAACATCATATTGACACAGCGTCACTGAATTATTACAGATTGTGAGACTGCCATTTTTCAGACAAGACATTAAACTGAGACCTTGTTGGGTAGTGACATGGATTTGAAGGAAAGCTAGGAGTTCTCCCAGTGTACTGGCCACCTTTCATCCCATAAATAATAATTTATCTGGTAAATCACTTGCTTACTATTTGTGGGAAACTGAGCTACATAACTTGGCAGCAGGTTTTATATAACATGTGAATAGAACTAGCTGCAAAGCACATTGGGCTTTGAAGGTGTGAAAGGGGCTATACAAATGCAAGACCCTTCTTTCTTCACCTCAGCAACATTCTCCAATCGTGTGTCCCCTCATCATCAAACCCTGGCTACATGTGCTCCCTCTCCATCCTCGAGCAGAGCATGGAGAGCAAGATATTGCTGTGCTCTGAAATTCTCCCTCCCTACCCCAACCTTGCTGCATTTCTCCACAGCATATTCAAAAAATAAACTCTCAATGCCTTCTTTTGGAAGTGATATTAAAACAAAGGCCTTGTTTGGCAGTTCCAATTGGACTATTTGAAGAAAAGCAAGGAATTCTCCAGGTATCATCTTTAATGTAAAGATACATCAAGCCTCAAAGTCTTTTAATTTTAGAAAAGGATCGTAATGTTAATAATTAAAATTAAAGAACTCACATCAAATTTCAATCATCTACATTCCAATCTGTCCTATCCAGGCTGTACTGTTTGAACGCATCACCAATGACACTGTCCATTTTAGACATTGCTTGTTGTCTGATGATGAAGGATGTGAATTTGAAAAGTGCTGTCTCCTTTGTGTTTTCCTGCTAATTGGTTTTCACCATAGAGTCACATCATGGTTACAAAAATCACAGTGGTCACTATGATAGGCCTGTCTATCAAAATGGGACCATAGATACAGTCGTCCAATTAGGAAGCAATTATTTTACCTATCGAAGGACAAGTTTTTGTAATCCTTTCCAGCTTTCACCATGTATTTTTATACATATATAAAAAGCATTACTACCCTTGGCCATGAACAGGATAAGATCACCAATACCTCAGGACTGTTCTGGAATTTCCAGGAATTAATTTGCAGTATAAAAGATTGGGCCAAGTCTGTGGAATTTTATAAATTTAGCTTAAATATGTACTCACCAAGTATAGGATGGAGCATAGGACGCAGTATAAAAGCAGGGAGGTCTTGCTGCAATTGTACAAGGTACTGGTGTGACCGCAACTAGAGGACTGTGTGCAATTTTGGTCCACTTATTTGCAAAAGGATATACTGGCCTTCAGAGGAGTACAGAGAAGGTTCATCAGGTTGAGACCAGAGGTGAGTGGGTTAGCTTATGAGGAGAGATTGAGCATGTATTTATTGAAGTTTTAGAAGGCTGAGAGGAGATCTTATAAAGACATATAAGATAATAAAGTGACTAGACAGGGTAGAGACAGAGATTATTTCCACTTAGAATGGAAACAAGAACTAGAGGGCACAGCCTCAAAATAAGGAACGGTCAATTTAGGACAGAGTTGAAGAGGAACTACTTCTCTCAGGGGGTAGTGAATCTTTGGAATTCTCTATTCATTGAAGCAGTGGAGGATACCTCGTTAAATATGTTTAAGTCACAAGTAGATAGATTTCTGATCAATAAAGGAATTAAAGATTATGGGGAGCAGGTGGATAAGTTGAATTGAACCACTATCAGATCAGCCATGATCTTACTGAATGGCCGGGCACATTCGAGGGGCTGGATAGCCTACTCCTGCTCGTATTTCTTATGTTCTATGCTCTTAAAGAATCATCTCTTGGATATTACCGCAAGCAACCCTGACAGAAAATCATAGCAGATTTCTTCTTGAATGATTTTTTTCTTCCTCCCTATTTTCTTTGAAAACTATTTCCCTTTGCTTGAATTGAGAACTACAGCACTATTCATGGCTTCAGATTAAGTATCGGCTATTTAGAATTCGGACGAGGAAGAATTTGCTTACTGAGAAGTTTGTGAATTTTAGGAATTCTCAACCCCAAAAGGCTGTGGACACTAAAGTCATTGAGAATATTCAATCCTGAGAGTGAAATATTTTTGGATGCTCAAGGAATCAAGGGATACGGGGTAGGGTGGGAAAATAGAATTGAGATCAAAGATAAGGCATGATTAACATAGAACATTACAGCACAGAACAGGCCCTTCGGCCTTCGATGTTGTGCCGACCAAAATAAAAAGCAATGCCCCTCCAAACTAAACCATTCCCTTCTCTTCCATATACTTATCAATTAACCTCTTAAACGCCACCAAACTTGGCGCATCTACAACAGCTGCAGGCAGGGCATTCCACTCCCTAATCACTCTTTGAGTAAAGAACCTACCTCTGATATCCGTCCTATAACTCATACCCCTTAATTTAAAGCTGTGTCCCCTCGTGCTAGCTTTCTCCATCCTAGGAAAAAGGCTATCACTGTCCACCCTATCTAAACCTCTAATCATCTTATATGCTTCGATAAGATCCCCTCTTAGCCGCCTCCTTTCTAACGAAAACAACCTCAAATCCTTCAACCTCTCTTCATAGGACCTGCAACCTCTCTTCACAGGACCTTCACAGGAAGTGCTTTAAAGAAACCCCAGAGGATTACCTCAAGAAATGCAATATAGACGTCAACGCCTGGGAGACCCTTGTTCAGAAGAAACTTGGAGGAACCTCCTGATGGAAGGGACACAATGCTTTGAGACACCCAACAGCAAGAGAAGGCCCAGAAAAGAAGCCTAAGGAAGGAATACCAGCAATCTGGAGTGTCTGAGGACTAAATCCACCACTAGGGAATATTTCAAGTACAGATGAGAAAATGATAACCTAGTTGGAATGGTGCAGCTAGTTCCAACAAAATTCTCAAAGAAAATCCAGTATTTTTAGACACAAGAACAAATTACACAACAAGCACACAGAACACCATTAAGTCTTCACTGGGACAGCATGCATCTGTTTACATAGTTGATGCAAATGTCATTTTCTTATCATGCCTCAGCTCAACTGCAAGCTGAAAAACAACTACTAAACATAAATTCAGTAAGACCATTCATATGAGAAGAGGTGATGTGCAAACTTCAAGTACCTGATGCAGATTCTAATTCCCACAAACACTGACTAATTATTCTACCTCCAATCCTTCAAAGTCAGTGATTACCTTTAATGTAGAATCTGCAGATAGGCTTTGGTCGGACTTTTCTCTCGTTGGGATCTTTTACTTCGCCTTCCTCAAGGTCATCATCCTAATAACAGGTTAAAAAAGGAGGCAGAGTGTAAACAACAAATACAACTGGCATTAGCAGTCCTGGAGTAGGAACCAATGTTGGAAGCAGGCAAGGCCAAATTCAAGACTGATTACAACATTCACAGCTAGAGAATTTACCAAAGCACATTCTAGGTTTGCTCATCAGTAATGACACTGGATTCCAATATATTGTCACAATAATTCACATCCCCAATGTTTGAGGATGACAGCTTGTGCAAACTTTATATTTCCTCAAATTACTTACACCTCTGCATAATTTGTCAAACAATAGTGATAGAATGTTTTACATAAATGATAGAATAACATAGACCATTCGGTTCACATGAATAGGACTCATTTCATTCGAGATACAAATACTAAAATCTGAACAAAACAGATCATTAATGGGAGCAACCATCTGATTTTATAAAAGTGACTTCAGTGGCTCAGGAATTTCAACTGGACTTCACTACCAGAAATTAGTAGTATCCTGTGTATAGTTAGAAGGGGTAGGAGGGATGCAAATGATCCCACAGCACTATTTTTAACAGTAGATGAGCTAATTCAACCTCTTGGCTGATATTTATCACCTGAAGTCATAGAATCCCGTCAGTTGTTACATTGCAGAAGGGGGCCATTCAGTCCACTGTGTCATGATGGCTCTCAATGAGCAAATCACTCAGTGCCACTCCCCCCACCTTCTCTCCATGGCCTGCATGTTATTCCTTTTCAGATAATAATCCAATTGTCTCCTGATTGCCTTGATTAAACCCACTTCCAGCACACAGTGTAATCAAGACCTTAGCCATTTGCTGTGAAAATGTTTTTCTCCATCGTTTCTTTTAAATCTACGCTGTCTTCTTCTCGATTATTTCACCACTGAGAAATTTTTCCCAATCTACTTTATCCAGTCCCATCATGATTTTGAATAGCTCAATCAAATTTCCTCTCAGCAACCTCTTCTCCAAGAAAAACTGCCCTAACTTCTCCAATCTATCTTCTTAACTGAAGTTTCTTATTTCTGGACCATTTCACCAATGTCTTCACATCCTCTCTCCAATTGAGGCTGAACTAGAGTTTTATACAAGTTTATCATAACCTCTTTGTTCTTGTACTCTATGCCCCAACTAATAAAATTTTTTGGCATGCTCTGCCCTATGCACCTGTACATCCAGGTCCCTATGCTCCTGCATGCTTGTTAGAATTGTGCCTGGGAAAATTGGTCAAATATTTGGTACAAAATAAGGGAAACTGACTCTGCATAGTCTAAGACATAAATAAGACCGGAGAAGGTCAAACTGTGCCTAATCTCTAAAACCTGATAAGGCTGACTCCACATGACCTAGAGCTGTATGAGTGAGACAAAGTCAGAGGTGATGTAGTCAACAGCCACCTTCTATTCTATCAAAAGGACAAGATAAAGATATGAATGATGAGGAAGAGTTCTAGGGAGTCAGCAAGTTGTGCTATTATTTATGGCATTACTTACGATGCTACTAATTGACCAAATTCCTGACTAAGCACTGGTCATGCAAACTGATAAAGATTATGTATAAATACTGAACGGATTCTTTATGTAAGTGCAGACTTGAGGAAGAATTAGCAAGTCATAACGATGGCTCTCTGAATTCAACTTTCTGCCAATACCGCATGCAGTCTTTTGGAAATAAAGACAAGTTATTTTGTTGGGACGAACTTTGTTGAGACTTTCTACCAGTCAAGAATCAGGAAAATTTTCACTTCAGTAATAATACACACTGCTGCTACTGAGCATCAGTGATAGAGAGATTGAATATTTGTAGATTTGATGCCAATCAAGTGGGCTGCTTCGTCATGGATGGTGTCAAGCTACTTGAGTGTTGCTGGAGCTGCACCTATCCCGGCAAGTGGGGAGTATTCCATCACACTCCTGACTTGTGCCTTGTAGGTGATGGATGGATTTTGGGGAGTCTATCTATCAAAATAAATCAGTTCACATTTCCACATATTGAACTGAATCTGCCACTTGATAGCCCACTCGACCAACTTGTCTGTATAGATTTATAGAAGATAGAAGCAGGAGGCCATTTGGCTCCACCATTCATTACAATCATGGCTGATCATCCAATTCAATAGCCTAATCCTGCTTTCTCTCTGCTTCCGGCACAGCATAACCTTTGACTCATTCACCCCAAGTACTATATCTGGGGCTTTGAGTATAAACATTTACAGGTCATGCTGGAACTGTACAGAACCTTAATCAGGTCTCAATTGGAATATTGTATACAATTCTGGTCACCACACCACCAAAGATGTGGATGCTTTGGAGAGGGTACAGAAAAGATTTACCAGGATGTTGCCTGGATGGAAGCATTAGCTATGAGAGGTTGGAGAAACTTGGTTTGTTCTCACTGAACAAAAGAGGGTGATGGGTGACCTGATAGAGGTTTACAAGACAATGAGTGGCATGGACAGACTGCATAGTCAGATGCGCTTTTTTGGAGTAGAAAAATCAAGTACTAGATGACTCAGGTTTAAGGTGCATGGGGAAAAGTTTTGAGGAGATGTGCAAGGCAAGTTTTTTTTTTACACAGAATGGTGAATGTCTGGAATACACTACTGGGCAAGTGGTGGAAGCAGGTACAATGCAGCATTTATGAGGTGACTAGATGAATAGAACGACATGGACTCTAAGTCATAATGTTTTAGTTTAGGCAGGCATCATGATCCGCGCAGGTTTGGAGGGCTGAATGGCCTGTTTCTGTGCTGTACTTTTCTCTGTTCTTGTTTTGGCTGGATACATTCCATGTTTTGGCATCAACTACTTTGAGTTAATGAATTCCACAGGCTCACCACTTTTTGGTGAAGAAACACCTAAATGGTTTATCCCAAATCCTCAGACTGCAACCCTTGCTTCTGGACACCCATGCCATCGGGAATGTCCTACCTGCATTCACCTTTTCTAATCCTGTTAGAATTTCATAAATTTCAATGAGATCCCCCCTCATTCATCTGATCACCAGTGAAAGCAATCCTAACTTAGTCAATCTCTCCTCATACATCATTTGAAGTTCTACACTGCTCTCTTCAGGTCTCACAATGCTTCCAAGTTTTGTATCAGCTGCAAATTTTGAAAATATGTCTGATACCCCAAGGTCTAGGTCAATATATATGGGAAAAAGCAAGGGTCCCAACACCTACCCCTGGAGAGTGCTACTACAATAAGTCTCTCAACACCAGGTTAAAGTCCCAGAAGGTTTATTTAGTCATAAAAGCCACTAGCATTCGGTCCTCTGACCCTTCATCAGGTGAGTGGAATGTTCTGATCACAAGCAGGGGACGTAAAGGCATCCACTCAGTTTACAAAATACTGATCAGAATGCGAGTTTTTACAGCTAATCAAGTCTTAAAGGTGAGGATCTACAGGCCATATTTCTGTCCAAAAAACACCCCTCCATTAACCATTACTCCTTGTTTCCTGTCATTCAGCCAAACACACATCCATGTTTTTAATTCCATGAACTCTAACTCTGCTCATGGGTCTGTTGCGTGGAAACATATCAAATACCTATTCGAAGTCCATATATATCAACTGCACTAAATGCATTCTATTACTTCCTGAAAAACCACCAAGTTAGTTAAACACAACACAAATAGATTTACACCATTATCACATTACTGTTTGTGGGAGTTTGTTGTGCACAGATTGGCTGCTAGATTTCCTACTTTACAACAACTTTAGCCTTTTTCCTAGGATGGAGAAAGCTAGCACGAGGGGACACAGCTTTAAATTAAGGGGTATGAGTTATAGGACGGATATCAGAGGTAGGTTCTTTACTCAAAGAGTGATTAGGGAGTGGAATGCCCTGCCTGCAGCTGTTGTAGATGCGCCAAGTTTGTGGCGTTTAAGAGGTTAGTTGATAAGTATATGGATGAGAAGGGAATGGTTTAGTTAGGAGGGGCATTGCTTTTTATTTTGGTCGGCACAACATCGAAGGCCGAAGGGCCTGTTCTGTGCTGTATTGTTCTATGTTCTATGTTCTACAACAATGACTACACTAAAAAGTACTTCATTAACTCTAAAACATGTTTTAAAGTTTATTTATTAGTATCACAAGTAGACTTACATTACACTGCAATGAAAGTACTGAGAAAATCCCCTAATTGCCACATTCAGTATAACTGAATCACTTTTTTGGGTAATAGGGAGAATGCAGCATAGTCAATCCACCTAATCAGCACATCTTTCGGACTTTTAAGATGTCCAGTGCGCAGAATAGGCACTAATATATGTTTTATTTAAAATTCGCACTTCATGTACCCAAATTTGCTGATTAATTGACCCAGCAGTTCTCAACACAGGTTTATACATGTATTTATATGTCATAAGTTGTTGCATGAATAGGCTTGCTGATAGAATAAAGGGACACTGATAATGAAGTGTGGGAGCATTGGTCAGCAGTTGATGGAGGAACAGAAAGTAATGTTTGATAATTTTTCAGACCATATTATACATATGGATGTCTTTCAGTGGTCATTGTTATGCATCATATATGCATATAACAGATGTGAGTAACAAGGACATGGGTAAATTTCCAACTTCTTTATGAACGGAAATCTGTGCTGTAGATCAATTGTTTGTTGTAGAAAATGCTGACTTTGCATTCCCAAATCACACGGTTTCTATAACAGATGTTTATCTGCAATGTCAGACATTAAAATGAAAATCTACCCCACAATTTTAATTATTGCAAATGAAACTAAAATCTAGTTAAAAGGCAATTATAGGGACAGGAAATCAGATAAACAGAAAACAAATGAATTTTAATGCTGAGGGGGGTTAGGTATGTCATGAAAGAAAGAAGAGGACATACAAATATTAAAAACTTAAAAGCAGAGAATCCTGTTTTTCTTAATTACATAACAGACTAAAAGGACAATTGTCACAGCATACTTGTCAACTTACTGCAAAAAACATGGAGTCTTGAGAGAGTACAGAAGAGATTCACTAAGATAACACAAAGATAAGTAGCACAAAAACAAAATGTAAATAAGATGCAGAAAGAGCAAAAGAATTGGGACGATGTGGATAGGTCTTTCGGTGAGATACAAAAGAACAAGACAGCATGGGAAACAGGCCCTTCGGCCCAACGAGCCCACGCCGCCACGCTGATGTTCCCACCTCTACCCGTGATCCTTGTCTATGTTTATAGATCTATGGATTAAAAAACAAATTTGAGACAATTTAGGGAGAATTTGTTTTGCCAATTAGCCTAAGAGCACATCTTGGGATGTGGGAGGAAACCGGAGCACCCGGAGAAAACCCACGCAAGCACGGGGAGAATGCGCAAACTCCCACAGACACAGGCCCAAATCCATGTCTCTGCACAGCACAGCAATAGTCACTGAGCTGTCGTGTTGCCCATCAAATGGTCCAGGTCAAGCGTACACTAACGACGTGAAGCACTAGGATACTCTTGAAAAAAATCCAAGAGCAGCCCTCTCACGACCCATCGTATGTATGCCCCTTGTTAGACAACAAGGTGGACCAAAGCACCTGTAGGATAAAAAACAAGTACATCAATATCATCATGTATTTACACACTTCCCAGGGACTCCCAAGGTTCATGATCCCTATTTTAAATCAGTTTTCTATACCACTCCATTCCCATTCTGTTCATGTGTCCATCTAAGTATTTCTTAAATAACTGTAGAGTGCCTGTCTCCACCATTTTTCTTGGCAGCGCATTCCATACCCCCACCACCCTGTGTGAAAAAATTCCCTCTAGCATCCAAATTATACCTTACCCCCCTCACTCTAAGCCCATGACCCCTCATGCTATTTGAGTCCATCCTAGGAAAAAGCTTAACCCTGTTTAGTCTATCTATACCCCTCATAATCTTGTATTAGATCTCCTCTAAGTCTACGTCTTTCTAAGAGAAACAGTCCCAATTTGCCTAACTTCTCCTCGTAACTCAAACCTTCCATACCAGGCAGCACCCTGGTAAACCTCCTCTGCACACTCTCCAGAGTCTCCACGTCCTTCCGGTAGTAAGGCGACCAGAACTGGACACAGTATTCCAAATGAGGTCTGACTAATGTTTTAAACAACTGCAACATTAAAGGCCAGCTCTTGTACTCTATGAGGATTGAATTCCGTCTGCCATTTATCTGCCCAAGCTACCAATCTATGTCCTGTTGCATCGCCTGACAATGCTTCTCACTATCTGCAAGTCCAGCTATCTTTGTATTGTCCACAAACTTGCTGATCACTCCACTTACTCCCTCTTCCAAGTCATTTATATATATTACAAATAGAAGAGGTCCCAGTACTGAGCCCTGTGGCACACCACTAGTGACCGGCCTCCAGCTAGAAAAACACCCTTCCACTATTACACTCTGTCACCTATTACTTAAGCCAGTTACTTATCCATCTAGCTACCTGTCCTCATATCCCATGAGCCTTGACCTTTTCAACTAACCTCCCACGAGGGACTTTGTCAAACGCCTTACTGAAATCCATATAGACGACATCAACGGCTCGCCCTTCGCCCACTGTTTTCGTCATCTCCTCAAAAAATTCTGCCAGATTCGTAAGGCACGAACTCCCTTTAACAAAGCCATGCTGCATATCCCTAATCAGATTGCAACGCTCTAAGTGCCTATACATCCTAAAAATCCCCTCCTCCAACAGCTTCCCTACCACTGATGTCAAACTCACCGGCCTCTAATTTCCAGGGTTATCCCTACTACCCTTTTTAATGATGAAAGACATTAAGGGTTGAATGTTTCATCCTGCGCTGGGAAATTCTGTGGATCTAAATATTTACCTACATGCTTATTCAAAGCTATTATACATATTGCTCCATCAGTTTCTGATAGAAGGAACTTCAGTGTTCCAATTATCACCAAAAAATTTTCCTAGGCTCAAAATTTCAAATTGATGTCTTTGAAGTAAGAACCAAAGACATTGGCCATTCAGCCCGTTGAGTCTGTTCCATCATTCAATGAGACCATGACTGATCTTGGTATGCTAATAAACTTCAGTTTTCCACTTTCAATAAGCCTTGATTCATCTACAGATTAAAAATCTATCTCAGCCTTGAACATACTTATTGATCCAGCCTTCCACAGTAAATAATTTCATAGATTCACAGCCACAGAAGAATTCCCCCTCATCACTGCCTTAAATGGGTGATCCTTCACTGAGATTTTGCCCTTTGGTCTTGGGCTCTCCCACAAGGGGAAATAATCTCAACATCCATCCTTTCGAGTCCTGAGAATTCTTTATGTCTCAATAAGGTTGCCTCTCATTCTTCTAAATGAGAATGAGTAGAGCCCCAAGCTACTTAAACTTTCCTCATAAGAAAATCCCTCCCTACCAACAATCAATCTAGTGAACCTTTTCTGCATGTTATCCATCTCTGATATCGCAGGTCAGCAGGCAAGTAATTAAATGCTTAGTGTTAACATTGTCCTTTTTCTCGCTAACGTATGGCAATGGATGAAACTAAGAAATTTAGTTGCTGGTATAATAATTGGTTACTTTAGCAACCAATAAGTAGACTTGAGTCTTATTTCTGGCTAGTTTAAATAGTAGACAAATATAGGGATGGCAGGTCATTTCAATACCAAATGTACTTTGTGGGGAATTCCAGGACATTTCTTCTGGAAGAGCATGAGCTCGGAGTTTCAGAACCAGTAAGAAGTCTTACAATGCTAGGTTAAAATCTAACAGGTTTACTTGGCTTATTGCTCTTTCGTCAAGTGAGTGGAAGATCTTTCACAAACAGCGCTTATAAAGGCACAAATTCAATTTACAGAATAATGATTGAAATGCGAGTCTTTACAGCTAATCAAGTCTTAAAGGTACAGACAATGTAAGTGGAGAGAGCATTAAGCACAGTCAAAAAGATGTGTATTATCTCCAGACAGGACAGTTAGTGAGATTTTGCAAGTCATGGGAGTTACAGATAGCGTGCCATGCACCCAAGATCCCAATTCAGGCTGTCCTCATGTGTGCGGAACTTGACAATCAGTCTTTGCTCAGCGACTCTGCGCCGTCATGTGTTGTGAAGGCCGTCTTAGAGAATGCTTACCCGAAGATCAGAGGCCGAATATCCATGACCGCTGAAATGCTCCCCAACAAGAGGAGAACAGTCTTTTTTTTAAGCAACACAGCACGGGAAACAGGCCCTTCGGCCCAACGAGCCCGCGCCGCCGTCATACTATATAGTAGCAAATCCATTATCCTATTTTAATATTCCTATATAATAATATATCTATTATTCCTAATATGGAAAATTCTCACCATAGGGACAATTTGTTTCCCAATCAGCCTAAGAGCGAATTTTTGGGTTGTGGGAGGAAACCGGAGTGCCCGGAGAAAACCCACGCAACCACAGGGAGAACGCGCAAACTCCCGCAGACACCGGTGTCTGGTGATTGTCTAGCGGTGTTCATTCATCTGTTGTCGTAGCGTGTGCATGGTCTCCACAATGTACCATGCCTCGGGACATCATTTCCTGCAGTGTATCAGGTAGACAACATTGGTCAAGTTGCAAAAGTACGTACCATGTACCTAGTGGATGATGTTCTCACGTGAGATGATCTGGCATATATTGCATGCCAGATCATTGACACAGATGCCATCATGTCACATTAGAACACCATCCACCAGGTACACATACATAATCTTGCAACTCAGCCAACATTGTGTACCTGAAAAGCTGCAAGAAAGGATGTCCTGAAGCATGGTACATTGCGGAGATCATGCAGACGTTGCGACAATGGATGAATGAAAACCGCTCAACAATCACCAGGCAAGACTGTTCCTTCCTGTTAGGGAATATTTCAGTAGTCATGGGTATTCGGCTATCGATCTTCACAACACACGACGGCACAGAGTTGCTAAGCAAAGACTGATAGTCAAGTTCCGCACACAATCGGGATCTTGGGTCCATGTCACACCATCTGTAACTCTCATGACTTGCCTGGACTTGCAAAATCTCACTAACTGTCTTGTCTAGAAACAATACACGTCTCTTTAACTTGTGCTTAATGCTCTCTCCAATTACACTGCTTGTACCTTTAAGACGTGATTATCTATAAAAACTCACATTTCAATCATTATTCTGTAAACTGAGTTTGTGTCTTTACGCTCTGTGAAAAGATCTCCCACTCGCCTGACAAAGGAGCAGCAAGCATTCTGAAAGCTAGTGGTGTTTACTACCAAATAAACCTGTTGGATTTAACTTGGTGTTGAGACATCTTACTGTGTTTACCCCAGTCCAACGCTGGCATCTTCACCACATTTCAGAACAAGAGCAGCACCTGACATCACAAGGCTGAAAGCTATATTGCTTGAGGTGGTCACTGTTCAATTTATTCAACTCTCACTGACAGTCAGCAGTCACTCATTCACTCTACTTTTACCATCAACAGCATATGTATTGCACCTCTGACATTATAACTGTCTCATGGTGCTTCACAACAGCATTTTAAAACAAGTAATCAACCAAATCGTAGTAGTATTAGGTCAGATGACCAATAAGCTTGATCAAAGACAAGTTTTAAGAACTGTCTTAGAGGACAGTGCAAGTTAGAGAGAAAATTCCAGAGATCTGGGCCTACGCAACTGAAGCCATGGCCACCAATGATGAAGAAATTATTAGATAAACTGTTAGCATTCTCACTGTTCTCCTTGCTGTACACAATACTTCCAGGTTTTGAGATCGAGAAATTGCACTCAGTACACCCACATTTAGACCAATAATGCATATACTAATATTTGGGGAGGCAACTGCAAAGTGGTTTTGTCACTTGACTAGTAATTCAGTGCTCCAAGATAATGCTCCAGGGACTTGGGTTCAAATCCCACCACAGCAGATGGTGGAATTTAAAAGCTCAAAATATCTAGGATTAAGAATCTAACTAGGACTGTGAAACTATTGTGGCATTAAACAGAGGCATATGTTTATCTTTATTCATATTGGGATCTGAACATTACTGGCAAGACCAACATTTATTGCCTATCCAAAATGTGAGATATCAAGAGTTCAATGTTGCTGAAAGCTTGAGTGTAGGAAGTGCAGGCACAAAATTGAGAGAGAAATTAGGAAAGCAATGAAAGGATATGAAAATATATTGGTAAGTAAAATCTAAAAAGCCCAAAGGTGTTCTATGCTTTCAAAAGGATCAAAGGGATAACTAAGGAAAGAGTAATGCCATTAAAGACTAAAACGGTAACATGCACCAGGTAGAAGACTTGGCTTGGCTCTTAATGAATACTTATTATGAAAGGAGCATAGCAGCCATTTTAGTTAAGGAAGACTGTGAACTATTGGATGAAGTAAACAGTGAGGGAAGAAACAAATATTTAGCATCCCTGAAAGTGGATAAATCACCAGGCTGGAGTTCACTTCTGCAGTTTAGATAGATAAAAAAATTACGGTGAGACAGGAGAAATATAAAAGGATCCAGAAGGGTAATTTTTTTCAGATCGTGGCAACGGAGTGGAACGAGCAACCAGAGGTAGTAGTAGTAGAGGAGGGTACAATTTTATCTTTTAAAAAGCATTTAACAATTATATGGGTAGGATGGTATACAGGGAAATGAGCCAAATGCAGGAAATTGGAAATTGAGACTTCTTAGAGGTTAAAGCAAAACGGTGGCATGATCTAGTTGAGCAGAAGAGCCTATTTCCATGCTGTAAAACTCTAATACCAGCCAGCTCATCAGTAAAGTTGTTTTTTTTAAAACTATTCATGACTTATTCTGACATTAAGATTTGAAGAGAATGGATGCAAGCTAGAATGTAGGAGAGAGAAAATCAGCGGTGAGCATCCTTATTTTAGGCAAGAGGAGAGAGATATGCCATAGGGAAGGCAGAAAGAAGATAGCATGTGAGAAGTGGTTAAAAGCAGCGATATGGGGATTGTGTGGGAAAGTACATAGAACATAGTAGCATTGAGATGGCTCATCAATCATAATCTAGTTGAATGGTGACCAGGCTTAAGGGACTGAATGGCCTACTCCTGCTCCAATAATTCCTTGGAAAAGGGAGCTAAAGATAGGAAGCCATGGAGAAAGGGGAGATAAGCTCCTGCACTCCATGACTCTGTTAATAAAGCACAGGATACGATATTCTTTACTAAAGGCCCGCTAAACGTATGCTCATGTGACCTTCAGTGACTTATGCACCTATACACCCAGGCTCTGGGCCAGCAGTCCCTTTAGAATTGTATTTATTTTGTATTGTTTCTCCACGTTTTTCTTACCGAAATGAGTCACCACATATTTGTCCACACAGAATTTCATCTGCCACTTATCTGCCCACTCAACTTGTCTATGTCATAGAATCGTAATGGTTTAATAATAACATAAGAACTAGGAGCAATAATAGGCCACAAGGTCCCTTGACACTGCTCCGCCATTCAATAAGATCATAGCTGATCTTTTCCAGGACTCAGCTCCACTTACACACCCATTCACCATAACCCTTAATTCATTCACTATTCAAAAATTTATCTATCCTTGCCTTAAACACATTCAATGAGGTAATCTCAACTGCGTCACTGGGCAGGCAATTCCACAGATCCATCTCTGGGTAAAGAAGATCCTCCTCAACTCAGTCATAAATCTGCTCCTCATTATTTTGAGGTTATGCCCCCCCTAGTTCTAGTTTCACCTGCCAGTGGAAACAACCTCCCTGCTTCTATCTTATCTATGCTCTTCATAATCTTACATGTTTCTATAAGATCTCCCCTCATTTCTCTGAATTTCAATCAGTACAGCCCCATTTCTCCTCATAAGCCAACGCTCTCAATTCTGGAATCAATCTAGTGAGTTTCCTCTGCACCCCCTCCAGTGTCAATATATCCTTTCTCAAGTAAGGAGGCCAAAACTATATACAGTACTCCAGGTGTAGCTTCACCAGAACCTTATGCAGCTGCAACATGACCCTCGCTGTTTTTAAATTCCATCCCTCTAGCAATGAAGAACAAAATTCTATTTGCCTTAATTACCTGCTGCACCTGCAAACCATCTCCTTAGATTCCTGCAAAGGACATCCAGATCCCTCTGCAAAGCAGCATGCTGCAATGTTTTATCTTTTAAATAATGATTCATTTTGCTGTTATTCCTATCAAAATGAATGATCTCACATTTATCAATATTGTATTCCATCTGCCAGACCCTCGCTCACTCACTTAAGCTATATCCTTTTGCAGATCTCTACACAATTTGCTCTACCACTCATCTTACCATCATCTGCGAATTTTGACACACTACACTTGGTCCCTCACTCCAAATCATCACGTAAATCGTAAACAATTGTGGTCCCAACACTGATCTTTGAAGCGCATCATTAGTTACTGAACGTCAACCAGAAAAACACCCATTTACCCTGACTCTTTGCTTTCTGTTAGTTAACCAATCCTGTAGTGCCATACACCTTTACCTTATGCAGCAGCCATTGATCCGGCATCCTTTCAAATACCTTCTGGAAATCCAGACACACCACATCCACAAGTTCCCCATTGTCCATGAGCACATAATATTCTCAAAAAACCCCACCAAATTAGCCAAACATGACCTGCCCTTCATGAACCCATGTCACGCCTTTCCAGTGGGACAATTTGGGTCCAGATGTCTTGTTATTTATTCCTTGATGATAAGATTTAAACATTTTCCTTACTACAGAAGTTAAGCTAACCAGCCTATAGTTACCTGCCTTTCGTCCGCTTCTTTTTTCAAACAGTGGCATCATATTTGCTGTCTTCTAATCTGTAGGAACTACCCCAGAGTCCAGCAAATTTTGGTAAACTACCACTAGCGCATTTGCTCTTTCCCATGCTATCTCTTTTAGTGCCTTAGGATGCATTTTATGAGGCCAGGAGATTTAGCCATTCAGCCCAACTTGTGCATGCTGCTCTTTTTTCCTAAAGAACATAAACTCCCTAAACTAATCCCTATTGCCCACATTTGGCCCATATTCCTCTATACTCATCTTACCCATGTAACTGTCTAAATGCTTTTTAAAAGACAAAATTGTACTTGCCTCTACTACTACCTCTGGCAGCTTATTCCAGACACTCACCACCTGTGTGTGAAAAAATTGCCCCCTAGACACTTTTTATCTCTCCTTTTCATCTTAAACCTATAGTTTTAGACTCCTTACCTTTGGGGAAAAGATATTGATTATCTAGTTGATCTATGCCCCTCATTATTTTATAGATCTTTAAGATCACCACTCAGTCTTTACTCCAGAGAAAAAAGTCTCAGTCTACCCAGCCTCTCCTTATAACTCAAACCATCAAGTCTCATTCTAGTAAATCTCTTCTGCACTCTTTCTAATTTAATCTTTTCTGTAACAGGATGACACAAAATGTACGCAGTATTCCAAGTGGTCTTACCAATGTCTTGTACAACTTCAACAACATGCCCCAACTCCTGTATTCAATGTTCTGACCAATGAAACCAAGCATGCCAAATTGCCCTCTTCATCAGTCTGTCCACCTGTGACTCCACTTTCAAGGACTATGAACTTGTACCCCTAGATCTCTGTTCTATAACTCTCCCCAATGCCCTTGCATTAACTGAGTAAGTCCTGTCCTAATTCGATCTACCAAAATGCATCACCTCGCATTTATCTAAATTAAACTCCACCTGCCATTCATCAGCCACTGGCCCAACTGATCAAGATCCTGTTGCAATCCTAGGTAACCTTCTTCACAGTCCAGTCTGTCACCCATCTTGGTGTCACGTGCAAACTTACTAACCATGCCTCCGAAATTCTCATCCAAATCATTAATATAAATGACAAATAACACTGGGTCCAACAATGATCCCCGAGGTACAGGGATCCTTTTGAAGTTTTACACCTTCCTCTTTACAGTTCACACCATCTTCAAAAGCCACATCATTAATGATTTTTAATGACAAAAAAACTGTCTTAAAGTAAGTCATTAGCAGAAAGATAAAAAGTAAAAACCAGTGTTTGTTGAGCATTTTTCACAGTTGCAATTTGCATGCTATAAACTCTGAGAATCAGCAGTGTGAAAATGATCAAACAATTGTTTTTGTGTATATTGACTGATGGATAAATATTGGCCAGGACACCAGGGAAATATGCCCTGCTCCTCTTCTTCAAAATAGTGCCACAGAATCTTTTTTCACATTCACATGAGAAGCAGACAGAGCCTGGATTTAATGTCTCAGCCAAAAGAAGGGCCCCTGACAGTCCAGTGATGAGCGGGAGTTCTGCTTTGGTGTGTCAGCCTTGATTCTTGTGCTCAAGTCCAAGACTGGAACTTGAACATTCAACTTCTGACCCAGAAGTTAAAATACTAGCCAGTAAGCCTGAGCTGACACAACTAAAAGGGAGTGAGCAGGACAGAACCACAGATCATATGAGAAGAATAACTGAGAGAAAGCCACAGCTGGAACACAGGGAGAGCTATGACCAGGAGAGAACCACCGCTGGCACATGCAAGAGTAACTGGGAGAGAGGTAGATCTGATGCACCAGGAAAGGCGAAACCAGGAGAGAGAAGACGGAGAATGCAAAAACGGGAAGGAAAAATCAAAGAGGAATGATAAAGGTGGTCAGAGGAACGGGGAGAAGTTAGGGTACAAGGAGAATGGAAGTGAAAGAGCAATACACTGACAATCAATTTCTTTTCCAATATGTATCAGAGGAGTTTGATACCAGCAAGCTACAGAAAGAGTAAGCCAACTGGTTGCTTGAGCCTGCATCACCATTCAATACGATCAAAGCTCATCTGATCAAGGCTTTAGCCCCATTTCTCTGGTTGTCCTTTCCTTTGGTTGACTCCTTTGCCAATCAAAAATCCACTTAACTCACCCTTGAATATATGCAATGATCCAGTCTTCATTATTCTCTGGGTACAGAATTCCAAAGACTAATGACTATCTGAAAGAATAAATTCCTCCTCCTCAGTACTAAACAGAAGACCCCTTAATTCTGAAACTGCGCCCCCTAGTTGTAGAATCATCTACAAAGGGGAGCATCATCTCAGCATCTACATTGTCAAGCCTCCTCAGAATTGTATGTTTCCATAAGGTTATCTTTTGTGCTTTAAAACTCCCAATGATTTTCGGCCCAATATGTTAAACCTTGCCTCATAAGCCATCCCCTCCATTGCAAAATTCACCCAAACGAACCTTCTTTGACTGCCTCCACTACATGTATTAGCCTCCTTAAATAAGGAAACTAAAATTATACAAGAATTCTAGATGCAGTCGATGCCCTTTACATTTGCAGCAAGATGTCCCTACTTTTATATGCCATCTGCTGTGCAATAAAGACAAACATTTGTTCCTATTTGCTTTCCTAATTACGTGCACGCTAACATTTTATCATTCATGGACTATACCAAGACATCCAGACCTCTACCACAGCAGACACAACACAGCAAGAATACAACAAGATACTATACAAGAGTACAAGGATTTGAATATCCATTATAATTGCTTGGAATAAAATTATTTAAGATCATACCTCAACTTCTCCTTCATCAAGCTCCCCATCATCCTCATCTTTTTTCCTCTCACGAAATGAATCCTGTCTGTCTCTTTCAGACTTTCCCTCTTCAAATTGACTTTTTTCCATTTCCCCCTCCTTTGGTGAATCACTACTTTTCTCCTCTGTACTTTGTTTCTCACTGTCTTCAGTCACAGTCCCTGGCTGTTCTTCAGGAACCTCCTCATCATAGTCCAATTCATGTTCATCCAGGTCCCTGATGACAGAGGATGCTTCATCCTTGGAATCATTCGCAGCCTCCTCATCAACCTGAGAATCCTGCTTCTCAGAGACAGTCTTTTCAGTTTGTTCAGCATTGCAAACTCTTTTTGGACTTGTAACATTGTCTCGGTCAGATTCTGCATCCAAGTCTTTAGGTGGCTCCTCATTATCGCCGTCATTTCCACTTTCTTCACTGTAATCTCCTTCCTCTCTCAACTTTTCCTCCTCCTCTTCCACTTCTGATTCGTGGGTTTCCCCATCATCCCGACTCCCTTCATTGTCAGGTTCACCAATACTGTGATTCTCAGCATCACTGCAATGGTCATTATCCTCAGAATCATTGCATTCTCCATCATTGTCCGAATGTTTGCCTATATCCACTTCATCATCGTTTTCATGCCCTCTCTCAAGCAAAAGATCATCATCATCTTCAGAGAGTTGGTCCTCTGGGGAACGAGGGTCACGATCAGGACTATCGGGGACATCCATTGGAGAACAATGTTATTCTGTTACAAGAGAAAAGTACATGAATATATTTCACCCACAGGGTGCTCCGCCATTTTCCCCATTTTATTGAATGCACTATGAATTTAAGCACATTAACATTACACTAATTTTTCAGAATCAAAGTTCCACAGCAAACTGAATAGTCAATACTCTTAAAATTCAGTCACAGGTCTATCTACTTTCTACAAAATCAAAACACATATATCCCAAGGGGGAAGAGCAAAAATTTTAAACTAAAGAAAATTTTATAATCTAACATAAAAGCAAAATACTAGAGATGCTGGAACCTGAAACAATAAAAGAAAATGCTGGAAAATCTCAGCAGGTCTGACAGCATCTGTGGAGAGAGAAAATAGACCCAACATTTCAAGTCTGGATGACTCAGTGTCAGAGTGAGAGCTAGAGCCAGAGTTACAGCCATTCAAAGTGCATGATGAGAAGTATCAAGAATGAACCAAGGCAGCAAAAATACTCTTTAGCCAAAAAGCAAAGCAGCAACCTAGAATAGACAACTGGGAAACCAAGCCAATTGCATCTTAGCAAGATAACAAGCAGGTGAGTCATCTTACAGAATTACCAACTTACAGACTTACAGAATTACCAACAAGATCAAGTTTAAGAAAGGAGGTCCGGAATCAGCAGAATCAGAACTGAAGGAGACAACAACATTGGTGCAGTCTGCTTTTGCAGTCAACAAATTGTATCAATGCTGTTCAGGGAGGCAGGAGGGGCAGAAATTTCCCAGAGCTAAGAAACATCAAGGGCAGCAAACAATGGCAGGAGTTAACAGGTCAACAAACAGTAGTGGTAAAGGAGGATCAAGCTGACATCAGGAAGTTAGAGGTGCATGTAGTAAAGATAATTCAGTAATCATGGGGCCTTCTATCACATTTCAACCTTCTCTGCTCTGAAGAGAACAAACCCAGCTTTCTAGTCTCTCCATAACTGAAGTCTCTTATCCCTGGTACAATGCCACTACATCACTTCTGTATCTTCTCCAACAGCCTGGCACACTTCCTGAAGTGTGGGGCCTAAAACAGGATATCATACTCCAGCTGAGGTTACAGCTGATCATTTCTGGCATGTTAAAACTTGTATTAGATCAAAGGAAGAGGCTAATAAAGTTGTCAACGAATGCAGTGAGCCGAGGATTGGGTGTATTTTAGAATTCAGCAAAGGATGACCCAGAAAATGTAACAAAGAGAAAATAGAACACGAAAATTAAAAGAGGGAAATACAAAAACAACTGTGAAAGCCTCTACAGGATATAAAAAGGAAAGAATCAGCAAAGATAAACGTGGGGCCAGTGCTCACAGAGACAGAAGAATTATAATGGGGAATGGCTGAGAAACTAACAAATATATTGCATCTGTGTTCATGGAGGAAGTTACAAAATCCTCCCAGGAATATTACAGAACTAAGGGACAAGCAAGAATGAGGAATTGATAGAAACTCATTCATAAAGAAGTAATACTAGAGAAATTTATGGAATAAATCTTTGATGTTCTGTATCTCAAAAATATTTAAAAATACAATGCTGTCATGAGTGGTATTCACCAGTAACAGGATGTTGTTATCAATGCAAAAAGGCCATCTGCCTATCACACAAATGAATAATGTGATGAATGAACTTCAATGCCAGTGCAATGTTAAGTATATAGGTTGTACGTTTGAAGGACTGGCATAGATCTAATCAAACAGCCTGCCCATTGCAAAATGGTTGGGACAAGATACAGACCATACCCAAACAACCTGTATTTGGAAACTCAAAACACAAAGTCCAACATTTGATACAAGTCCGTCATTGGACAACATTTGCTAGATAATCCTCAGTGTGATAAGAACCAATGTGTGACAACCAAGTTAGGATTGTCGTTCATGTTCACAGAGTGGCGCATTTATGTATACTGGAAGCTACATATATTATTACACAGAGCCCTGCTCTTTACACACAGGAGGAACAGATACACACATTGTGCCTACTTCAGCTAAACAAATGACAGCTATTTGCTGAATCAGTGTCAAGCTGCCTGTTTAAATTTGAAACAATTACTGAATTAAGTCAGTCACCATCAATTGGTTCATTTTGCATGGCAACACTTCTACCAGAGTCCATTTGCCAACCAATCAGCATTCTCTTCAGTACAAATTGTTGTTCTCCCCTTGTACTGGTATTCTTCCAACATGTCTTGATGAGTGCAGGATGAAAATCTTCACCATGTCTCTTTTTCTCAGCAATACCCAAGTATTGAATGAGATGGCTGTAGAGATAGTGGATGCATTGTTGGTCAAATTCCAAAATTCCAGAATCTGGAATAGTTCCTGCAGATTGGAAGGTAGCAAATATAACCACACTATTTGAAAGAAGAAATGGGGAACTACAGTCTTGTTAGCCTCATATTAATCATATGGAAAATGCTAGAATCTATAAAAGGATGTGAAAAATATTGAAATTGAAAATAATGATTAGGCAGATAATATGGATTTATGAAAGGGAAATCATCTTTGGCCAACCTGTTGGGAGATTTTTGAGGGTATAATTTGAAGAATAGATCGGGGGAGCTAATAGGTCTGGTGTATTTGGATTTCCAGGAGGCTTTCAATGAGATTCCACACAGGACAGGAATGAATAAAATTTTAAACTCATGAGATTGGAGCAAAAAAACGGATGTGGACGAAGGATTGGTTAGCGGATAGAAACTGGATCATTCTCAGGTTGGCAGGCTGTGACTCTTGAGGTTGAACAAGGGTCAGTACTTGCATTCCAGATGTTCACAACCTAAATCCATATTTAGATGTGTGGATTCATTGCAATATTTACAGGTTTGCTGATGACAAAACTAGGCGGAAATGTGAATTATGAAGAGGCTTCAAGGGAATTCAAAACAGCTGAAGTGACTGAGCAAGAACACAGCAGATTAGAATATTAAATGGAAGATGTGAAGTTATCAACTTTGGTAGGGAAAAAAAATCGATCGAGATATTAAAGAACCTATAAAAATAAATAATTGTGGTGATATCAGGAGTTAAAGACCATCAAAAACTTGTATAGCGAAACATCTTAAAGATCGGAGAAGATGGGTGCTCTTTTCTGTTAAAACAAAAATTAGCAGATAATTTGATTGAGGAGTCTTCAAATTATGAAACATTTTGATGGGGTGAATGGTGAAAACACGTTTTTGCATGTTGGGTTCAGAACTCAGGACATTAGGAAAGATCTTCACTTACAAATTCAATACAAATCTATGATTAAATAGTATAATGGTGATCATGAAACCATTATTGATTGTTGCAAAAACCCATCAAGTTCACTTTAGGGGAGGAATTCTCCTGTCCTTACCTACACATGCCTCCAAACCCACAGCAATGTGGGTGACTCTTAACTGCCCTCTGAAATGATGTAACTAGCCATTTAGTTCACGGGCAATTAGGGATGGACAATAATTGCTAGCTCAACCAAAGATTCCCAAATCCCATGAATGAATAGAAAAACTCCTCCAGTAATGGTGTCTAGCATACTTGCTATTTTAATTGCTCCACAACCAATAGCTATGCCTTCAGCTGCCTCAGTCCGAAGTTCTGGAATTTCCTTGATAAACTTCTCTCCTGCTTTTATCAATTAATAAGATCTTGGCTGACTTTTGGCCCTTATTTGTCCAATTCTGAAACTGCCAGATTGCCTTAAGAATCCAAAAATCTATTTTAGTTTTGAATATATTCAACGACAACGCATCCAAAGATTTACAACCTTGATTGAAGAGATTTCTCCTCATCTCAATCTTATATGATGGCCCTTTAATCTGAGACAATGCTCCCTAATTCAAGACACTCCTGCCAGAAATACAACCTCTCACTATCTTTCCAGCCAAACTCCTCAGAATCTTGCTATTTTTTCTGAGATTAGTTCGCAGACTTCTAAACTTGACAGTAAAGGCCCATTCTCTTTAACCTCCATGGCACAGCAGCACAGTGGTTAGCACTGCTGTCTCTCAGCATCAGGAACCCAGATAAGGAGTTTGCATACATCTTCCTCTCACAGTTCAAAGATATGTAGGTTCAGTAGATTAGCCAAGGTGAATGCATGGGGTTACAGCGATAGGCCTGGGCAAGATGCTCTTTCGAGAGTCAGTGTAGATTCCATAGGCCAAATGGTCTCTCTCTCTCTCTGCTGTAGGCATTTTCTGATTCTATAGTGGCCCTCTCATAGTCATCACATCCAAACAGCTTAACTTTAATTTAGTGCTACCTTGTTCTGGACTTTCCTACTGGAGAAAATGGTTTTGCTCTTGTCTACTCTATCAATTCTTTACTTAGTTTTAACACAACAATTGGCACCTACACAGCTCTTTTAACGTAATTAAATGTTACAAAGTGCTTCACAGGAGCATTATCAAACAAAATCTAAAACCGAGCTATCATAAGGAGATAAGATGATCAAAAGCTTTCTCAAAGAGATGGATTTAGAAAGTATCTAAAGGAAACTGTCAAGAGGTTTATGAGAGGGAAGCTTTTTGGGCCAAGGGCATGGTCACAAATGATGAAGGAATTAAAACATGGGATGGTGAGAGAGGCCAGAATTAGAGGAAACTGAGGTATTGTTTAACCGGGAATCAACGTAGGTTAATGAGGGTGAAGGAGGAATAGAACTTGATGCAAGTTAGGATATGGGTAGCAGTTTTTTCAATTTAATCATTCAATTATTTTGGAATTGGACAATTCCAATGGAATTGGAACGTGGACCAGGTTTGAGCAACCTGCTCTCATATTGCAGGCCTGTCAGTCTACAGAATACTTTTGATGAATATGTACTACTTGCCCTTCATGACCAGTCTGAGATGCAGTGTCCAAACTGAACAAGCAACCCAAATAAAGTCCGATCAAATGAAGCATAGCTTCCAGTTCATTTGAATAAAGGTCAACATTTGATTTTCTTTGTGATGACATCTTGTACCTGTCCTCTAGCTTTTAATAATTTGCGCAGTTGGGTACCTAAATCTCTTTGCGCCTCCATATTCCTCACTTTACAGTTAAGAAAGCATTCCAATTTATTTTTCAGGATAAAAAGACTGTGCTCTTTCCTGCACTGAAATCCATCCGTCATAGATTTTTCCACTCACTAAATCTATGCTTCATCTTAACTTTCTACTACCATTTACAAAACCTAACTGTGCCTAATATATGACTATATTTAAGCTTGGATACATTCTTGATTCCTTAATCTTGATTTGATATTGTCACATGCATTAGCATAGTGAATAGTATTGTTTTTTGCATGTTATACAAAGTGTACTGTTCATAGAGAAGGAAACAAGAGTGCAGAATGTAGTGTTAGTTATTCAATCTCCCTTCAATTCTCTCATCACAGAAACCAAATCTCATGAACCTTTGCTCTGCCAACTCTATCTCTCTCAGATAGAGATCTAAACTACACATAATACTCCAGCCTTGTATGGAAATGTATTCAATACAATTCCTTGTATTGAAAGCTGATCATAGACAAGGTAAATAGCTAATATCTTTTCCCAAAGGTGAGGTGTCTAAAACTAGAGGACACAGGTTTAAGGTGAGAGATATGAAAGCTGTCCAGGAGCAATTTTTTTCACACAGAGGGTGGTAAATGTCTGGAACAAGCTGCCAGAAATAGAAGAGGCGAGTATAATTTTATTTTTTAAAAAACATTTAGACAGTTACATGGGTACAATGGGTATAGAGGAATGTGGGCCAAATGTGGAAATTGGGATTAGTTTAGGGGTTTTCAAAAAAGGGCAGCAAGGACAAGTTGGGCCAAAGGGCCTGTTTCCATGCTGTAAATCTTTATGACTGTCTGGAGGTTTATATGAACAATATCTAAAGACATTCCTCGTTCAAGTTAAATATCTCAAGAAAATCAGGAAGATTTATCAGAAATGGATTCCCTGCACAAATCCATGTTCTCTTTGATCAGCTCATACTTGCCTAAGTGTTAGCTACTCTGAACATTTAGGCAAGTATGAGCTGATTCCACAAAGCTCCCTTTAAATTGTTAGATTTACGAATCTGTAGTTTCCTTGTTTCTTTTTATCTTTTCTAAGTCATTTGGACAGCATAGTGGCATCATGGCTAGCAGTGATTTGATTTATTGTCACATGGGTTAGCATGCAGAGAAAACTATTGCTTCTTGCAAAGACAAGACATACTGTTCATAGAAAAGTAAACGAGAGAGTGCAGAATGTAGTATTACAGTCACAGCTTTGGTGTCCTCACAGGATATTCCTTAAAAAAACTACGAGAATCAAAGACAGCACCAGGAATCCAGGTTCAATTTCGGATTTGAGTGTCTTTGTGGAGCTTGCACATTCTTCTGTGTGGCTTTCCTCTGAGTACTCCAATATCCTCCCATAATCCAAAGATGTGCAAGTTAGGTGAATTAGCCATGATAGTCTACAGGAATAGAATGGACGGGAAGGCCTGGGCGGGTAACTCTTTGGAAAGGCAGTGTAGACTCAATAGGCTGAATGGTATGTTTCTGAATTGTAGGGATTTTATGGCATCCAGCTGTGGAATATCTGAGAATAAAATTGCAACTGTGCAAATTCCAACTGAATTCCAGTCATCACCTTATACATGTCCTGTTTCGGTCCTTTAGTTATTGATTTGAATGGCAAGACTCAAAAGAGAACAATGTTTAAGTTCCATACTGCATGTTTAAGTTACTTTCACTATCTGTGCAGCACTGAAGAATATAATTGTGTACAATGGAAATATATACAGTACATATATACCATCCAAATTCTGAAGATTTTTTTAAAGGAGGTTAATTTAGAAGGAAAGTTCAAATGTTTCATCTAAGTTCAGCACTTGAAACAGTCCACATTCTAACATTATGTTGATCCTGAGTTCATTTCAGCAGTCAAACATATTTTAGTGAGAAGGGGGTGTAGGAGAGAAGAAAGAATCGTAGAATTCTTACGGTGCAAAAGGAGACTATTCAGGCCATCGAACCTGCACTGCCAACAATCCCACCCAGGCTCTATCTCTATAACCCCACATAATTATCCTGTTAATCCCCCTGACACTAAGAGGCAATTCAGCAGGACAATCAACCTAACCCACACACGTTTGGACTGGAGGAGGAAACTGGAACAAATGGAGAAAACCCACACAAACATATGTAGAACGTGTAAACTCCACAAAGTCATCCACGGCCAGAATTGAACTCAGGTTCTTGCTGCTGATGTGTCAGCACTAACCATTGTGCCACCCCACTAAAGGTTCATTAAAGATCAAGGCCAAAAGTTTTTAAAAGTGTAGACATCTGATCTCATGGTTCCAGCAAGATGATCTGGCATCTATTCATCTGGATCCACTGTCCTAAATAGCCTATGTTTCTATTCCAACTCAAAAGACATTTTCTAGAATAACAAACACTATCTTCAGGGCACAGGGCTCCTGAGGTGTGTCAATAATTGCAGGAGAGCTTTAAGATAATAAATTTAAACACTATTGCCAAGCAATAGTGCTATGGTAATCACATAGCAAGAGGTGTGGGGGCAAAAGAAAGACAATTCTTAAAACTCTCCAATGGACAAGTTTTGAACTCAGTTCTGGAATCTGATTGTTTTACTGACAAAACCTTTTAATAAGTTGTAATTACAAAGCTGACTACCAGATCCATGTCTAATTCATGGATTTGGGAGCAAACTATTTTGCAGAGTGCAGTACTCTTTGTTCCATCACCACCCTCGACTTCCTTCTCTCTCGAGGGTGTTAATTATTTCATGGGCCCCAGGCATCTCTCCTATTTTGTGGAATTACGCATTTTTCATGTCTGTGCCTGACAGTGGATACAGGCAAACAAATGTGTAGCATTACTGTTAATGCAGATTCTCCCCATAATCAAAACCCAGCACAACAAAGAACAAACGAAAATTACGGCACAGGAACAGGCCCTTCAGCCTTCCAAGCCTCTATCGACCATGCTGCCCAACGTAATTAAAACTCCCTATCCTTCCAGGGATCATATCTCTTCAATCCAATCCTCAGAAATGCACCCTTCTACTACTACACTGTCTTCTATGACCGAACCAGTTCTGTACGCTCCATCCAGCTCTGATCCCATGCGACTTCATCTTATGCACTAGTCTGCTTTTAGGGATCTTGTCAAAGGCCTTACTGAAGTCCATGCAACAACTTCCACTGCCCTACCCTCATCAATCATCTTCGTCACTTTCTTGAAAAACCCGAACAAGTTTGAGAGAGACAACCTCCCCTTCACAAAACTATGCTGACTCTCGCTAATGCATCCATTTATTTCTGAGTTAGAATAAATCTTGTCTCAAAGAATCCTCTCCAATAATTTCCCTATGCAGGCCTGTAATTATCTGGATTATTCTTGCTACCTTTCTTAAACAAAGGAACAACGCTGACTATTCTCCAATCCTCTGGGACCTCCCCTGTAGCCAGCAAGGATACAAAAACTTCTCTCAAAACCCCAGCAATTTCCTCCCTTGCCTCTCTCAGTATTTTGGGGTACAGCCTGTCAGGCCCTGGGGACTTGTCTACCTTTGGGTGGCACGATAGCACATTGGTTAGCACTGCTGCTTCACAGCTCCGGGGACCCGGGTTCAATTCCCGGCTTGGGTCATTGTCTGTGTGGAGTTTGCACATTCTCGTGTCTGCGTGGTTTTCCTCTGGGTGCTCCGGTTTCCTCCCACAGTCCAAAGATGTGCGAGTTAGGTTGATGGGCCATGCTAAAAATTGCCCTTAGTGTCCTGACATGCATAGGTTAGAGGGATTAATGGGTAAATGGGGTTAGGGCCTGGGTGGGATTGTAGTCAGTGCAGACTTGATGGGCTGAATGGACTCTTTCTGTACTATAAAGTTTCTATGATTAATGTTTCCCAAGAACCCCAATACCACCACCTTCTTGATTTCAACATGACTCAAACTATCTACACATTCTTTCCCAGACTCATCATCCACCAAGTCTTCTCTTTGGTGAATACTGACGCAAAGTACTCATTTAATACCTCATCCATTTTCTCTGGCTCATACATAGGTTTCCTCCACTGTCCTTGACGGGGCCAACCCTCTCCCTGTCTACCCTCTTGCTCTTTATATATGGATAAAAAGCCTTGGGATTTTCCTTAATCCTGCTGGCCAATGGTTTTTCGTGACCCCTTTTACCCCCGTCCTTCCTCCTTGCTTAAGTTTCTTTCTACTTTCTTTGTATTCCATACTTGTTTCATGTGTTCCCAGCCTCCTAGCCTTGACAAATGCTTCCTTTTTCTCTGACTAAGCTCACAATGCTTTCATTATCAGAGATTATTTGCAGAGACTATTTCCTCGGGTGGATAGAGCTGTTAATAGGTGGCATAACTATAAGATTCATGGTGGGAGATATAGGAGGGATGTCCAAAGTAGATTGTTTACTCAGAAAGCGGTTGGGAGTGTGAAATAGACTGCCTGCTGTAATAGTAGAATAGGATACTTTAGGAATTTCCTAGCAGTTATTGGATAGGCACATGGAGCCCACCAGAATGATAGGGAGTGAGATAGCTTGATCTTGGGTTTGGACATAGTTTGGCACAACATCAAGGGGCAGAGGGCCTGTACTGTGCTGTAATGTTCTATCCTTACAGGACTACTGGCCCTGAATCCTTACCAGCTTACATTTGAAAGTTTCCCACGTGCCAGATGTTGATTTGCCCTCAAACATCTGCTCCAATGTACATTCTCCAGTTCCTGCCTAATATTGTTATAATTAGTCTGCCCCCAATTTAGCACATTTGAGGACTACACTTACCTTTATCCATCATAACTTACTGTGGTCACTGTTATCTTACAGGTACTTCGGTCCGCCTTGTCTAACAAGGGGCATACACGCAATAGGTCATGAGAGGGCTGCTCTTAGATTTTGAGAGTATCCTAGTGCTTCACGTCATTAGTGTACGCTTGACCTGGACCATTTGATGAGCAACACGACAGTTCAGTGACTACTGCTGTGCTGTGCAGATACTTGGATTTGGGCCTGTGTCTGTGGGAATTTGGGCATTCTCCCCGTGCTTGCGTGGGTTTTCTCCAGGTGCTCTGGTTTCCTCCCACATCCCAAAGATGTGCTCTTAGGCTGACTGGCGGAACAAATTCTCCCTAAATTGTCTCAAATTTGGTTCTAATGCATAGATCTATAAACATAGTCAGGGATCATGGGTAGAAGTGGGAACATCGAGGTGGCGGCGTGGGCTCGTTGGGCTGAAGGGCCTGTTTCCCGTGCTGTTTTGTTCTTTGTTCCCGAACTGCTCAACTGAAACATCCACAACCTAGCCGGGCTCATTCCCAAATACTAGATCCAGCGTGACCCCTTCCCTTGAAACAGTACCTACATACTGTTTCAAGAAGCCCTCCTGAATGCTCCTTACAACACTGCCCCATCCACACCCCTAGCACTGTGAGTCTCAGTGAATATAGGGGAAGTTAAAATCTCACACCAGAACAATCCTGTTACTTTTACACCTTGCCAAAGTCTGCCTACATATCTGTTCTTCTACCTCCCACTGGCATTTGGGCAGCCTATAATAAATCCCTAACATTATGACTATATTCTTCCTGTTCCTGAGCTCTACCCATATTGCCTCGCTGCATGAGCTCTCCATGGTATCTTCCTGCAGTACAGCTGTGATATTCTCCCTAACATGTAGTGCATCTCCCCCCACCCTTTCTACATCCCCCCTCTATCCTGCCTGAAACATCTGTATCTTGGAATGTTAAGCTGCCAATCCTGTCCTTCCCTTAACCAAGTTAAGGGAAAGTGTGAGGTAATGCACTTTGGCAGGAACAATAAATGTGTAGAGTATAGGGCTAATGGTAGGGCTCTTAATAGTGTTGAGGAACAGAAGGATCTTGGTGTATGTGTCAATAGATCCCTGAAAGTAGGCAGTCAAGTGGATAAAGTTGTTAAGAAGGCTTATGGAGTCTTAGCTTTTATTGGTAGGGGGATTGAATTTAGGAGCCGCAGCATCATGTTGCAACTGTACAAAACTCTAGTGCGGCCGCACTTGGAGTATTGTGTGCAGTTCTGGTCCCCACATTATAAGAAAGATGTGAGGCATTGGAGAGGGTACAGAGGAGGTTTACCAGGATGTTGCCTGGTATGGAGGGCAGGTCTATGAAGAGAGGTTGAGGATTTGAGGTTGTTTTCGTTAGAAAGGAGGCGGCTAAGAGGGGATCTTATTGAAACATATAAGATGATTAGAGGTTTAGATAGGGTGGACAGTGATAGCCTTTTTCCTAGGATGGAGAAAGCTAGCACGAGGGGACACAGCTTTAAATTAAGGGGTATGAGTTATAGGACGGATATCAGAGGTAGGTTCTTTACTCAAAGAGTGATTAGGGAGTGGAATGCCCTGCCTGCAGCTGTTGTAGATGCGCCAAGTTTGGTGGCGTTTAAGAGGTTAGTTGATAAGTATATGGATGAGAAGGGAATGGTTTAGTTAGGAGGGGCATTGCTTTTTATTTTGGTCGGCACAACATCGAAGGCCGAAGGGCCTGTTCTGTGCTGTATTGTTCTATGTTCTATGTTCTAAATATCTCAAACGTACCTGGAGAGCAAATATTCAGCACACTGGAAATTGAATTTGGATTATCATGGCTTGTATATGCAATATCATACCAACAGTACATTTTTCAGTGGGCAAATTAAGACAGATCAGTGTGCTGAAGTTCCATTTGTGAAGTCAGTCAAATACAATTAGGTCACAATACAAAACAGATTCAGCCATTAACCAACCCACAATCTGGCAGCTAACTGAAATTAAACACGTAGTTTCAAACTAACCTGGAAAAACACAAAGCAGCTCGACATAAATCTTGCAACTTATTACATAAATAGTCCAAAATGCTCACTGTCTTCAGCCGAGATACTTGAAATTTGACAAGCGCACAGTCATTGCTAAAGACTCCAGAGAACAACTTAGTCACTTACACTATTACATAAGTTCCATTGCTCATTTAAACAAAATGAAGAACTTCTCTCAGAGAGGAGTAAATTTGTGAAATTCTTTACCGCAATGGGCTTTTGAGGCTGGGTCATTAACAATATTCAAGGCTGAGACAGACAGATTTTTAATCAGTAAGAGAATCGAGAGTTATAGGGATAAGGGAGGAAAGCAGAGTTGAGGATTATCATATCAGACCAGTTGCGATTTCATTGAATGAATTTAGCAGACTTGATGGGCTAAATGATCTACTTCTGCTCCAACATTGACTTAAAACACTAACATTGTGTGACTGAACCACTGTGTCAGACTATCATGTTTACATTAATGATAGGGATTCTGGACGATGAGTGACAATGAAGGAACTTCTTTAAAGCACTGCATTTGTACAACAGAATTAAAATACCATTCTAGTTAGCACATTTTTTTTTCAAATTTGTTAGAAGTTTGCACTATTTCATTTTTCTAATCTAACAAAAAACTTGAAAAAGGTATGTGTGTCAAAACATTTCACTATCTTTTGGGCTGAAGTTCATCCATTTCCTGAATTTGCCAAAGTCCAAATAAAGTTAACTTTTCCTGTGTCCAGTACATGCCTGTGCTTCACAGTTAAACCATCCGCAGTGCGAATAAAGCTTATAATAGATGGTCCTGCTGCAAAACTTCAATATTTAGGAAGTGTGACTTTAGACAACACAGATCCTGCGGCCCCTCACTGCTGCCGACGAGAGGTTATGTGGCACGAACAGGGCAGAGGGTGGTAGCTCACCTCACCCCGGGGAAGGCAACAGGAAGACTGTAAGGGGCTGTGGATGAGAGGCAGGGCTCTGCCGGCATTTACAGGAACCAGGCCAACTTGGAAGAAGGGAACTGAGGGCTCGGGCCTGCACAAAGCGGGTGAAGCAGGCGGGGGGCGGCCACTGTTCGAATAGGGGCTCACTCCAGTTTGGTGCTGCCTCACAGCCGGCTCTCCTGGCAGCCAGGCCGCGCTCAATCCCACTCCCAGGCCCAATGTGTGCGAGGCGCCCGCTGCTCCATCAGTAAACGCCGGCCCGGCCTACGGCGAGGCCTGGACCATGCTGGCCTGCTCTCCCGTTCCCGCCATGAGGAGATAAAGCAGTGCAGGCCCAGGCCTAAGGGCCGGGTTCGAAGCCGAGGGGAAGGGGTGTATTTGCTGCGGATGTGGGTCCCCCGACTCTAACTCACCTGGCTGGTTCTGGTCTCGGGGCTGGGGCCTGTGTGTGTGAGGGGACGGGGGGGGGGGGGGGGGGGCTTGCCGAGGTTGTCGGCCCCCGGCTCTGTCTCTCACTCACCTGGCCGGGCTCGGGCTGGCTCTTGGGACTCCGGGCTCGGAGCTGCAGGCTCGGGGCTCGAGGCCGGGCCGGGTAACCAGGGTAACGGCGGGAGCGCGAGGCCGGGCTCGGGGCAGCAGCGAGCGCGCGAGCCGGGCAACGCCGCCATTAGCGGCCGCCCATTGGCCGGGGGCAGTCAGCTGACCACGCGAGGGCCCCGCCCCTTCACTCACCGGGCGGAATGGCGGCGGTTCCTCGGATCCTGATCGGTGGGGTTGGCCAAGCAGGTAGGCCGCAGGAACAGGCTGGCACCGCGAACCCGTCAGAAAGCAGACAGCCAACCGGCCGCCATTCCCCACATCCCATTGGACATCTCTGATCAGCTGACCAGGAACTTCACAGAGGGAGGCGGGCTCAATTTTCAGAACTAGTCAGAGCTGTGGGGGTCTCCCTAGGGTGAGGGATGTTTACCCTACCAGAGCCCGGGGTGAGGGGTGTTTACCCTACCAGAGCCCGGGGTGAAGGGTGTTTACCCTACCAGAGCCCGGGGTGAAGGGTGTCACCCTACAGAGCCCGGGGTGAAGGGTGTCACCCTACAGAGCCCGGGGTGAAGGGTGTCACCCTACAGAGCCCAGGGTGAAGGTGTCACTCTACAGAGCCCAGAATGAGGGGTGTCATCGTACAGCGTCCGGGCTGAGGGGTGTCACCATACAGCGTCTGGGCTGAGGAGTGTCACCGTACAGTGACAAGGCTGAGGGGTATCACTCTACAGTGCCCAGGGTGAGGGATATCACTCTACAGTGCCCAGGGTGAGGGATATCACCCCACAGTGTCCAGGATGAGGGGTGTCACCCTATAACACCCACGGTGAGGAGTGTCACCCTACAACACCTGGGGTGAGGGTTATCACCTTATAGTGCCCCAGAGTGAGGGTTGTCACCCTATAGTGTCCTGGAGTGAGGGATATCATCCTACAGCGCCTGGGGTAAGAGGCCACATTACAGTGCCCTGGTGCGAGAGGCCACCCTACAGTGCCTCGGGTTGAGGGGTGTCACTCTAGTATACCTAAGATGAGGGATGTCACTGGGGTTAGGAGCAGCACCAGGGTAAGAAGTGTCACCCTCCAGCACCCCAAGAAGAGGGGTGTCACCACATGTGCCCCCAGGGTGAAGGCTGTCACCCTACAGTACACCTAAGTGAGGGGTGTTGCAGTATGACGCACCACGGCAAGTGTGTTCTCTATATTTAAACTAACCTGGTACAGCTGTGGGAATGAGGAGGTGTTATCAATGAGGAATGCAAAATACCAGGGGAGCTAGATAACATTGGAGTCAGAAATAGTAAGCTATTAGCTAGGATCAAAGAAAAGGAGAAAGTGTAAATCAGGTTTATGGTGCATGTATATGAATGCACAGACTGTGGTAAATAAGACTGATGAGTTACAGGTGCAGATTGACATAGAAATATGATATGGTTGTAACAGACATCTTGCCCAAAGCAGGGGAAGATGGAGAAATTTATGGAGTTAGGGTGGAAGCTTAGGTCCATAACAGGCAGAGTGGTTATCTCTGGACTCTTGCCTGTGCCAAGAGATAGTTTAGAGATGAACAGAGAAAGGGAGAGTTTGAACTCATGGCTGCGTGGATGGTGCAGGAGGGAGGGGTTCAGGTTCCTTAACAATTGGGACTCATTCTGGGATAGGTGGGACCTCTTCAAGAGAGATGGTCTACACCTGAACCAGAGGGGGACTAATATCTTGGGGGGAAAATTTGCTAAGGCTATGATGGGGGCTTTAAACTGATTCGGGGGGGGTGGGATCCTAAGTAGTTGGGGTGCTGAGAGGGATGAGAGTAAGGGGGTTATAGAAGAGAGTTGTAAAACACAGCGCGTACGGGTGGGGTGGGGCATGGTTTGAAATGCGTATACTTTAATGCAAGGAGTATTCGCAATAAGGGGGAGGAACTTGCAGCTTGGACCAGTACCTGGAACTTCGATGTTGTGGCCATTTCAGAGACTTGGGTAGAGCAGGGACAGGAATGGATGTTGCAGGTTCCGGGGTACAAATGCTTTAGTCGGAGTAGAGAAGGAGGTAGAAGGGGGGGGAGGAGTGGCATTATTGGTCAAAGACTGTATCACGGTGATAGAAAAGAAGTTTGATGAGGACTTGTCTGTTGAGGTAGTATGGGCTGAGATTAGAAACAGGAGAGGAGAAGTCAACCTGTTGGGAGTCTTTTACAGACCTCCTAAAAGTTCTAGAGATGTTGAGGAAAGGATTGCAAAGTCAATTCTGGTCAGGAGTGAAAGTAATAGGGTAATTGTTATGGGGGACTTTAACTTTACTAATATTGATTGGAATAGCTATAGCTCTAGCTCGTTAGAGGGGTCAGTTTTCGTACAAAGTGTGCAGGAAGGTTTTTTGACTCAGTATGTAGATAGGCCAACTAGAGGTGAGGATACATTGGATTTGGTGCTGGGCAATGAGCCAGACCAGGTGTTAGGCTTGGAAGTTAGTGAACATTTTGGTGATAGTGACCACAATTCGGTTTCGTTCACCTTAGTGATGGATAGGGATAGGCATGAAGCTGGGGGCAGTAGTTATAGCTGGGGGAAGGGTAATTATGAGGCCATCAGGAAAGAATTAGGGTGCATAGATTGGACTAGGAAACTACAGGGACTGGGAACATCTGGAATGTGGTGCTTGTTCAAGGAGCAGCTGCTGCGAGTCCTTGATAAGTATGTCCCTGTCAGGCAGGGAGGAAATGGTCGAGTAAGAGAGCCTTGGTGTACGAAAAAAGTTGATTTGCTGGTTAAGAAGAAAAAGGAGGCTTATGTCATGATGAGGCTTGAAGGCTCAGTTAGTGCAATGGATAGCTATAGATTAGCCAGGAAGGAGCTAAAAAGTGAATTGAGGAGAGCTAAGAGGGGACACGAGAAGATGTTTGCTGATAGGATTAAGGAGAATCCTAAAGCTTTCTTTCGATATGTTAAGAATAGAAGATTGGTTAGGGCAAGATTAGGGCCAGTCATAGACAGCAGTGGGAAGTTGTGCGTGGAGCCTGAAGAGATTGGTGAGGCACTGAATAAATATTTCTCTTCGGTATTCACGTAGAGTGCTGGAAATGTAGCTATGGAGAACACTGAGGTACAGGGTTGCAAATTGGGAAGTATTGTAGTAGATAGGGAGGATGTGCTAGAAATCCTCGAGGGTTTGAAGTTGGATAAGTCCCCTGGGCCGGACGGGATTTACCCTAGGATTCTCTGGGAGGCAAGAGAGGAGATTGCAGAGCCTCTGGCTCTGACCTTCAGGTCCTCGTTGGTTACGGGTGTGGTTCCGGAGGACTGGAGGATAGCAAATGTGGTCCCATTGTTTAAGAAGGGGAAGAGAGACCTTCCAGGGAATTATAGGCCAGTGAGTCTTACTTCTGTTGTGGTCAAGGTATTGGAGAGAATTATTAGGGATAGGATTTATAGTTATTTAGAGAGAAATGAATTGATTGGGGATAGTCAGCATGGTTTCGTGAAGGGTAGGTCATGCCTTACTAACCTCATTGAGTTTTTTGAGAAAATGACCAGAGAGGTGGATGGGGGTAAGGCGGTTGATGTAGTATATATGGACTTTAGTAAGGCGTTTGATAAGGTGGCCCATGGAAGACTTCTACAGAAAATGCAGATGTGTGAATAGAGGGTGATTTAGCTAATTGGATTAGGAATTGGCTGGCAGATAGAAGACAGAGGGTGGTGGTTGATGGGAGATATTCATCGTGGAGTTCGGTGACGAGTGGTGTGCCTCAGGGGTCTGTTGTGGGGCCCCTGCTGTTTGTGATTTTTATAAATGATCTGGATGAGGGTATTGAGGGATGGATCAGTAAATTTGCAGATGATACTAAAGTTGGTGGTGTGGTAGATAGTGAAGAGGGGTGTTTTAGTTTACAGAGTGACTTGGACAAGTTGCAGAGCTGGGCCGAGAGGTGGCAACTGGAGTTTAATGTGGAAAAGTGTGAGGTAATGCACTTTGGCAGGAACAATAAATGTGTAGAGTATAGGGCTAATGGTAGGGCTCTTAATAGTGTTGAGGAACATAAGGATCTTGGTGTATGTGTCAATAGATCCCTGAAAGTAGGCAGTCAAGGTGATAAAGTTGTTAAGAAGGCTTATGGAGTCTTAGCTTTTATTGGTAGGGGGATTGAATTTAGGAGCCGCAGAATCATGTTGCAGCTGTACAAAACTCTAGTGCGGCCGCACTTGGAGTATTGTGTGCAGTTCTGGTCCCCACATTATAAGAAAGATGTGAGGCATTGGAGAGGGTACAGAGGAGGTTTACCAGGATGTTGCCTGGTATGGAGGGCATGTCTTATGAGGAGAGGCTGAGGGATTTGAGGTTGTTTTCGTAGAAAGGAGGCGGCTAAGAGGAGACCTTATCGAAACATATAAGATGATTAGAGGTTTAGATAGGGTGGACAGTGATAGCCTTTTTTCTAGGATGGAGAAAGCTAGCACGAGGGGACACAACTTTAAATTAAGGGGTATGAGTTATAGGACGGATATCAGAGGTAGGTTCTTTACTCAAAGAGTGATTAGGGAGTGAATGCCCTGCCTGCAGCTGTTGTAGATGCGCCAAGTTTGGTGGCGTTTAAGAGGTTAGTTGATAAGTATATGGATGAGAAGGGAATGGTTTAGTTAGGAGGGGCATTGCTTTTTACTTTGGTCGGCACAACATCGAAGGCCGAAGGGCCTGTTCTGTGCTGTATTGTTCTATGTTCTATGTTCTAAGACTGGGTGTTAAATATTCTGGGAAACAAGGTGTTCAGGAAAGGTAGAAAAGGAATTCTGGCAGTATTCATTAAGGAGAATTTTGCAGTGCTAGAGAGAGAGGATGTCTACAGGTGCCTAGGACAGAATCTATTTGGTTAGAGCTAGGAAAGGAAGAAGGGAGCAATTACATTTCCTGACATAGCTGAGAGATCACCAAGGAGTGGGAAAGACGGAGAGGAACAAATCTGCAAGGAAACCATCGAGAGGTGCAAAAATTATAGAGTGGTTAAAAGGGGGAACTTTATTTGAATATAAACTGGAATAATAATAATGCAAATGGGAATGAGAGGCACGTGTACCTAGAGTGTGTTCAAGAAAAGATTTTGAAGCACAATGTTTTTAATCCAATGAGAAAGTGGGTTCTGTAAGAGATGATTCCTGGGAATAAGATAAGCCAAGTGATCAAGTGTCAGTGGGGGAATATTTAGAGTGCAATGATCATTTAAAAGTTCAGAAAAATGCTGGAAAATCTCAGCACATCCAACAGCATTTGGAAAGAGAGTAGAGCCAATGTTTCGAATCCAGATGATTCTTCATCAGCACTGAAGTGAAAGCAAAAGCATGAAATAAAACTGATAGCTACAATGAATGGAAAGTCAGAAGTTTTCTATGGGCATATAAATAGTAAAAAGATGGAAAAGAAATGGGGTTGATTAGGGATCATAAAAGGGATTTACACTTGGAGGCAGAGGGCATACTTGAGGTATTTAATGAATACATCTGTTGTTACTAAGGAAGTAAACATAGTGTTTACCCCAGTCCAATGCTGGCATCTCCACATCATGGTTACCAAGGAAGGTCAAGGTAAAAGCAGAAGTAATTCTGACATTAGTAGCATTTAAAATTGAAAAGGTGGTGATATGGGATATGGTGTCTCTGCTTAAATATTGATAATGCGCCTAACCCTAACCTCAACTTGATTTTCAAGTTTGCTGATGGCACCAATGTAAAGTTTTTAAAGTTTATTTATTAGGGTCACAAGTAAGTTAACATTAACACTGCAATGAAATTACTGTGAAAATTCCCCAGTCACCACACTCCAGCGCCTATTCAGGTAAACTGAGGCCAATGCACCTAACCAACAGGTCTTTCAGACTGTGGGAGGAAACCAGAGCACCCAGAGGGAATCCATACAGACACGGGGAGAACGTGCAAGCTCCACACAGACACTGACCCAAGTCAGGAATCAAAGCTCGTGTCTCTGTGAAGTGCAGTGCTAACCACTGCACCACTGTGCTTCCCACAGTAGGTTGGATCTCAAACAATGATGGGATGGAATACGGGAAAGAGATAGAGAATCTGGTGAATTGGTGTGACGACAATAATCTCTCCCTCAGTGTCACTAAAATGAAGGAGATTGTCATTGACTTCAGGAAGCGTTGTGGATGACATGCCTCTCTCTGAGCTTCTACAAATATGTATAGAGGCAAAAGAGTAACTAAGGAAAGATTAGGACCTCTTAAGGGTGCAGATCTACAAGAGATTGGTGAGATCTTAAACGAATATTTCTCATCAATATTTACTGTTGAGAAAGTCATAGATGTTAGGGAACTTGGGGAAATAAATAGTGATGTTTTGAGGAGTGTACATATTACAGAGAAAGAGGTGCTGAAAGTCTTGAAGTGCATCAAGATAGATAAATCTCCAGGACCTGAAGAAGTGTATCCCAGAACATTGTGGGAGGCTGCGGTGGAAATTGCAGGTGTTCTAGCAGAGATATTTGAATCATCAGCAACCACAGCTGAGGTGCCTGAAGATTGGAGAGTGGCAAATGTTGTGCTTTTGTTTAAGAAGGGCTGCAGGGTAAAGCCTGGGAACTACAGGCTAGTAAACCTAACATCTGTAGTGGATAAATTGGTTAGAAGGTATTCTGAGAAACAGGATCTACAAGCATTTAGAGAGGCAAGGACTGATTAGGGACAGTCAGCATGGGTGGAAAGTCGATGTTGTCTACACCCTTTTCTCCATGCACACTGTTTGTACCTGTAAAGATTTGATTACCTGTAAAGACTCACAGTCCAACCATTCTTCACATTCTAATCTGTAATTATCTTGCAACTGTGTTTCGGTCTATATATGCCATGTTTGTGAACCTTTCTCCACTTACCTGATAAAGGAGCAGCACTCCCAAAAGCTCATGATTCCAAATAAACCTGTCGGATTTTTACCTGGTATTGTGAGATTTCTTATTGCATTTTATATTCTGCATCCTCTCCATTCCTCGTCTATTTACAGTATGCTTTGTCTGTATAGCACGCAAGAATCAATACTTTTCACTATATCCCAATACACATGACAATAAATCAAATGAAGAATCTGAGGGAAGTGAGGCTGAAAATTGTGGAGGCACTGGCCAGAATTTATCAGTCTTTCTTAGATTCAAGTGATCTGGAGAATTGAAAATGTTACCTCCTTGTTCAAAAAAGGATGTAAAGAATTAGCCCAGCAATTACATGTCAGCCAGTTTAATATTGGTGGTGGAGTAACTTCGACAGGCAATAAGTTGGGACAAAGTTGAAAGTTACATGGATACATGTGGGTTCAATAAAGAGAGCCAGCACAGGTTGTCAAGGGAAAATTATGGTTAATTTGCTGGGGTTTTTCAAGAAGTGATTGTGACATCCTTACTCTATTAGGGATTGTAGATTTTATACAAAAAAAAATGTGATTTGTACCCATAGATTAAAAGTACTTCTGAGGCTGAATAAGGCTCCGGTCAGACCCCATTTGGAGTACTGTTAGCAGTTTTGGGACCCATATGTAGGAAGGATATGCTGTCCTTGGAAAGAGTCCAGAGAAGGTTTCACAAGAATGATTCCTTGAATGAAGAGCTTCTTGTATGAGGAATGGTTGAGGAATCTGGGTCTGTACTCATTGGAGTTTAGAAGGATGAAGCGGGGGGATCTTGAAACTTACAGGATACTGCAAGGCCTGGATAGCGTGGACATGTAGAGAATGTTTCTGCTAGTATGAAAAACTAGAACCAGAGGGCACAACCTTAGGCTAAAGGGATGATCCTTTAAAATAGAAATGAGAAGGAATTTCTTCAGCCAGAGAGTAGTGAATCTGTGGAACTCTGCTATTGAGAGGGTGCAGAGGAGATTTACAAGGATGTTGCCTGGATTGAGAGGCAGGCCTTATGAAGAAAGGTTGAGGGAGCTTGAGAGATGAAGGTTGAGAGGCGACCTGATAGAGGTTTATAAAATGTTGAGAAGCATAGATAGGATGGATTCTCAGAGGCTATTTCCTAGGGTTGAAATGGTCGCTACGAGAGGACACAGATTTAAGGTACTTCTGTAAGATTTGATAAAATGGAAAAGATTTTTAGTTCAGTTTACTTCTCAAGAGTAAATGGTATTCAGCATTTTATACAGCTCGATCATAACCTCCCTCTTCTTATATCCTATGCCTCGGTTAACAAATGGACTTTAGTAAGGCTTTTGATAAGGTGGCCCATGGAAGACTTCTACAGAAAATGCAGATGTGTGGAATAGAGGGTGATTTAGCTAATTGGATTAGAAATTGGCTGGCAGATAGAAGACAGAGGGTGGTGGTTGATGGGAGATATTCATCGTGGAGTTCGGTGACGAGTGGTGTGCCTCAGGGGTCTGTTTTTGGGGCCCCTGCTGTTTGTAATTTTTATAAATGATCTGGATGAGGGTATTGAGGGATGGATCAGTAAATTTGCAGATGACACTAAAGTCGGTGGAGTGGTAGATAGTGAAGAGGGGTGTTATAGTTTACAGAGTGACTTGGACAAGTTGCAGAGCTGGACCGAGAGGTGGCAAATGGAGTTTAATGTGGAAAAGTGTGAGGTAATGCACTTTGGCAGGAACAATAAATGTGTAGAGTATAAGGCTAATGGTAGGGCTCTTAATAGTGTTGAGGAACAGAAGGATCTTGGTGTATGTGTCAATAGATCCCTGAAAGTAGGCAGTCAAGTGGATAAAGTTGTTAAGAAGGCTTATGGAGTCTTAGCTTTTATTGGTGGGGGATTGAATTTAGGAGCCGCAGCATCATGTTGCAGCTGTACAAAACTCTAGTGCGGCCGCACTTGGAGTATTGTGTGCAGTTCTGTCGCCACATTATAAGAAAGATGTGGAGGCATTGGAGAGGGTACAGAGGAGGTTTACCAGGATGTTGCCTGGTATGGAGGGCAGGTCCTATGAAGAGAGGTTGAGGATTTGAGGTTGTTTTCGTTAGAAAGGAGGCGGCTAAGAGGGGATCTTATTGAAGCATATAAGATGATTAGAGGTTTAGATAGGGTGGACAGTGATGCCTTTTTCCTAGGATGGAGAAAGCTAGCACGAGGGGACACAGCTTTAAATTAAGGGGTATGAGTTATAGGACGGATATCAGAGGTAGGTTCTTTACTCAAAGAGTGATTAGGGAGTGGAATGCCCTGCCTGCAGCTGTTGTAGATGCTCCAAGTTTGGTGGCGTTTAAGAGGTTAGTTGATAAGTATATGGATGAGAAGGGAATGGTTTAGTTAGGAGGGGCATTGCTTTTTATTTTGGTCGGCACAACATCGAAGGCCGAAGGGCCTGTTCTGTGCTGTATTGTTCTATGTTCTATGTTCTAAAGGCAAGTATTCCATTTGCCTTTGTAACCACTTTATCTGTCTGTCCTGCTATCTTTTGAGATGTATGGAAATGCACACCAAGGGCCCTCTGATCCTCTAATTTCTAGGATCCAGCCATTCATTATACACTCCCATGCCTAATTAGTTTTCCCAAAATGCATTCTCAAATACTTGCCACAGTTCTGCCTATCTGAGCAGTCTTTCTACATCATCACGTAATCTCCTCACTATTTACAGGAGAATTAGAGGATTTGCTGGCAGTTTGCAAAAAGTGGCCAAGTTCAGGTGCCATCGTGAATCTTACCCACAAGGTAATATTAGCTCCAATCATCAATCCACACTTACCCAATGCTCTTGTACTTCGCATTAGCACCTCGCCCATCTTCATCCGTGTCTCTACACATCTAGTTTTCCCTGCTCCTTGTGATGAAGTCTGGTATTCGTCCAGTAACTGAGGCAAAATCTGAGCTGGATATACATCTGACAGCACTGACAGACCTAGACAGAGAAGACAAGGGTTTAATGCTAACGTCTCTGGCCTTTTAATCCAGAGGCTCTGGTTAATGCTTTGGGGACAATGGGAAATGGCACAGAAAAGCTGAGACCTACATAGATCAGCCACAATCATACTGAATGATAGGGCAGGTTGGAAAGGCCAAATTGCCACTCTTCTATTTCTTAAGTGTGTTTGTGATGTGTTCAAATCCCACCACAGCAGCAGCTGGGATTTTAATTCAATTAATGAAATTTGGACTTGATAACTAGCCTCAGTGATAGTAACCATTAAACTATTATCGATGTTGTAAAAACCTATCCAGTTCTTTAGCAAAGGAAGCCTGCCAGATTACAGAAGGGACCATGGATAATGAAGACATCAAAATTCAATAGTGCTGGAGGAGAATGAAACGGATCTCACTGAGCTTTCATTGTATTGTGAGGCTCCTCACATTAAACACAAATACCATGGCTGTCTGAATACTCAGAGTGTGCAAAGCCACAACACAGAATATTACCACTCCAACACAATACCTCATCTGGAAAAGGACTTTGACAAGTTACAGGTCACATGGATAAGGCAGCCATGCTTGCTAGTAGATTTTAAAATATAACAGTAGAAGCTGTTCTGAGAAGGTAACTTCAGAAAGACAATTTCAGCCTTTAAACCAGCTGCAATACAGCTACACAGTCAACTGCACCTCGAAACTGAGATTAATAAGTGGATTGGGGGTTATGGGGAAAAGGCAGGAGAATGGGTATGAGAAAAATATCAGCCATGATTGAATGCTGGAGCAGACTCGATGGGCCTAGAGGCCTAATTTTCTTTCTAAACGGAATGGTCTAACAACAATCCAATCCAGACCCTATCCCATACCCCAAATATTTACCTGCTGATCTCCTGACACAAAGTGACAATTTAGCATGGCCAATCCACTAAACTCACACATCATTGGACCGTGGGAGGAAACCACAGCAGCCAAAAGAAACTGACACAGACACAGGAAGAATGTGCAAACTCCACACAGACAGGCTGAATTAAACCTGGGTCCCTGACGGTGAGAGACAGCAATAATAACTACAGTGCCGCCCCTTTAACTTTTTATATTCTGGGGAATAAAACTTTAGTTTGTGTAATCTGTCCTCATAATTTAACCTTTAGAGTCCAGTTCATAGGAAGAATCTAAGTGAGGCCTATTAAAACTTCTTTATGTGATATTGACATCTGCAAACTTACCGCATATTTGTAGACAGGTTTCTTAGCTGGGTAGTTGTTCCTTTTCCCTGTATTCCAGTTTGACATTGTTGGCCATCCTCCCTGTTTCCTCCTCTGATCTAGCCAGGGTTTGACAGTGTTGACCATCCTGTGGCCTTAGTCTAGGCTTTCAGTGAATGTTAAGTGATTCAGGAGACCACCACAGCTGGATCTAATATTACCTTTATCCAATTTCCACATTTGTGCTCTTTCAGAGGCAGGAGCGGGACTTTGGTTGAATTTTGGAATAACTTAGCTCATGTCCTTGACTCAGAGCAGTTATCTCAGTACAGACCAGAGGCAGAACACAACTCATTCTGTAAAAACAATTCTCTAATATTAAGCATTCTGCTTCACTGAATTACTCCATCAAACTTCTGATAAAACCAAACACCTTGATCAAATTTCTCCTTCACCTTCTCTGCTCAAGAAAAATAGTACCACTTTCTCCAGTCTCTCCACATTAACTCAACTTCCTCATCCTTCTCTTGGCAGTTTACAGTGAATGTTGAGAATTGTAGTTGTAACAGTTATGGGAGAGAAATGAATTATGTCTCAGTTCCCAAAAGAAATGTCCCAAAACCACCCTGACTGCCGACACATACACAGGCTTGTCTTTCATGGGACATAGAAACATAAAACAGTACAGCACAGTCCAGGTCCTTTGGCCCTCAATGTTATAGAACATAGAACACTACAGCACAAACAGGCCCTTCGGCCCACAAGTTGTGCCGAACACATCAAAACCTACCCAGCCATAGACCTATCTATAACCCCCAATCCCATTGGATCCCATATACTCATCCAGAAGTCTTTTAAAAGACCCAGCGAGTTCGCCTCGACCACCACCAACGGCAGCCGATTCCATTCACTCACCACCCTCTGAGTGAAAAACTTTCCCCTAGCATCCCCTCTGTACTTGCTTCCCTGCACCTTAAATCTGTGCCCTCTCGTCGCAACCATTTCAGCCCTGGGAAATAGTCTCTGAGAGTCCACCCTATCTATTCCTCTCAACATCTTGTAAACCTCTATCAGGTCGCCTCTCAACCTTCGTCTCTCCAGGGAGAACAGTCCCAGCTCCCTCAACCTGTCTTCATAAGGCATGCCTCCCAATCCAGGCAACATCCTTGTAAATCTCCTCTGCACCCTTTCAATAGCTTCCATGTCCTTCCTATAGTGAGGCGACCAGAACTGCACACAGTACTCCAAGTGTTGTCTGACAAGGGTCCTATAAAGCTGCAGCATTACCTCCTGACTCCTGAACTCAATCCCTCGATGAATGAAGGCCTGTACACCGTAAGCTTTCTTAACCACATCCTCCACCTGGGAGGCCGATTTGAGAGTCTTATGGACCCGGACCCCAAGATCCCTCTGCTGTTCCACACAGCTAAGACTCCTACCTTTGATAGTGTACTCATTCATCCCGTTGGATCTGCCAAAATGGACCACAACACATTTATCCGCGTTGAAGTCCATCTGCCACTTCTCCGCCCAGTCTTGCATCCTGTCAATGTCATGCTGCAACTTCTGACATCCCTCCAGACCATCCACAACACCACCGACCTTCGTGTCATCGGCAAACTTACTCACCCATCCCTCCACTTCCTCATCCAGGTCATTTATGAAAATGACAAACAGCAAGGGTCCTAGAACAGATCCCTGGGGCACTCCACTGGTGACCGACCTCCATGCAGAAAAAGAGCCATCCACAACCACCCTCTGCCTTCTGCAGGCAAGCCAGTTCTGGATCCACAAGGCCAAAGCCCCTTGGATTCCATGGCCTCTCACCTTCTCAAGAAGTCTTGCATGTGGGACCTTGTCAAATGCCTTGCTGAAGTCCATGTACACCACGTCCACTGCTCTTCCTTCGTCAATGTATTCAGTCACATTTTCGAAGAACTCAATTAAGCTTGTAAGGCACGACCTGCCTTTTACAAAACCATGTTGACTATTTCTAATCAACCTAAACTTCTCCAAATGTTCGTAAATCTTGTCCCTCAGAAGCCTCTCCATCAGCTTACCAACCACTGAGGTCAGACTCACCAGTCGGTAATTTCCAGGACTATCCCTGTTCCCTTTCTTGAAAATAGGGACCACATCCGCAATCCTCCAATCCTCCGGAACCTCTCCCGTCTCCATCGACGACGCAAAGATCATCGCCAGGGGCTCTGCAATGACATCCCTCACCTCCCACAATAACCTGGGGTACATCCCATCTGGTCCCGGAGACTTGTCTATCTTGATAGCATTTAAAAGTTCTAACACATCCGCTTCCTTAATATCTACATACTCAATCTTTTCAGTCTGCCGCAAACTTGTAGTGCATCCTCCCAGATCACTTTCCACCATGAATACTGAGGCAAAGTACTCATTAAGCACCTCTGCCATTTCTTCCGGTTCCATACAGACTTTTCCCCCTTCACCTTTTATAGGTCCTATCCCTTCTCTTCTCATCCTTTTACTTTTCACTTATGCTGAGCTATGTCCAAAATTAAGATCAAACTATCCCACTCCCTATCATTCTGCTGTGCTCCACGTGCCTAGCCAATAACTGCTTGAAAGTTCCTAAAGTGTCCGACTCCACGATCACAGCAGACAGTGCATTCCACAGCCAACCACTTTGAGTAAAAAATCTACCCACTCTCAGGTGATCAAGGAGTTTCTAAATTAAACTGTTCTTTCAAACTGAAATATAATCCACTCTTAGGCAACACAGACAGCAAGCAACTCGTTGAGGCCTCACTGAGAATGAACAACAGACACTATTAATAAAATCAGAAAAATTACTGCTTCCTCCACTGAACTGTGGGGTCATAACTCTGGGACAAGTCGCTTCCATTTTTAAGAGGCTTTTTTTGATGAAAGTTAATTAAACAGTGAATCTGTTTATCCAGGTTTAGAACAGGACGTTGTCCATTCAGTGTACAGATCAGGAAATCAGTTGAAAATCAAAGAACTTTGAACATCAAGGACCTGAGAAAGTGAGGGCCTGAGAGATAATGCGAGAAGGAAGGAAGGAGAAAGAGAGGGGGGTGGGGGTGGGGGGGAGGAGGGGGAAGAGAGAAAGAGAGAGACAGACAGTGACTGCACAAGTGTGATGGAGAGAGTGTGAGACCGAGAAAGGAAATATCGGGAAAGAGCAAGTATGAGAGTGCAGAGCTTGTGTGCTTAAGGATGGCTTACTCAGTGTCCTCACATACCAAAACATACACAATGCTGAGGCTGAGTGAGTAAGCACCCCAAGACTGGAAGTGAGCCACACACACACACCTTATTACACCCTACTAGTCTATTAACCAATTTGTAAATCAATTCATTGCAGTGATATTGGTCTTTTTGCTCAGCAAGCTGTTTGTTTAAAGTGGGTTTTCACAATGGTAATGTTATTGAATATCAAGAGATGGTGTTGGTCATTTTGAAATGTGTGCATTGTAAATGTTACTTGCCATTTATCAGCCTAAGCTTAAACGTTACCCAGGTCATGGTGAATTGAAGTGCTTGGCCTGCTTCAGTACCTGAGGAGTGGTAAATGCTGCTGAACATTGTCAAAACGTTTTTGCACAAACAGTCATCTGGACTCAAAACGTCAGCTCTTTTCTCTCCCTGCCGATGCTACCAGACCTGCTGAGATTTTCCAGCATTTTTTCTTTTTGGAACATTGTGCAATCGTCAGTGAACATCCCCACTTCTGATCATATGCTTCATATAACCAATACCATTAATATACAGCAGCAGCTGTCAGTATCATATAAAGATGCACTGGAGCAACTTGTTCAGCCTCTTTTGACAACACCTAGCAAACCTCTGACCTCTACCATCCACGAGGACAAGGTTAACGGATACCTGGGAATGCCACCACCTAGAGGTTCCCCTCCAAACCATTCACTGTCATGACTTGGAAATATATTTTCGTTCCTTCACTGTTACTGGGTCAAATTCCTGGAACTCCCTTCCTAACAGTGCTCTGGGTGCACAAACCACAGGGAGTGCAGTGGTGCGAGAAGGCAGCTCACCACCACCTTCTCAAGGACAACTAGGGATAGGCAATAAATGCTGACCTAGCAGTGAACGCACCTCCCTAATAAAAATGTGGCAGCCAATTGTGCACAGCAAGGTCCCACAAATCACAACATGATAATGACCAGTTAATAATTTTTTTTTGGGACATTAGTTAACGCATAAATTTTGTGAAAGACTACCGGAATAGCTTGTCTATGCCTCTCTGGGAAACACTATATTCAAGTTAGACCAGAATTGACCCTGGTTTAACACTTCATCTGAAAGATGACCTTTCCAAATTCGTACCTGAAATGTCAGCTTAGAGCTTTATGTTCAAGTCTTGGAGTGGAACTTGAACCGACGACCTTTTAAGTTAAATTTTATTTATTAATATCACAAAAAGCCTACACTAAGACCGCAATGAAGTCACGGTGCAAATTCCCTAGTTGCCACATTCTGGCACCTGTTTGTGTACACTGAGGAAGAATTTAGCATGGCCAATGCACCTAAACAGCACGTTTTTTGGACTATGGGAGTCTGAATGTAAACATATTGATGCGGTTTACCTCAACAACCCCCTACACTGTCAGTAAAAAGTTACTTTTAAAAAAAATGTTTTATTCCTTCATGGAGCATGGGAGTTGCTGACTGGACCAACTTTTATTGCCTGTCCCTTCTTACCCTTGAACTGAGCTATTTGCCAATCCAGACTATGCTATGCATAGTGTCACAATGGCTAGCATTGCTGCCTCAGTGTTAGGGATCTGGGTTCAATTCCAACTTCAGGTGATTGCATGGAGTTTGCTCATTCTTCCCATGTCCACGTGGATTTCCTCAGGGTGCTCTAGTTTCCTCCCACAGTGAATCCCCCATTATCAACATCCTGGTGGATACAATTGATCAGAAGTTGAACTGTACAAGCTTTGTAAATATTGTGGCTACAGGAACCAATCAGAGGCTAGGAACTCCGTGGAGAGCAAAACACCTTCACACTGTCCCAAAGCCTGTCCACTGTCTGCAAGGCTCAAGTCAGGAGCATAGTAAGAATACTACCCACTTGCCAGGACGAATATAGTTCCAATGACACTTGAAATTCAAAACCATCCAGGACAGTACTCTGACTGGTGCCCCATCCACCACATTAAACATTCAGTCTCTCCAACACTAATGTGGCTGCAAGGTGCACCATCTACAAAAATGCACTGCAATAACCTTCCACAGCATTTTCCCAATCCATGACCTCTACCATCTAAAGGACAAGAGCTTCGGATGTCTAGAAATATCATCTTCCTCACCTTTCACCCATTCCTCAGCCTTGCTCCCACTTTGCATCTTTGCTGCCCCATCTTTGCATCTACCCTCATCCAGCTTCCTCTATCCACTTGCATTTATCACCCTCACCCCAGCCTGCACCTCTGCACCCACAAACCCTCACCCCATTAACACACCTCACTGCTTGTTCCTTTACCTGCCTTGTCTATATAAACGTTTAGATTGGTAGCTTCGGTATTAAAGAGGAGAATCATCAAAAACCAAGAACAGAGAGAGGGAATGTTTGAACTAGAACAGAGAGAGGGAATGTTTGAACTCGTGGCTGCGGGGATGGTGCAGGAGGGAGGGGGTCAGGTTCCTGAACAACTGGGACTCATTCTGGGATAGGTGGGACCTCTACAAGAGAGATGGTCTACACCTGAACCAGAGGGGAACTAATATCTTGGGGGGAAAATTTGCTTAGGCTATGCAGGGGGCTTTAAACTGATTCGGAGGGGAGGGTGGGATCCTAAGTAGTGGGGTGCTAAGAGGGATGAGAGTAAGGGGGTCATAGAGGAAAGCTGTAAAACACAACAGCGTACGGGTAGGGTAGGGCATGGTTTGAAATGCATATACTTTAATGCAAGGAGTATTCGCAATAAGGGGGAGGAACTTGCAGCTTGGACCAGTACCTGGAACTTCGATGTTGTGGCCATTTCAGAGACTTGGGTAGAGCAGGGACAGGAATGGATGTTGCAGGTTCCGGGGTTCAAATGCTTTAGTCGGAGTAGAGAAGGAGGTAGAAGGGGGGGAGGAGTGGCATTATTAATCAAAGACTGTATCACAGTGACAGAAAAGAAGTTTGATGAGGACTTGTCTGTTGAGGTAGTATGGGCTGAGATTAGAAACAGGAGAGGAGAGGTCACCCTGTTGGGAGTCTTTTGTAGACCTCCTAAAAGTACTAGAGAGGTTGAGGAAAGGATTGCAAAGTCAATTCTGGTCGGGAGTGAAAGTAATAGGGTAATTGTTATGGGGGACTTTAACTTTACTAATATTGATTGGAATAGCTATAGCTCTAGCACGTTAGAGGGGTCAGTTTTTGTACAAAGTGTGCAGGAAGGTTTTTTGACTCAGTATGTAGATGGGCCAACTAGAGGTGAGGCTACATTTGATTTGGTGCTAGGCAATGAGCCAGACCAGGTGTTAGGCTTGGAAGTTAGTGAACATTTTGGTGATAGTGACCACAATTCGGTTACGTTCACCTTAGTGATGGATAGGGGTAGGCATGAAGCTGGGGGCAGTAGTTATAGCTGGGGGAAGGGTAATTATGAGGCCATCAGAAGAGAATTAGGGTGCATAGATTGGACTAGGAAGCTACAGGGACTGGGAACATCTGGAATGTGGAGCTTATTCAAGGAGCAGCTGCTGCGAGTCCTTGATAAGTATGTCCCTGTCAGGCAAGGAGGAAATGGTCGAGTAAGAGAACCTTGGTGTACGAAAAAAGTTGATTTGCTGGTTAAAAGGAAAAAGGAGGCTTATGTCATGATGAGGCTTGAAGGCTCAGTTAGTGCAATGGATAGCTATAGATTAGCCAGGAGGGAGCTAAAGCGTGAGTTGAGGAGAGCTAAAAGGGGACACGAGAAGACTTTGGCTGATAGGATCAAGGAGAATCCTAAAGCTTTCTTTAGATATGTTAAGAATAGAAGATTGGTTAGGGCAAGATTAGGCCAGTCATAGACAGCAGTGGGAAGTTGTGCGTGGAGCCTGAAGAGATTGGAGAGGCACTGAACAAATATTTCTCTTCGGTATTCACGCAGGGAGATGTAAATGTAGTTGTGGAGAACACTGAGGTACAGGGTTGCAAACTGGGAAGTATTGAAGTAGATAGGGAGGATGTGCTAGATATTCTTGAGGGTTTGAAGTTGGATAAGTCCCCTGGGCCGGACGGGATTTACCCTATGATTCTCTGGGAGGCAAGAGAGGCGATTGCAGAGCCTCTGGCTCTGATCTTCAGGTCGTCGTTGGTTACGGGTGTGGTTCCGGAGGACTGGAGGATAGCGAATGTGGTCCCATTGTTCAAGAAGGTGAAGAGAGACCTTCCAGGGAATTATAGGCCAGTGAGTCTTACTTCTGTTGTGGGCAAAGTATTGGAGAGAATTATTAGGATAGGATTTATAGTTATTTAGAGAGAAATGAATTGATTGGGGATAGTCAGCATGGTTTTGTGAAGGGCAGGTCGTGCCTTACTAACCTTATTGAGTTTTTTGAAAAAGTGACCAAAGAGGTGGATGGGGGTAAGGCGGTTGATGTGGTATATATGGACGTTAGTAAGGCGTTTGATAAGGTGGCCCATGGAAGACTTCTGCAGAAAATGCAGATGTATGGGATAGAGGGTTATTTAGCTAATTGGATTAGGAATTGGCTAGCAGATAGAAGACAGAGGGTGGTGGTTGATGGGAGATATTCATCGTGGAGTTCGGTGACAAGTGTTGTACCTCAGGGGTCTGTTTTGGGGCCCCTGCTGTTTGTAATTTTTATAAATGATCTGGATGAGGGTATTGAAGGATGGATTAGTAAATTTGCAGATGACAATAAAGTCGGTGGAGTGGTAGATAGTGAAGAGGGGTGTTATAGTTTGCAGATAGACTTGGACAAGTTGCAGAGCTGGGCCGAGAGGTGGCAAATGGAGTTTAATGTGGAAAAGTGTGAGGTAATGCACTTTGGCAGGAATAATAAATGCGTAGAGTATAGGGCTAATGGTAGGATTCTTAAGTGTTGATGAACAGAGGGATCTTGGTGTATTTGTGCATAGATCCCTGAAAGTAGGCAGTCAAGTTGAGAAGGTTGTGAAGAAGGCATATGGAGTCTTAGCTTTTATTGGTAGGGGGATTGAATTTCGGAGCCGCAACGACATGTTGCAACTGTACAAAACTCTAGTGCGGCCGCACTTGGAGTATTGTGTGCAGTTCTGGTCCACACATTATAAGAAAGATGTGGAGGCATTGGAGAGGGTACAGAGGAGGTTTACCAGGATGTTGCCTGGTATGGAGGGCAGGTCTTATGAAGAGAGGCTGAGGATTTGAGGTTGTTTTCGTTAGAAAGGAGGCGGCTAAGAGGGGATCTTATTGAAGCATATAAGATGATTAGAGGTTTAGATAGGGTGGACAGTGATAGCCTTTTTCCTAGGATTGAGAAAGCTAGCACGAGGGGACACAGCTTTAAATTAAGGGGTATGAGTTATAGGACGGATATCAGAGGTAGGTTCTTTACTCAAAGAGTGATTAGGGAGTGGAATGCCCTGCCTGCAGCTGTTGTAGATGCGCCAAGTTTGGTAGCGTTTAAGAGGTTAGTTGATAAGTATATGGAAGAGAAGGGAATGGTTTAGTTTGGAGGTGCATTGCTTTTTATATTGGTCGGCGCAACATCGAAGGCCGAAGGGCCTGTTCTGTGCTGTAATGTTCTATGTTCTATGTTCTATGTTCCGCACTGCAATTCTTATGTCAACTGCGAACTTACTTACCATGCCTCATGACCAGATCAGTTACGTACACTATAAACAGCAATTGTTCCAGCACCAACCCTTGTAGTACACCATTGAACACAGGCTTCCAGTCACAAAAATAACCTTTGACTATCACCCTCTGCCTCGTGCCATTCAGCTAATTTTGGATCCTGTTTGCAATATTGTCCTAGATCCCTTGGGCTGCTACTCTTCCAGGGCTGTTACAGTAAGAAACTCACAACACCAGATTAAAGTCCAACAGGTTTATTTGATAGCACAAGCTTTCAGAGCACTGCTCATTCATCAGGGCTGTTATGATAAAAGCAAATTATTGCTGATGCGGGAATTTGAAACCAAAAGAGAAAATGCTGGAAAATCTCAGCAGGTCCAGCAGCATCTGTAAGGAGAGAAAAGAACTGATGTTTTGAGTCCACATGACTCTTTGTCAAAGCTCATGTTTTGTTGTCAAAACTCATCCTGTTATGATGATTTGGTTGTTGTATTTGAGACTATCTTTTCCCTCAAGGAGTCAGACTAAGACTCAGTAGTTTCAAGGTGATTTTTTAAAGAACACTATAGCTAAAGGACTCTGAGTGAAATTATTCAGACCAGAGTAAAACATTTAGAAATACAGAAGAAATTAAAGCCTCAGTTTCATTTACAGATAATTAGCATATATCAGTTAGAAGAATACGAGTTATCTCCATCCACTCAGTTATTAATAAAGGCTACATTTATATTAAAGTAAATTTTAAAAGCAATCACAATCATCTTACACTTCTTTATTACAATATCCAACTGATCTGAGGTCTTCAGTCAAATATTGTTTCCCTCTATCTTTTAGGCATTCCAACTGCGACTGATATTAGAACATGAATAAGACCCTTGTCAGACCCCACTTGGAATACTGTGTGCAGTTCTGGTTGCTTCACTATAGGAAGGATGTGGAAGCTATTGAAAGAGTGCAGAGGAAATTTACAAGGATGTTGCCTGGATTGGGAGGCATGCCTTATGAAGACAGGTCGAGGGAGCTGGGACTCTTCTCCCTGGAGAGACGAAGGTTGAGAGACGACCTGATAGAGGTTTATAATGTGTTGAGAGGAATAGATAGGGTGGGTTCTCGGAGGCTCTTTACCCGGGCTGAAATGGTCGCTATGAGAGGACACAGATTTAAGGTGCAGGGAAGCAAGTACAGAGGAGATGTTAGGGGTAAGTTTTTCACTGAGGGTGATGAGTGAATGGAATCGGCTGCCGTCGGTGGTTATAGAGGTGAACTTGCTGGGGTCTCTTAAAAGACTTCTGGATGAGTATATGGGATCTAATGGGATTGGGGGTTACAGATAGGTATAGATGTGATCAGCGCAACTTGTGGGCCGAAGGGCCTGTTTGTGCTGTAGTGTTCTATGAATCACTCCCTTGTCCAATGCATGATTGATCTTCCTTATCTATAGGTCAGGTGTCTGGAACTAACTGCTGACTATCAAGTGAGAGGGGATCTCATAGAAACTTATAAAATTCTAACAGGGTTAGACAGGGTAGATTCAGAAAGAATGTTCCCAATGGTGGGGGAGCCCAGAACTAGGGGTCATAGTTTGAGGATAAAGGTTAAACCTTTTAGAACTGAGATGAGAAGAAATTTCTTCACCCAGAAGGTGGTGAATGTGTGGAATTCACTACCACAGAAAGTAGTTGAGGCCAAAATGTCTGATTTCAAAAAGAAATTAGATTTAGCTCTTGGGGCTAAAGGGTTCAAGGAATTTGGGGGGAGGGGGCAGAGGAGGGATCAGGATATTGAATTTGAGATCAGCCATGATCGTAATGAACGGTGGAGCAGGCTCGCAGGGCCGAATAGCCCACTCCTGCTTCTAATTTCTATGTTTCTATGATTTGAGTGTAAACTTTTATCTCCCCCAATAACATTTCACCCCATTGTATATCAAGAATCTATCTACCTCTGCCTTAAAAATATTCAAAGACTTTGCTCCCACTGTCTTTTGAGGGAGTTCCGAAGACTCACTATTTGTCAGAGAAAACAATTCCACAGAAGTAGGCCATTCAGCCTCTTCGTCTCTGCTGATGCAACTTCAGTTCACTTTGTGTCTTTTCACTGTGCCTTCAAATGTTTCTTCTTTAGAAAATGATCTAGTTGTCTTTTGAAAGCTGCAATTGAATTCTGTTCTCAGGCAGCACATTTCAAATCCTAAAGTCAAAGCAAAGTACTGTAAATGCTGGAAAATCTGAAATAACAACAGACGATGCTGAAAAGTGCTGGAAGTCTGACAGCACCCGTGGAGAGAGAAACAGAGTTAATCCTCTGAGTTCACTGGACTTTTGAGTTTCACTGTAAAGACAGAGGCTAAGAGACTTGATAGAAATCTACAAAACCTTTTAGGATGGCACAATGACAGTAGTTAGCATTGCTGCCTCAGTGCCAGGGACCCTGTGTTTGATTGCTGGTTTTGGTCACTGTCTGTGTGGAGTTTGTATATTCTCCCCATGTCTGCATGAGTTTCCTCTGGGTGCTCCGGTTTTCTGCCATAGTCCAAAAGACATACAGGTTAGGTATATTGGCCATGCTAGATGCTCTCTCAAGGTACCTGAACATGCACAGGACTGGGGGACTAGGGGATTTTACAGTAACTTCATTGCAGTGTTAATGTAAGCCTACTTGTGATTAATAAACAAACTTTAAATTTGTGCCCTCTGATTTTTCATCCTCCCATCAATGGAAACAGTTTATACAGTTTATCCCCATCTGCTTCATTCAGATATGATTTATCTCATCTATCATCTCATCTATTGAATCTCCTTGCAACCTTTCTTCCAAGTGGAAAAGTCCCAACTTCTCTAATCTATCTGCTTCTCATTCCTGGAACTATTAGAACAAAAAACAAAGAAAATTACAGCACAGGAACAGGCTCTTCGGCCTTCCAAGCCTGCACCGACCATGCTGCTTGACTGAACTAAAACCTCCTCTCCTTCCAGGAACCACATCCTTCTATTCCATCCTACTCTATTTGTCAAAACGCCCTTAAAAGTCACTACCATATCTGTTTCCACTACCTCTCCCGGCAACAAGTTCCAGGCACCCACCACACTGTGTAAAAGATCTGCCTCGTGCATCTCCTTTAAACTTTGCACTATAAACCTGTGTCCTTAGTAATTGACTCTTCCACCCCGGGAAAAAGCTTCTGACTATCCATTCTGTCCATGCCTCTCATAATCTTGTAAACTTCTATCAGTTCGCCTCTCAACTTCCATTGCTCCAATGAGAACAAATCAAGTTTCTCCAACCTCTCCTCTTAGCTGATGCTCTCCATACCAGACAACATCCTGGTAAAATCTTTTCTGTATCCTCTCCAAAGCCTCCACATCCTTCTGATAGCATGGCGACCTGAATTGAACATAAGAACCATAGAAAATTATAGCTCAGAAACAGGCCTTTTGGCCATTCTTGTCTGTGCCGAACCATTTTTTGCCTAGTCTCACTGACTTGCACTTGGACCATATCCCTCCACACCCCTCCATGAACCCGTCCAAGGTTTTCTTAAATGTTAAAAGTGACCCCGCATTTACCACTTTGTCCAGCAGCTCATTCCACCAGTCTCTGCGTGAAGAAACCGCCCCCCTAATATTCCCTTTAAACTTTTTGACTTTCGCCCTTAACCCATGTCTCTGGTTTTTTTCTCCCCTACCCTCAGTGCAAAAAGCCTGCTTGTGTTCATTCTATCTATACCCCATCAAAGATCTTATATACTCTATCAAATCTCCCCTCATTCTTCTATGCTCCAGAGAATAAAGTCCTAACCTATTCAATCTCTCTCTGTAACTCAGCTTCTCAAGTCCCGGCAACATCTTTGTGAACCTTCTCTGCACTCTTTCAATCTTATTTATATCCTTCCTGTAACTAGGTGACCAAAACTGTACACAATACTCTAAATTCAGCCTTACCAATGCCTTATACAACCTTCCCATAACACTCCAACTTTTATACTCGATACTCCGATTTATAAAGGCCAATGTACCAAAAGCACTCTATGACCCTATCCACCTGTGATGTCACTTTTAGGGAATTCTGTACCTGTATTCGCAGATCCCTCTGTTCAACTGCACTGTTCAGAGTCCTACCATTTACCCTGTACATTCTACTTTGGTTTGTCCTTCCAAAGTGCAATACCTCACACTTGTCTGAATTAAATTCCATTTGCCATTTTTCTAGTTGGTCCAAAGCCCTCTGCATGCTTTGAAAACTTTCCTCACTGTCCACTACACCTCCAATCTTTTCATCAGCAAATTTGCTGATCCAATTTACCACATTATCATCCAGATCATTGATATAGATGACAAACAACAATGGACCCAACACTGATACCTATGGCACACCCCTAGTCACAGGCCTCCACTCAGAAACAATCCTCCGCAATCACTCTGGTTTCTTCCACTGAGGCAGTGTCTAATCCAATTTACTACTTCCCCATATATACCTAGTGACTGAATCTTCCTAATTAACCTTCCATGAGGGACTTCATCAAAGGCCTTGCTGAAATCCAGGTCGACAACATCCACTGCCTTCCCTTCACCCACTTTCCTGGTGACCCCCTCAAAAAGCTCTAATAGATTGGTCAAACATGACCTACCATGCACAGAGCCATGTTGACTCTCCCTAATAAGTCTCTGTCTATCCAAATATTTGTAGATCCTATCTCATATCACATCTTCCAATAACTTGCCCACCACCAATGTCAAACTTACTGACCTATAATTTCCTGGATTTCTTTTGGAACCTTTTTTTAAACAATGGAACAACATGAGCCACCCTCTAATCATCCGGCATCTCCCCCATAAATACTGACATTTTAAATATGTCTGCCAGGACTCCTGCAAGTTCAACACTAACCTCCCTCAAGATTTGTGGGAATACTCTGTCCAGTCCTGGGGATTTATCTGATTTGCCTCAAGACGACCAGCACTTCCTCTCCTTTAATCTGTAAAGGTTCCATGACCTCCCTACCTGTTTGCCCTATTTCCATAGACTCCATGCCTGTTTCTTCAGTAAATATGGATGCAAAAAACCAATTTAGTATCTCCCCCTCTCTTCTGGTTCCATACACAGCCTACTACTCTATCTTCAAAAGAACTAATTTTATCGCTCACTATCCTTTTTCTCCTTACATACCTATAAAAACTCTTTGGATTTTACTTCACTCTGTCTGCCAAAACAACCTCATGTCTTCTTTTAGCCCTCCTGACTTCCCTCTTAAGTAGCTTCTTGCACTTCTTATACTCCTCGACATCTGATCTGTTCTTTGCTTCCTATACATTTCATACAACCCTCTCTTCTTCTCAATCAATGTTACAATAGAACATAGAACATTACAGTGCAGAACAGGCCCTTCGGCCTTCGATGTTATGCCGACTAATTAGGAAAAAGCAATGACCCTACAATCCAAACCATTCCCTTTTCGTCCATAAACTTATCTACTAACCTCTTAAATGCCACCAAACTTGGCGCATCTACAACTGCCACAGTCAGGGCATTCCATACCCTTACCACCCTCTGGGTAAAGAACCTACCTCTGATATCCGTCCTATAACTACCACCCCTTAATTTAAAGCTATGTCCCCTCGTGCTAGCTTTCTCCATCCTAGGAAAAAGGCTATCACTGTCCACCCTATCTAAACCTCTAATCATCTTATATGTTTCAATAAGGTCTCCTCTTAGCCTCCTCCTTTCTAACGAAAACAACCTCAAATCCCTCAGCCTCTCCTCATAAGACCTGCCCTCCATACCAGGCAACATCCTGGTAACCTCCTCTGTACCCTCTCCAATGCCTCCACATCTTTCTTATAATGTGGGGACCAGAACTGCACACAATACTCCAAGTGCGGCCGCACTAGAGTTTTGTACAGTTGCAACATGACGTTGCGGCTCCGAAATTCAATCCCCCTACCAATAAAAGCTAAGATTCCATATGCCTTCTTAACAACCTTATCGACTTGATTGCCAACTTTCAGGGATCTATGCACATATACACCAAGATCCCTCTGTTCTTCAACACTATTAAGAATCCTACCATTAGCCCTATACTCTACACATTTATTATTCCTGCCAAAGTGCATTACCTCATACTTTTCCACATTAAACTCCATTTGCCACCTCTCGGCCCAGCTCTGCAACTTGTCCAAGTCTCTCTGCAAACTATAACACCCCTCTTCACTATCTACCACTCCTCCGACTTTGGTGTCATCTGCAAATTTACTAATCCATCCTTCTATACCCTCATCCAGATCATTTATAAAAATTACAAACAGCAGGGTCCCCAAAACAGATCCCTGAGGTACACCACTTGTAACCGAACTCCACGATGAATAACTTCCATCAACCACCACCCTCTGTCTTCTATCTGCTAGCCAATTCCTAATCCAATTAGCTAAATCACACTCAATCTCATACATCTGCATTTTCTGCAGAAGCCTTCCATGGGCCACCTTATCAAACGCCTTACTAAAGTCCATATATACCATATCAACTGCCTTACCCCCATCCACCTCTTTGGTCACTTTTTCAAAAAACTCAATAAGGTTAGTAAGGCACGACCTACCCTTCACAAAACCATGCTGACTATCCCCAATCAATTCATTTCTCTCTAAATAACTATAAATCCTATCCCTAATAATTCTCTCCAATACTTTGCCCACAACAGAAGTAAGACTCACCGGCCTATAATTCCCAGGAAAGTCTCTCTTCCCCTTCTTGAACAATGGGACCACATTCGCTATCCTCCAGTCTTCCAGCACTATACCCGTAACCAACGACGACCTGAAGATCAGAGCCAGAGGCTCTGCAATCTCCTCTCTTGCCTCCCAGAGAATCCTAGGGTAAATCCCGTCCGGCCCAGGGGACTTATCTAACTTCAAACCCTCAAGAATATCTAGCACATCCTCCTTATCTACTTCAATACTTTCCAGTTTGCAACCCTGTACCTCAGTGTTCTCCATAACTACATTTACATCTCCCTGCGTGAATACCGAAGAGAAATATTTGTTCAGTGCCTCTCCAATCTCTTCAGGCTCCACGCACAACTTCCCACTGCTGTCTCTGACTGGCCCTAATCTTGCCCTAACCAATCTTCTATTCTTAACATATCTAAAGAAAGCTTTAGGATTCTCCTTGATCCTATCAGCCAAAGTCTTCTCGTGTCCTCTTTTAGCTCTCCTCAACTCACTCTTTAGCTCCCTCCTGGCTAATCTATAGCTATCCATTGCACTAACTGAGCCTTCAAGCCTCATCCTGACATAAGCCTCCTTTTTCCTTTTAACCAGCGAATTAACTTCTCGTACACCATGGTTCCCTTACTCGACATTTCCTCCTTGCCTGACAGGGATATACTTATCAAGGACTTGCAGTAGCTGCTCCTTGAATAAGCTCCACATTTCAGATGTTCCCAGTCCCTGTAGTTTCCTAGTCCAACCTATGCACCCTAATTCCCTCCTTATGGCCTCATAATTACCCTTCCCCAGCTATAACTACTGCCCCCAGCTTCATGCCTATCCCTATCCATCACTAAGGTGAACGTAACCGAATTGTGGTCACTATCACCAAAATGTTCACTAACTTCCAAGCCTAACACCTGGTCTGGCTCATTGCCCAGCACCAAATCCAATGTAGCCTCACCTCTAGTTGGCCTATCTACATACTGAGTCAAAAAACCTTCCTGCACACTTTGTACAAAAACTGACCCCTCTAACGAGCTAGAGCTATAGCTATTCCAATCAATATTAGTAAAGTTAAAGTCCCCCATAACAATTACCCTATTACTTTCACTCCTGTCCAGGATCGACTTTGCAATCCTTTCCTCTATCTCTCTAGAACTTTTAGGAGGTCTATAAAAGACTCCCAACAGGGTGACCTCTCCTCTCCTGTTTCTAATCTCAACCCATACTACCTCAACAGACAAGTCCTCATCAAACTTCTTTTCTGTCACTGTGATACAGTCTTTGACTAATAATGCCACTCCTCCCCCCCTTCTACCTCCTTCTCTACTCTGACTGAAGCATTTGAACCCCGGAACCTGCAACAACCATTCCTGTCCCTGCTCTATCCATGTCTCTGAAATGGCCACAACATCGAAGTTCCAGGTACTGGTCCAAGCTGCAAGTTCCTCCACCTTATTGCGAATACTTCTTGCATTAAAGTATACGCATTTCAAACCATGCCCTACTCCACCCATACGCTGCTGTGCTTTACAGTTCTCATCTATGACCCCCCTATTCTCGTCCCTCTTAACATCCAAACTACTCAGGATCCCACCCCCCCTCTGAATCAGTTTAAACCCCCCTGCATAGCCTTTGCAAATTTTCCCCCCAAGATATTGGTTCCCCTCTGGTTCAGGTGTAGACCATCTCTCTTGTAGAGGTCCCACCTATCCCAGAATGAGTCCCAATTGTTCAGGAACCTGAACCCCTCCCTCCTGCACCATCCCCGCAGCCACGAGTTCAAACATTCCCTCTCTCTGTTCTTCTCTAAACTATCCCGTGGCACAGGCAAGAGTCCAGAGATAACCACTCTGTCTGTTTTGGCCCTAAGCTTCCACCCCAACTCCATAAATTTCTGTTTAATATCCCCTTCCCTTGTCCTACCTACATCATGTGTCTCTACATGAACTATGACTTGGGGCTGACTCCCCTCTCCCTTAAGAATCTTAAAAACCCGCTCTGAGACGTCCTGGACCCTGGCCCCTGGGACGCAACACACCAGCCCTGAGTCCCGTTTATTACTATTTACTCTCCTATCTGTCCCTCTAACTATGGAGTCCCCAATTACCAGGCCCAATCTCTTATTCCCCCTACCCACCTGAGCATTCCCAGCAGGCTCACCCCCAGAGACCTGCTCCCTTAGGCCATCTCCAGTTGATTCTTCCTCAACTGTAGCCTCCAGGACAGAAAACTTATTTTGGAGGGGAACAGCCCCGGGGGATTGTCTCCCCAATTGCTTCTTACCCCTCTTCCTAATAGTTACCCAAGAATCTCTTTTAGGAGTGACTATCTCTTTGTAACTCCTGTCAATATTCGCCTCAACCTCCCGAATTATCCTGAGTTCCTCTAATTCCAGCTCCAGCTTCTTAACACGATCCTCAAGGAGCTGCAAATGGGCACACTTCTTGCAGGTATAATCAGCATGAACACTACAGGTGTCCCTCACCTCGTACATACTGCAGGAGGTGCAACGTACTGCCATCTCTGATACTTTAATTTCCAGGAGAGAGAAAAAAAAAAACTTCCCACACACTTATTATTAAGTTAGAGGAGGGGGGAGGGTGGGATACTCGACCTGTGTAGAGTATCGAGTTTCCTCTCTGGACCAATTTATGGAGCCAATTTATTTGATAGTAAATCCATGAGCTTTCGACACTATGTTGTGCCTTCGTCAGGCAAATGCAATTGCCTGACGAAGGCACAACAGTGTCGAAAGCTCGTGGATTTACTATCAAATAAATTGGTTGGATTTTAAATTGGTGTTGCAAAACTTTACTGAGTTTACCCCAGTCCAACGCCGGCATCTCTACACCATGACCAATTTATGGAGTCAGAGAGAAAAACTCTCTCTAATGTTAGAGCCTCCTAATGTTAGTTTTAAAAAACGGCAAAAAACTACCACTGCTCACTATTTTAACCAAAAAGAAAATATTAAAAATTACTTTAAACTCGAACTTTACACTCACCCAAATCACTGCCTCTCTGTGCTACTCCACAGGAACAATCTCCCTCAAGAACCAAGGTTTCTTATTCCTATTTACTTTGCCTTTAATCCTGACAGGAATATACAAACTGCACGTTCAAAATTTCTCCTTTAAAGGCTTGCCATTTACATCCTTACCAGAGAACAGCCTGTGCTAATCCACACTTCCCAGACCCCTTCTCATTTTACCAAATTTCACCTTTTTCCAGTTCAGAACTTCAACCTGAGGACCAGTTCTATCCTTATCCATGGTCAGGTTAAAACTAATGGTATTATAGTCATTGGATCCAAAGTGTTCCCTCACACTCACATCCATCACCTACCCTAACTCATTTCCAAATTGGAGATCCAATATTGCATCCTCTCTAATTGGCATCTTTATATACTGATGTAGAAAATTTTCCTGAACACATTTTACAAACTCTACCTCGTCTAAACCTTTAATAGTATGGGAGTCCCAATCTATATGTGGAAAATTAAAATCCCCTATCACAACTTTGTGTTGTCAGCTATCTCTGCTGATTTGCTCCTCCAATTCTCACTGACTATTGGGTGGTCTACAAAACAACCCCATTAATGTGGTCACACCTTTCCTGTTTCTCAGCTCCACCCATAGGGCCTCTATAGACAAGCTCCCTAATCTATCCTGTCTGAGTACTGCTGCAACACTTTCCCTGACCAACAATGCTACCCCCCACCCCACCTTTTATCCCTCTGCCTCTATCATGCCTGAAACATTGGAGTCCTGGAACATTGAGCTGCCAGTTCTGCCCTTCCTGTAGCCAAGTTTCACTAATGTCTATAATGTCATATTTTCCACATGTCAATCCACACCTTCAGCTCATCTGTCTTCCCCACATTACTCCTGGCATTGAAATAGACACACCTCAAAAGATTATTTCCACCACACTCAAACTTTCCATTTGTGATTTTGCTTGAACTAACCTGGGATGAATGAGTACAATATCAAGGGTAGGAGTCTTAGCAGTGTTGAAGAGCAGAAGGATCTTGGGGTTTGGGACTCTTAAATCGGCCTCGCAGGTGGAGGATGTGGTCAAGAAGACTTATGGTGTACTGGCCTTCATTAATTGAGGGATTGAGTTTAGGAGTCAGGAGGTAATGCTGCAACTTTATAAGATCCTTGTCCATTTGGAGTACTGTGCGCAGTTCTGGTTGCCTCACTACAGGAAGAATGTGGAAAACTGCACTTTGAATGTGCTATTGAGAGGGCGCAGAGGAGATTTACAAGGATGTTGCCTGGATTGGGAGGCATGCTCTATGAAGATAGGTTGAGGGAGCTAGGACTCTTCTTCCTGGAGAGACAAAGGTTGAGAGGCGACCTGATAGAGGTTTATATAATGTTGAGAAGAATAGATAGAGTGGATTCTCAGAGACTATTTCCCAGGGCTAAAATGGTCACTATGATAGGACACAGGTTTAAGGCGCTGGGTAGCAAGTACAGAGGAGATGTTGGGGTAAGTTTTTCACTCAGAGGGTGGTGAGTGAATGGAATTGGCTGCAGTCGGTGGTGGTAGAGGCGAACTCACTGGGGTCTTTTAAAAGACTTCTGGATGAGTACATGGGATTAAATGGGATTGCGATTTACAGATAGTTCTATGGTGTAGTAGGTATACATATGATAGGTGCAACTTGTGGGCCGAAGGGCCTGTTTGTGCTGTAGTGTTCAATGTTAACCTGTCTTTTTTCCCCGCTCCACTATCTGCTCCGGCACTCTGGTTCCCATCCCCGTGCAAATCTAGTTTAAACGCTCCCAGTAACGCTAGCAAACCTCCCTGCAAGTATATTCATCCCCTTGTAGTTTAGGTGTAACCTGTCTCTCTTGTACAGGTCTCACCTGCCCCAGAAGAGGTCCCAAAGATCCAAGAATCAAAACCCTGCCCCCTACACCAGTTCCTCAGCCACATGTTCATCCACCTGAATATCCTACTCTTACCCTCACTGGCACGTAATACAGGTAGCAATCCTGAGATTACTACCCTTGGGGTCCTGCTTTTTAAGTTCCTTCCAAACTATCTACACTCTCTCTTCAGGACCTCCTCACTCTTCCTACCTACATTACAACATCTGGCTGATCACCTTCCCACTTTAGAACACTGTGTACGCGATCAGAGACATCCCTGATTTTGGCACCTGGGAGGCAACAAACATAGACCATAGAACACTACAGCACAAATAAGCCCTTCGGCCCACAAGTTGTGCTGATCATATCTATACCTACCAGGCCATAGAACTATCTTTAACTCCCAATCCCATTTAATCCCATGTACTCATCCAGAAGTCTTTTAAAAGACCCCAGTGAGTTTGCCTCTACCACCACCGACAGCAACCAATTCCATTCACTCACCACCCTCTGAGTGAAAAACTTACCTCTAACATCTCCTCTGTACTTGCTGCCGAGCACCTTAAACCTGTGTCCTCTCGTAGCGACCATTTCAGCCCTGGGAAATAGCCTCTGAGAATCCACTCTATCTATTCATCTCAACATCTTAAAAACCTCTATCAGGTCACCTCTCAACCTTCATCTCTCCAGGGAGAAGAGACCCAGCTCTCTCAACCTGTCTTCATAAGGCATGCCCCCCAATCCAGGTAACATCCTTGTAAATCTCATCTGCTCCCTCTCAATAGCTTCCACATCCTTCCTATAGTGAGGCGACCAGAACTGCGCACAATACTCCAAGTGGGGTATTCCATGCAGGAATCTCTGTCCTGATCACAGAACCTCCTTTCCGTATCTCTGACCACTGAGTCCCCTATCACGACTGCTCTTCTCTTCTTCCTCCTACCCTTTGTGCTGCAGAACCAGACTCAGTATCAGAGTTCCAGCTGTCGCAGCTTGTCCCAGGTAAAGCATTCTCCACAACAGTATCCAATTCAGTATACCTCAGAGTTTAGAAGGCTGAGGGGGGATCTTATAGAGACATATAAGATAATGAAGGGGATGGATAGGGTAGAGGTAGAGAGAGATTCTTCCCGCTTAGAAAGGATAGCAGGACTAGAGGGCACAGCCTCAAAATAAGGGGGGGGAGGTTTAGATCGGAGTTGAGGAGGAACTTCTTCACTCAAAGGATGGTGAATCTCTGGAATTCTCTGCCCATTGAAGTGGTGGAGGCTTCCTCGCTGAATATATTTAAGTTACAGGTAGATAGGTTTCTGATTGACAAGGGAATTCCAAATGTTCTTTGTTCTTTGTTCTTATTACCTCACATTTGTCCAGATTAAACAGATTAAATCTCTGCCATTTCTCTGCCCAAGTGTCGAACTGATTTATATCCTGCTGTATCCTCTGATGCTCCTCATCGCTATCTGCAAATCCACCAACCTTTGTTTTGTCCACAAACTTACTAATCAAACCAGTTACATTTTCCTCTAAATCATTTATATATATTACAAACAACAAAGGTCCCAGCACTGATCCCTGAGGAACACCATTTGTCACAGTCCTCCATTCAGAAACTCACCCTTCCACTGCTACTGCCTGTCTTCTTTGACTGAGCCAGTTTTGTATCCATCTTACCAGCTCACTCTGATCCCATGTGACCTCACCTTCTGCATCAGTCTACCCTGAGGGATATTGTCAAAGGCCTTACTAAAATCTATGTAAACAACATCCACTCATCAATCATCTTCGTCACTTCCTCAAAAAACTCGATCAAGTTAGTGAGACACGACCTCCCCTTCACAAAACCATGTTGCCTCTCACTAATACGTCCACTTATTTCCAAATGGAAATAAATCCTGTCTCAAAGAATCCTCTCCAATAATTTCCCTACCACTGATGTAAACCTCACCAGCCTGTAATTACCTGGATTATTCTTGCTGCCCTTCTTAAATAAAGGAACAACACTGATTATTCTCCAATCCTCTGGGACCTCCCCTGTAGCCAGTAAGGATACAAAGATTTCTCTCAAGGCCTCAGCAATTTCCTCCCTTGCCTCTCTCAGTATTCTGGGACATATCCCAACAGGCCCTGGGGTCTTGTCTACCTTAATGTTTCTCAAGAACCCCAATACCTCCTTTTTAATCTCAACATGACTTGAACTGTCTACACATTCTTTTCCAGATACATCACTCACCAAGTCCTTCGCTTTGGTGAATACTGACTCAAAATACTTATTTAAGGTTTGATAAGATACCTCACAAAAGATTGCTGCAGAAGGTTAGCGAAGTTTGAGGATTGGTTGTCCAATAGGAGCAGAGAGTAGGAATCAATGGGTGCTATTCTGATTAGCAGCTGGTGACTAGTGGAGTGTCCCAGGGATCGGTGCTGGGACCTCAACTGTTTACCATTTACACAGATGATCTGGAGGAAGGGGCTGAGTGTAGGGTAACAAAATTTGCTGATGACACGAAGATGAGTGGAAAAACGAATTGCGTGGAGGGTGTGGAAAATCTGCAGAGGGATCTGGATAGGCTGAGTGAGTGGGCGAGGACCTGGCAGATGGAGTATAATGTTAGCAAATGTGAGGTTATCCACTTTGGTAGTAATAATAGTAGGAGGGATTATATTTAAAAGGTGAAAAGCTGCAGCATGCTACAGTGCAGAGGGACCTGGGTGTCCTTGTGCACGAATTGCAAAAACCCAGTCTGCAGGTGCAGCAGGTGATCGAGAAGGCGAATGTAATGTTGACCTTTATAGCGAGGGGGATAGAATATAAAAGCAGGGAGATCTTGCTGCAACTGTACAGGGCACTGGTGAGGCTGCAGCTGGAGTACTGTGTGCAGTTTTGGTCACCATATTTGCGAAAAGATATATTGGCCTTGGAGGGAGTGCAGAGAAGATTCACCATGCTGATATCGGAGACGAAGGGGCTAGCCTGTGAGGAGAGATTGAACAGACTGGGTCCGTACTCGTTAGAGTTTAGAAGGCTGAGGGGGGGATCTTATAGAGACATATAAGATAATGAAAGGGATGGATAGGGTAGAGATAGAGAGATTCTTCCCGCTTAGAAAGGATAGCAGGACTAGAGGGCACAGCCTCAAAATAAGGGGGGCAGTTTAGATCGGAGTTGAGGAGGAACTTCTTCACTCAAAGAGTGGTGAATCTCTGGAATTCTCTGCCCATTGAAGTGGTGGAGGCTTCCTCGCTGAATATGTTTAAGTCACGGATAGATAGGTTTCTGATTGACAAGGGAATTATGGATTATGGGGAGAAAACAGGAAAGTGGATCTAAACCACTGCAGATCAGCCATGATCTTATTGAATGGCGGGGCAGCTCGAAGAGCTAGATGGCCTATTCCTGCTCCTGTTTCTTATGTTCTTAATACCTTGGTTCCATGCATGTATTTCCTCCCTTGTCCTTGAGTGCGCTAACCCCCTCCATAGCCACCCTCTTGATATTTATATAGAGAACATAGAACACCTCAGCACAAACAGGCCCTTCGGCCCACAAGTTGCACCGATCATATCAGTACCTACCAGGCCATAGAACATAGAACATAGAACATAGAACATTACAGCACAGAACAGGCCCTTCGGCCTTCGATGTTGTGCCGACCAAAATAAAAAGCAATGCCCCTCCCAACTAAACCATTCCCTTCTCTTCCATATACTTATCAATTAACCTCTTAAACGCCACCAAACTTGGCGCATCTACGACAGCTGCAGGCAGGGCATTCCATTCCCTAATCACTCTTTGAGTAAAGAACTTACCTCTGATATCCGTCCTATAACTCATACCCCTTAATTTAAAGCTGTGTCCCCTCGTGCTAGCTTTCTCCATCCTAAGAAAAAGGCTATCACTGTCCACCCTATCTAAACCTCTAATCATCTTATATGCTTCAATAAGATCCCCTCTTAGCCGCCTCCTTTCTAACGAAAACAACCTCAATCCTTCAACCTCTCTTCATAGGACCTGCCCTCCATACCAGGCAACATCCTGGTAAACCTCCTCTGTACCCTCGCCAATGCCTCCACATCTTTCTTATAATGTGGCGACCAGAACTGCACACAATACTCCAAGTGCGGCCGCACTAGAGTTTTGTACAGTTGCAACATGATGCTGCCGCTCCTAAATTCCATCCCCCTACCAATAAAAGCTAAGACTCCATATGCCTTCTTAACAACTTTATCCACTTGACTGCCTACTTTCAGGGATCTATTGACACATACACCAAGATCCTTCTGTTCCTCAACACTATTAAAGAGCCCTACCATTAGCCCTATACTCTACACATTTATTGTTCCTGCCAAAGTGCATTACCTCACACTTTTCCACATTAAACTCCATTTTCCACCTCTCGGCCCAGCTCTGCAACTTGTCCAAGTCACTCTGTAAACTATAACACCCCTCTTCACTATCTACCACCCCACCAACTTTAGTGTCATCTGCAAATTTACTGATCCATCCCTCAATACCCTCATCCAGATCATTTATAAAAATTACAAACAGAACTATCTGTAACTCCCAATCCCATTAAATCCCATGTACTCATCCAGAAGTCTCTTAAAATACTCCAGCGAGTTCACCTCTACCACCACCGATGGCAGCCAATTCCACTTACTCACTACCCTCCGAGTGAAAAACTTACATAGAACATAGAACATTACAGCGCAGAACAGGCCCTTCGGCCTTCGATGTTGCGCCAACCAATTATGAAAAAAGCAATGACCCTCCAAACTAAACCATTCCCTTCTCTTCCATAAACTTATCAACTAACCTCTTAAATGCCACCAAACTTGGCGCATCTACAACTGCCGCAGGCAGGGCATTCCATACCCTAACCACCCTCTGGGTAAAGAAACTACCTCTGATATCCGTCCTATAACTACCACCCCTTAATTTAAAGCTATGTCCCCTCGTGCTAGCTTTCTCCATCCTAGGAAAAAGGCTATCACTTCCACCCTATCTAAACCTCTAATCATCTTGTATGTTTCAATAAGGTCTCCTCTTAGCCGCCTTCTTTCTAACGAAAACAACCTAAAATCCCTCAGCCTCTCCTCATAAGACCTGCCCTCCATACCAGGCAACATCCTGGTAAACCTCCTCTGTACTCTCTCCAATGCCTCCACACCTTTCTTATAATGTGGGGACCAGAACTGCACACAATACTCCAAGTGCGGCCGCACTAGAGTTTTGTACAGTTGCAACATGACGTTGCGGCTCCGAAATTCAATCCCCCTACCAATAAAGCTAAGACTCCGTATGCCTTCTTAACAACCTTATCGACTTGATTGCCAACTTTCAGGGATCTATGCACACATACACCAAGATCCCTCTGTTCATCAACACTATTAAGAGTCCTACCATTAGCCCTATACTCTACACATTTATTATTCCTGCCAAAGTGCATTACCTCACACTTTTCCACATTAAACTCCAACATCTCCTCTTTACCTACTCCCTAGCACCTTAAACCTGTGTCCTCTCATAGGAACCATTTCAGCCCTGGGAAATAGCCTCTGATAATCCACACTATCTATTCTTCTCAACATTTTATAAACCTTTATCAGGTCGCCTCTCAACCTTCATCTCCAGGGAGAAGAGACCTAGCTCTCTCAACCTATCTTAATAAGGCATGCCCCCCAATCCAGGCAACATCCTTGTAAATCTCCTCTGCACCCTCTCAATATCTTCCACGTCCTTCCTGTAGTGAGGCGACCAGAACTGCATATAGTACTCCAAGTGGGGTCTGACAAGGGTCTTATATGTATTAAAAGCCTTGGGATTTTCCTTAATCCTTCTGGCCAACACTTTCTCATGACCACTTTTAGCTCTCCTTACCCCTTGCTTAAGTTTCTTCCTACTTCCCTTGTGATCCACACTTGCTTCATGTGTTCCTAGCCTCCTAGCTTTGACAAATGCTTCCCTTTTCTTTTTGACTAACCTCATAATATCTCTTGTTATTCAAGGTTCCCAAAACTTGCCATACTTATCCTTCATCCTTACAGGAATGTGCCGATCCTGAATCCCTATCAACTTACACTTGAAAGCCTCCCACATGCCAGATATTGATTTGCCCTCAAACATCTGCTCCCAGTCTACATTCTTCAATTCCTGCCTAATATTGTTGTAATGAGCCTTCCCCTAATTTAGCACCTTAATTTGAGGATTACACTTACCTTTATCCATCAGTACCTTAAAGCTTACTGAATTGTGGTTACTGTTGCCGAGCTGTTCCTATAGAGGAAGATTGACCACCTGGCTGGGCTCATTCCCCAACACCAGATCCAGTATGACTCCTTCCTTAGTTGGATTATCTACATACTGTTTGAAGAACCCCCCTGAATACTCCTTACAAACACTGCCCTATCCATGCCCCTAGCACTATGTGAGTCCCAGTCAATATAGGGGAAGTTAAAATCTCCCACAACAACAACCCTGTTACTTTTACACCTTGCCAAAATCTGTCTACATATCTGTTTCTCTATCTTCCACTGGCAGTTGGATGGCCCATATTACTCCCAACATTGTGACTACACCCTTCCTATTTCTGAGCTCTACTCATATTGCTTCACTGTATGAGTCCTCGAACTGACCTCCCCGAGTACAGCTGTGATATTCTCCTTCACCAGTAGTGCAACTCCCCCACCCCTTTTACATCTCCCTCTATCCCACCTGAAACATCTGTATCCTGGGATGTTAAGCTGCCAATCCTGTCTTTCCCTTAACCAAGTTTCTGGAATGGCAACAACATTGTAGTTCCTAGTACTAACCCAAGCTCTAAGTCCATCTGCCTTACCTGTTACACTTCTCGCATTGAAGTCTTCAGTCTATCAGACCGTCTTTTATTAGCCATCCCACCCTGCCTGCTGTTTCTCTGAGTCTTACTGGCCCTACTCGCCGGTTTCTCCTCAGCTAATTCAGCTTTGCTTTGGTTCCCACCCCTCTGCCAAACTAGTTTAAATTCTCCCATGTGACACTAGCAAACCTCCTAGCCAAAATATTTATGCCCTTCCAGTTCAGATGCAACCTGTCTATTCTCATGAATCTTTCCTGTATCCTTATATTCTTCATAAAGCTTGGTGCCCAGAACTAGAGACAATCATCTAGTTGAGCCCCAATCAATATATTACACAGGGTTTTTATTCCCTTTTTATTCTTTTGTGGGAGATGGAACCCCTAAGTGCCCTTGAACTGAATGGCTTCTTGTGGATCAGAAGTCACATGTGTTCTAGACATGGGAATAATAACAGATTTTCTTCCCTAAAAGGCATTAGTGAACCAGATGGATTTTTACAACAATGGTTCATGGTCATCGTTACTGATGAGTAGATTTGAATTCCAGATTTCATAAATTGAATTTAAGTTTTGTTAGACACACTATGAACTTCTGTCACATACCAATTTTAAATTCATTTACAGGATGTGGGTATCACTGGCTGGCCAGCATTTATTGCCCATCCCTAATTGCCCTTCAGAAAGTGATGGTGAGCTGCCTTCTTAGATCACTGCAGTCTGAGGCATGGATACAGCCAGAGTACTGTTCGGGAGGGAGTTCCAGGATTTTGATCCAAGGACAGTGAATGTATTTCTAAGTCAAGTTGGTGAGTGACTTGGAAGGGAATCTCTCACAAGTGGTGGTGTTCCCAGGTATCTATGTTTTTGTTCTTTAGACGCTAAAAATCATGGGTTTGGAAGGTACTGCCTGAGGAATCTTGGTGAGTTCCTGCATTGCATCTTGTAGATGGTACACACCATCATGGTATGTTTCTATGTTTACATACGAATGTCTCTGTTCATCAGTGATGGAAGGACTGAATGTTTGTGGAAGGGAAGCCAATTAAGCAGGCTGCTTTTTATTGGATGATGTTTAGTTTCTTGAATATTGTTGGAGCTGCAAATTAGAGGGTATTCCATCACACTCCTGACATGTGCCTTATTAATGATGGACAGGGTCTGGGGAATCAAGAGATGAATTACTTACCGCAGGATTCCCATTCTTGGATCTGCTCTTGTAGCCATAGTGGTGGAATCTTCTGCTCCCATTTTCGGGAGGTGGAAGTAGCAAGAGGAATGGAGAATAGTGCAGAATCCCAAAACAGCTTTGAAGCTGGCAGAATTGCCTGTTGCTATTGTCCCTGCCCTCACACCTCCACCAGTCACATAATGAGAATCTTGACTTTAATATTCATTATCCCCATTTGCCTCAATTTAAAGATCATTATCCCCTATGTTAAATTATCTATTGCTGTTAGCATGAGAGTAGGACAACATGAATCATGAGAGATCCCCCATGCCATGCACCTAGGATGCAGAAATCATCAGAGGTACACAGGTGAGTATAGCCCCCACAGGGAGAACATCATACTGGACAGTACCCTGGCACTGCTGAGTAGTTGTTGCAGGGGTAGTGGGTCCTTTTGTGGTCATGATGTAGAGATGCCGGTGTTGGACTGGGGTAGTAAGAACTCAGTAAGGATCGAGCAACACCAATTTTAAATCCAACCGATTTATTTGATAGTAAATTTGCGAGCTTTCGACTTTCTGTCTTCGTCAGGCAAATGCAGTGTTCTGGTCTGCAATAGCACACATATCAACATAGACAGTCACAGATTGCTGATTAGAATGTGAATCCTTACATCTAACCTGCTATTCAAATGTTAAAGTGTGCGAAGCGAACAATGTGTGTGAAGGGAATCCTGAGCATTGGTTAGAGAATTGTGTATTTTCTCCAGACAGCACAGTAAGTGAGGTTCTTTGCTAACCCAGGCAAGTTACGGGGGTTACAGATAGTGTGTCATGAAGCCAAGATCCCTATTAAGACCGTCCTCATGTGTGCGGAACTTGGCTATCAGTCTCTGCTCAGCGACTCTGCGCTGTGTGTCACGAAGGCCCCCTTGAAGAACATTTACCCGCAGGTCGGAGGCCGAATGCCCATGACTGCTGAAGTGTTCGCCCACAGGAAGGGAACTGTTTTGCCTGGTGATTGTTGAGCGATGCTCATTCATCCGCTGTCGTAGTGTCTGCATGGTCTCCCCAATATACCATGCTTCGGGACATCCTTTCTTGCAACATATTAGACAACGTTGGCCGAGTTATATAGAACATAGAACATAGAACACTACAGCACAAACAGGCCCTTCGGCCCACAAGTTGTGCCGAACACATCAAAACCTACCCAGCCATAGACCTATCTATAACCCCCAATCCCACTGGATCCCATATACTTATCCAGAAGTCTTTTAAAAGACCCCAGCGAGTTCGCCTCGACCACCACCGACGGCAGCCGATTCCATTCACTCACCACCCTCTGAGTGAAAAACTTCCCCTAGCATCCCCTCTGTACTTGCTTCCCTGCACCTTAAATCTGTGCCCTCTCGTCGCGACCATTTCAGCCCTGGGAAATAGTCTCTGAGAGTCCACCCTATCTATTCCTCTCAACATCTTGTAAACCTCTATCAGGTCGCCTCTCAACCTTCGCCTCTCCAGGGAGAACAGTCCCAGCTCCCTCAACCTGTCTTCATAAGGCATGCCTCCCAATCCAGGCAACATCCTTGTAAATCTCCTCTGCACCTTTCAATAGCTTCCACGTCCTTCCTATAGTGAGGCGACCAGAACTGCGCACAGTACTCCAAGTGTGGTCTGACAAGGGTCCTATAAAGCTGCAGCATTACCTCCTGACTCCTGAACTCAATCCCTCGATGAATGAAGGCCAATACACCTTAAGCTTTCTTAACCACATCCTCCACCTGGGAGGCCGATTTGAGAGTCTTATGGAACCGGACCCCAAAATCCCTCTGCTCTTCCACACAGCTAAGACTCCTACCTTTGATAGTGTACTCATTCATCCCGTTGGATCTGCCAAAATGGACCACAACACATTTATCCGCGTTGAAGTCCATCTGCCACTTCTCTGCCCAGTCTTGCATTCTGTCGATGTCATGCTGCAACTTCTGACATCCCTCCAGACCATCCACAACACCACCGACCTTCGTGTCATCGGCGAACTTACTCACCCATCCCTCCACTTCCTCATCCAGATCATTTATGAAAATGACAAACAGCAAGGGTCCTAGAACAAATCCCTGGGGCACTCCACTGGTGACCGACGTCCATGCAGAAAAAGAGCCATCCACAACCACCCTCTGACTTCTGCAGGCAAGCCAGTTCTGGATCCACAAAGCCAAAGCCTCTTGGATCCCATGGCCTCTCACCTTCTCAAGAAGTCTTGCATGTGGGACCTTGTCAAATGCCTTGCTGAAGTCCATGTACACCACGTCCACTGCTCTTCCTTCGTCAATGTGTTCAGTCACATTTTCGAAGAACTCAGTTAAGCTTCTAAGGCATGACCTGCCTTTTACAAAACCATGCTGACTATTTCTAATCAACCTAAAGTTGAGTTGCAAGAGTATGTACCGTGTACCTGGTGAATGGTATCCTCACGTTTGATGATGTTGTCCATGTCTATGATCTGGCATGTCTGTACTCAATGCCAACAACTGCCAGTTTCCGGATGCAATTTTACAACTCATCTGCTTCATCTTGGACCACAATGTCTTCACCTTCAACAATCAGCTTTTCATCCAGACACATGGAACAGCCATGGGGACCAAATTCGCACCTCAGTATGCCTACATCTTCATGCACAGGTTCGAACAAGACTTCTTCACCACACGAGATCTTCAACCAAGGTTATATACTCGATACATTGATGACATCTTTTTCCTTTGGACTCATGGTGAACAATCATTGAAACAACTGTATGATGATATCAACACGTTGCATCCCACCATCAGACTCACCATGGACTATTCTCCAGAATCAGTTGCATTCTTGGACACACGCATCTCCGTCAAGGACAGTCAGCTCAGCACCTCACTGTACCGAAAACCGACAGACAACCTCACAATGCTCCACTTCTCCAGCTTCCACCCTTAGACACATTAAAGAAGCCATTCCCTATGGACAAGCCCTCCGTATACACAGAATTTGCTCAGATGAGGAGGATCGTGACAGACACCTCCAGACACTGAAGGATGCCCTCGTGAGAACAGGATATGGTGCTCAACTCATCGATCGACAGTTCCGACGTGCCACAGCGATAAACCGCACTGACCTCCTCAGAAGACGAACACGGGACACAGTGGACAGAGTACCTTTTGTTGTCCAGTACTTCCCCAGAGCGGAGAAGCTACGACATCTTCTCCGGAGTCTTCAACATGTCATTGATGACGATGAACATCTCGCTAGAGCCATCCCCACCCCCCCACTTCTTTCTTTCAGACAACCGCACAACCTCAAACAGATCATTGTTCGCAGCAAACTACCCAACCTTCAGGAGAACAGTGACCACAATACCACACAACCTTGCCACAGCAACCTCTGCAAGACATGCCAGATCATAGATATGGACGACATCATCAAACGTGAGGATACCATTCACCAGGTACACGGTACATACTCTTGCAACTCGGCCAACGTTGTCTACCTAATACGTTGCAAAAAAGGATGTCCCGAAGCATAGTACATTGGGGAGACACTACGACAGCGGATGAATGAGCATCGCTCAACAATCACCAGGCAAAACAGTTCCCTTCCTGTGGGTGAACACTTCAGCAGTCATGGGCATTCGGCCTCCGACCTGCGGGTAAATGTTCTTCAAAGGGGCCTTCATGACACACGACAGTGCAGAGTCGCTGAGCAGAGACTGATAGCCAAGTTCCACACACATGAGGACGGTCTTAATAGGGCTCTTGGCTTCATGACACACTATCTGTAACCCCCGTAACTTGCCTGGGTTAGCAAAAAACATCACTTACTGTGCTGTCTGGAGAAAATACACAATTCTCCAACAATGCTCAGGATTCCCTTCACACACATTGTTCGCCACTTTAACACTTGAATAGCAGGTTAGATGTAAGGATTCGCATTCTAATCAGCAATCTGTGACTGTCTGTGTTGATATGTGTGCTATTGCAGACCAGAACACTGCATTTGCCTGACGAAGGCACAGAGTGTCGAAAGCTCGCAAATTTCCTTTGTGGTAACAGACAAAGGATCATCGTGACACGAAATGTTGGCTGTATTCTCTCTCCACAGATGCTGTTAAATTCGCTGAATTTTCTCAGCATTTTTTGCTTTTATTTATCTATTCCATGCTGGCTTTCCTAATTAACCAAAAATAAACTTGTACTACAACAAGATTTAAATAGTGGAGCACCTAAAGCAGCCACTAGCGTCCGGAGTGCGGTACTGCATCAAAACAGTGCCACTAGCGTCCGGAGAGCGGTACTGCATCAAAACAGTGCCACTAGCGTCCGGAGTGCGGTACTGCATCAAAACAGTGCCACTAGCGTCCGGAGTGCGGTACTGCATCAAAACAGTGCCACTAGCGTCCGGAGAGCGGTACTGCATCAAAACAGTGCCACTAGCGTCCGGAGAGCGGTACTGCATCAAAACAGTGCCACTAGCGCCCGGAGAGCGGTACTGCATCAAAACAGTGCCACTAGCGTCCGGAGTGCGGTACTGCATCAAAACAGTGCCACTAGCGTCCGGAGTGCGGTACTGCATCAAAACAGTGCCACTAGCGGCCGGAGTGCGGTACTGCATCAAAACAGTGCCACTAGCGGCCGGAGTGCGGTACTGCTTGATGCAGCAGCACCTCTAGTGGCCGGAGTGTAGTTGTGCACGGTGGAGATCGCCATTAGCGGGCCGAATGCGGTATTGGAACATCCCTTCCTTTGGAGGAAGGAGTAGCCTGATGTCTACACTTAATTTTGATTTGATTTATAATTGTCACCTGTATTAGTATACGGTGAAAAGTGTTTTTTTGACAGTACACAAACAAAGCATACTGTATATAGAGATGGAACCAAGAGAGTGCAGAGTGTAATGTTACAGTCATATCCAGGGTATAGAGAAAGAACATAGAACATAGAACATTACAGCACAGAACAGGCCCTTCGGCCTTCGATGTTGCGCCGACCAATATAAAAAGCAATGCCCCTCCAAACTAAACCATTCCCTTCTCTTCCATATACTTATCAACTAACCTCTTAAACGCCACCAAACTTGGCGCATCTACAACTGCTGCAGGCAGGGCATTCCACTCCCGAACCACCCTTTGGGTAAAGAACCTACCTCTGATATCCGTCCTATAACTATCACCCCTTAATTTAAAGCTGTGTCCCCTCGTGCTAGCTTTCTCCATCCTAGGAAAAAGGCTATCACTGTCCACCCTATCTAAACCTCTAATCATCTTATATGCTTCAATAAGATCCCCTCTTAGCCGCCTCCTTTCTAACGAAAACAACCTCAAATCCTTCAACCTCTCTTCATAAGACCTGCCCTCCATACCAGGCAACATCCTGGTAAACCTCCTCTGTACCCTCTCCAATGCCTCCACATCTTTCTTATAATGTGGGGACCAGAACTGCACACAATACTCCAAGTGCGGCCGCACTAGAGTTTTGTACAGTTGCAACATGACGTTGCGGCTCCGAAATTCAATCCCCCTACCAATAAAAGCTAAGACTCCATATGCCTTCTTAACAACCTTCTCGACTTGAATGCCTATTTTCAGGGATCTATGCACATACACACCAAGATCCCTCTGTTCATCAAGACTACTAAGAATCCTACCATTAGCCCTATACTCCTATAGAGTGTATAATAAATGTCTAGAGTGTATAATAAATATATAGTGTATAATAAATTTATTATTTATTATTCCTGCCACAGTGCATTATCTCACACTTTTCCACATTAAACTCCATTTGCCACCTCTCGGCCCAGCTCTGCAACTTGTCCAAGTCTCTCTGCAAACTATAACTCCCCTCTTCACTATCTACCACTCCACCGACTTTAGTGTCATCTGCAAATTTACTAATCCATCCTTCAATACCCTCATCCAGATCATTTATAAAAATTACAAACAGCAGGGGCCCCAAAACAGACCCCTGAGGTACACCACTTGTCACCGAACTCCACGATGAATATCTCCCATCAACCACCACCCTCTGTCTTCTATCTGCTAGCCAATTCCTAACCCAATTAGCTAAATCACCCTCTATCCCATACATCTGCATTTTCTGCAGAAGTCTTCCATGGGCCACCTTATCAAACGCCTTACTAAAGTCCATATATACCACATCAACCGCCTTACCCCATCCACCTCTTTGGTCACTTTTTCAAAAAACTCAATGAGGTTAGTAAGGCACGACCTACCCTTCACAAAACCATGCTGACTATCCCCAATCAATTCATTTCTCTCTAAATAACTATAAATCCTATCCCTAATAATTCTCTCCAATACTTTGCCCACAACAGAAGTAAGACTCACTGGCCTATAATTCCCTGGAAGGTCTCTCTTCCCCTTCTTGAACAATGGGACCACATTCGCTATCCTCCAGTCCTCCGGAACCACACCCGTAACCAACGACGACCTGAAGATCAGAGCCAGAGGCTCTGCAATTTCCTCTCTTGCCTCCCAGAGAATCCTAGGGTAAATCCCGTCCGGCCCAGGGGACTTATCCAACTTCAAACCCTCGAGAATTTCTAACACATCCTCCCTATCTACTACAATACTCCCCAATTTGCAACCCTGTACCTCAGTGCTCTCCACAGCTACATTTACATCACTCTGCGTGAATACCGAAGAGAAATATTTATTCAGTGCCTCTCCAATCTCTTCAGGCTCCACGCACAACTTCCCACTGCTGTCTATGACTGGCCCTAATCTTGCCCTAACCAATCTTCTATTCTTAACATATCTAAAGAAAGCTTTAGGATTCTCCTTAATCCTATCAGCCAAAGTCTTCTCGTGTCCTCTCTTAGCTCTCCTCAATTCACTCTTTAGCTCCCTCCTGGCTAATCTATAGCTATCCATTGCACTAACCGAGCCTTCAAGCCTCATCCTGACATAAGCCTCCTTTTTCCTTTTAACCAGCAAATCAACTTTTTTCGTACACCAAGCTTCTCTTACTCGACCATTTCCTCCTTGCCTGACAGGGACATACTTATCAAGGACTCGCAGCAGCTGCTCCTTGAATAAGCTCCACATTCCAGATGTTCCCAGTCCCTGTAGTTTCCTAGTCCAATCTATGCACCCTAATTCTCTCATGATGGCCTCATAATTACCCTTCCCCCAGCTATAACTACTGCCCCCAGCTTCATGCCTATCCCTATCCATCACTAAGGTGAACGGAATCGAATTGTGGTCACTATCACCAAAATGTTCACTAACGTCCAAGCCTAACACCTGGTCTGGCTCATTGCCCAGCACCAAATCCAATGTAGCCTCACCTCTGGTTGGCCTATCCACATACTGAGTCAAAAAACCTTCCTGCACACTTTGTACGAAAACTGACCCCTCTAACGAGCTAGAGCTATAGCTATTCCAATCAATATTAGTAAAGTTAAAGTCCCCCATAACAATTACCCTATTACTTTCACTCCTGACCAGAATTGACTTTGCAATCCTTTCCTCAACGTCTCTAGAACTTTTAGGAGGTCTATAAAAGACTCCCAACAGGGTGACCTCTCCTCTCCTGTTTCTAATCTCAGCCCATACTACCTCAACAGACAAGTCCTCATCAAACTTCTTTTCTGTCACTGTGATACAGTCTTTGACTAATAATGCCACTCCTCCCCCCCTTCTACCTCCTTCTCTACTCCGACTAAAACATTTGAACCCCGGAACCTGCAACATCCATTCTTGTCCCTGCTCTACCCAAATCTCTGAAATGGCCACAACATCGAAGTTCTAGGTACTGGTCCAAGCTGCAAGTTCCTCCCCCTTATTGCAAATACTCCTTGCATTAAAGTATACGCATTTCAAAACATGCCCTACCCCACCCGTACGCTGCTGTGTTTTACAGCTTTCCTCTATGACCCCTTTACTCTCATCCCTCTTAGCACCCCAACTACTTAGGATCCCACCCCCCCCGAATCAGTTTAAAGCCCCCTGCATAGCCTTAGCAAATTTTCCCCCCAAGATATTAGTTCCCCTCTGGTTCAGGTGTAGACCATCTCTCTTGTAGAGGTCCCACCTATCCCAGAATGAGTCCCAATTGTTCAGGAACCTGAACCCCTCCCTCCTGCACCATCCCCGCAGCCACGAGTTCAAACATTCCCTCTCTCTGTTCTTCTCTAAACTAACCCTTGGCACAGGCAAGAGTCCAGAGATAACCACCCTGCCAGTTTTGGCCCTAAGCTTCCACCCCAGCTCCATAAATTTCTGTTTAATATCCTCTTCCCTCGTCCTTCCTATATCATGTGTCCCTACATGAACTATGACTTGGGGTTGACTCCCCTCTCCCTTAAGAATCTTAAAAACCCGATCTGCGACATCCTGGACCCCGGCCCCTGGGAGGCAACACACCAGCCCTGAGTCCCTTTTATTACTATTTACTCTCCTATCTGTCCCCCTAACTATGGAGTCTCCAATTACCAGGCCCAATCTCTTATTCCCCCTACCCACCTGAGCATTCTCAGCAGGCTCACCCCCAGAGACCTGCTCCCTTTGGCCATCTCCAGTTGATTCTTCCTCAACTGTAGCATCCAAGACAGAAAATTTGTTTCGGAGGGGAACAGCCCCAGGGGATTGTCTACCCGATTGCTTCTTACCCCTCCTCCGAATAGTGACCCAAGATTCACTTTTAGGAGTGACTATCTCTTTGTTACTCCTGCCAATATTCTCCTCAACCTCTCGGATTATCCTGAGTTCCTCTAATTCCAGCTCCAGCTCCTTAACACAATCCTCAAGGAGCCCATTTGTACAAAGTCAATTTGATCAACTTAACTCCAGATAGGTCCATTCAAAAGTCTGACAGCAGCAGGGAAGAAGCTGTTCTTGAATGGATTGGTACGTGAACTCAGACTTTTGAACAAAGAACAAAGAACAAAACAGCACGGGAAACAGGCCCTTCGGCCCAACGATCCCGCGCCACCACCTCGATAACAACAAGGTGGACCAAAGCACCTGTAGGATAAAAACAAATACATCAATATCATCATCCATTTACACACTTCCCAGGGACTCCCAAGGCTCATGATCCCTATTTTAAATCAGTTTTCTATACCCCTCCATTCCCATTCTGTTCATGAGCCCATCTAAGTATTTCTTAAATAACTCCAGAGTGCCTGCCTCCACCACTTTACTTGGCAGTACATTCCATACCCCCACCACCCTCTGTGTGAAAAAACTCCCTCTAGCATCCAAATTATACCTTACCCCCCTCACTGTAAGTCTGTGACCCCTCGTGCTATTTGAGTCCATCCTAGGAAAAAGCTTAACCTGTTTACTCTATCTATACCCCTCATAATCTTGTACACCTCTATTAGATCTCCTCTAAGCCTACGTCTTTCTAAGGAAAACAGTCCCAATTTGCTTAACCTCTCCTCGTAACTCAGACCTTCCATACCAGGCAGCATCCTGGTAAACCTCCTCTGCACTCTCTCCAGAGTCTCCACGTCCTTCCGGTAGTAAGGCAACCAGAATTGGACACAGTATTCCAAATGAGGTCTAACCAGCGTTTTATACAACTGCAACATTAAAGGCCAGCTCTTGTACTCTATACCCCTTCCTATAAAGGCTAGCATACTATATGCTTTCTTCACAACCTTCTCCACTTGCTCTGCCACCTTCAGAGACTTGTTCACCTGCACCCCCAGGTCCCTCTGCGTTTCTATACTCTTAATAGGTCTACCCTTTATCATATACCTCCCCACTACATTCTTTCTCCCAAAATGCATCACCTCACATTTATCAGGATTGAATTCCATCTGCCATCTGTCTGCCCAAGCTACCAGCCTATCTATGTCCTGCTGCATCACCTGACAATGTTCCTCACTATCCACAAGTCCAGTCATCTTTGTATCGTCTGCAAACTTGCTGATCACTCCACTTACTCCCTCTTCCAAGTCATTTATATACATTACAAATAGAAGAGGTCCCGGTACCGAGCCCTGCGGCACACCACTAGTGACCGACCTCCAGCTAGAGAAACACCCTTCCACTATTACTGTCTGTCTCCTATTACCAAGCCAGTTACTTACTCATCTAGCTACCTGTCCTTGTATCCCATGAGCCTTGACCTTCTCAACTAACCTCCTATGAGGGACTTTGTCAAACGCCTTACAGAAATCCATATAGACAACATCAACAGCTCGCCCTTCGTCCACCGTTTTCGTCACCTCCTCAAAATATTCTACCAGATTCGTAAGGCACGACCTCCCCTTAACAAAGCCATGCTATGTATCCCTAATCAGATCGCAACGCTCTAAGTGCCTATGTATCCTATCTCTAAGAATCTCCTCCACAGCTTCCCCTACCACTAACGTCAAACTTACCAGCCTATAATTTCCAGGGTTATCCCTACTACACTTTTTAAACAATGGTACAACATTAGCTATTCTCCAGTCCTCTGGGACCTCACCTGTGTCCAAAGAAGAGACAAAGATTTGCGTCAGAGGCCCAGCAATTTCACCTCGCATTTCCCTAACCAACCTGGGATAAATGTCATTAGGCCCCGGAGATTTATCAGTTTTAATGCTACCTCAAAGCTCTAACACTTCCTCCCTCGGTATGGATATTTCCCTCAACTGGTCCACAGCTCCCTCAGAGACAGGAGCTGTCAACAAGCCCCTCTCCTTCGTGAATACCGACGCAAAGTATTCATTCAGGATCTCCGCCATTCCCTCGGGCTCTAAGCACAGTTCCCCTCCTCTGTCCATAAGAGGTCCGATTTTTCCTCTAACCACCCTTTTATTCCTAACATAGGAGTAAAAAGCCTTTGGATTTTCCTTAATCCTATCCACCAAAATCATTTCATGCCGCCTTTTTGCCCTTCTAATTCCTCATTTGAGCTCCCTCCTACTCTCTCTATATTCCTCCAACGCTGTCTCCGTTCCCAGCTGCTTTGACCTATCACATGCCTCTCTTTTCTTCCTAACCAAGTCCTCAACATCCCTAGTAATCCACGGCTCTCTAATTCTACCTTTCCATTCTTTCCTCTTAGCCAGCACATATCTATCTTGCAACATTTTCAGTACTCCCTTGAAAGAGTCCCACATGCCTAGTGTGGACTTATCCTCGAACAACTGTTCCCTATCAGTTTCCATAAGTTCCTGCCTAATCTGACCGTAGTTAGCCTTCCCCCAATTCAACACCCTGCTCCTAGGGCAACAAGCATCCTTTTCCATCTGTATCCTAAAGCAGACAAAATTGTGGTCACTGTTAGCCACATGTTCCCCTACTACAATATCAACCACCTGCCCTTGCTCATTACTCAGAACTAAATCCAATATAGTCCCTTCTCTAGTCGGGCTAGCCACATACTACTTCAACGATCCTTCCAGTACACATTTTACAAATTCCTGCCCGTCCAAACCCCCAGCTCTAGGTACCTTCCAATCCACCCTAGAGAGAATAAAATCTCCCACTATAACGACGTATCTTTTCCCCAATGGAAAAAGGTTTTAAGAGAGAATGTCTGGGTGCGGGTTTCTTAATTATGCTGGCTGCTTTTCCGAGGCAGCAGGAAGTGCAGACAGAGTCAATGATTGGAGGCTGGTTTGAGTGATAGACTGGGTGTCATTTGTGACCCTTCGTAGTTTCTTGCTGTTTTGCATACAGCAGGAGACATCCCAAGCTGTGATACAACCAGAAAGAACGCTTTCTATCGCACATCAGGAACAATTAGAACATAGAACATTACAGCGCAGTATAGGCCCTTCGGCCCTCGATGTTGCGCCGGCCAGTGGACCCTCTAACCTAAACTATTCCAATATCATCCATATGTCTATCCACTGAACATTTGAATGCCCCCAAAGTAGGCGAGTCCACAACTGCTGCAGGCAGGGCATTCTACGCCCTCACCACCCTCTGTGTAAAGAACCTACCTCTGACATCCGTCCTATAACTACCACCTCTTAATTTAAAGTTATGTCCCCTCGTGTTGGTCATCCCCATCCGAGGAAAAAGGCTCTCACTATCCACTCTATCCAGTTCTTTGATCATCTTATACGCCTCAATTAGGTCACCGCGTAACCTTCTTCTCTCTAATGAAAATAACCTCAGGTCCCTCAGCCTTTCCTCATAAGGCCTTTCCACCATACCAGGCAACATCCTGGTAAACCTCCTCTGCACCCTTTCCAATGCTTCCACATCTTTCTTATAATGCGGCGACCAGAACTGTACGCAATACTCCAAGTGCGGCCGCACCAGAGTTTTGTACAGTTGTAACATAACCTCACGGCTCCTAAATTCAATCCCTCTACCACTAAAAGCTAACACACTGTACGCCTTCTTAACAACTTTATCAACCTGGGTGCCAACTTTCAAAGAGCTATGTACTTGTACCCCAAGATCCCTCTGCTCGACAACACTATTAAGGGTCCTTCCATTAACCCTATATTTCATATGCCTGTTATTACTACCAAAGTGAATCACCTCACACTTATCCGTATTGAATTCCATTTGCCACCTCACGGCCCAGCTCTGCAACCTATCTATGTCCCTCTGCAAACTGTAACATCCATCCTGGCTGTCTACAACTCCCCCCACTTTGGTATCGTCAGCAAATTTACTAATCCAACCCTCTACACCCTCATCTAGGTCATTTATAAAAATGACAAACAGCAGTGGCCCCTAAAACAGATCCTTGAGGTACACCACTTGTAACTGCACTCCAGGTTGAATATTTCCCATCAACCACCATCCTCTGTCTTCTATCAGCCAGCCAATTCCTAATCCAAACTGCTAAATCACCTTCAATCCCATGCATCTGCACTTTCTGCAGAAGCCTACCATGGGGAACCTTATCAAACACTTTGCTAAAATCCATATACACTACATCAACTGCCTTACCCTTATCTACCTCTTTGGTCACCTCCTCAAAAAACTCAATAAGGTTTGTGAGGCACGACCTACCCCTCACAAAACCGTGCTGACTATCCCTAATCAATTTATTCCTCTCTAGATGATTATAAATCCTATCCCTTATAATTCTTTCCAAGACCTTGCCCACAACAGAAGTCAGGCTCACCGGTCTATAATTTCCAGGATGGTCCCTACTCCCCTTTTGAACAAAGGGACAACATTTGCCATCCTCCAGTCTTCCGGCACTATACCTGTAGCTAACGACGACATGAAGATCAAAGCCAAAGGCTCTGCAATCTCCTCTCTAGCCTCCCAGAGAATCCTGGGTAAATCCCATCTGGCCCAGGGGACTTATCAACTTTCATTCCCTCAAGATTTGCTAACACCTCCTCCTTATCAACCTCAATCCTGCCCAGTCTGCAACCTAGTATCGCAGTATTCTCCCCGACAACATTGTCTTTCTCCTGCGTGAATACTGATGTAAAATACTCATTCAGTGTCTCTCCTTTCTCCTCAGGCTCCATGCACAACTTCCCACTGCTATCTCTGACTGGCCCTAATCTTGCCCTAACCAATCTTTTATTATTTATATACCTGTTAAAAGCTTTAGGATTCTCCTTAATCCTATCTGCCAAAGTCTTCTCGTGTCCTCTTCTAGCTCTTCTCAACTCCCTCTTTAGCTCCTTCCTGGCTGATTTATAGCTCTCCAGTGCCCTAACTGAGCCTTCACGTCTCATCATTATATAAGCCTCCTTCTTCCTCTTCACCAGAGATTAAACTTCCCTAGTACACCATGGTTCCCTCACTCGACCACTTCCTCCCTGCCTGGCAGGTACATATTCATTAAGGACATGCCGAAGCTGTTCCTTAAATATGCTCCACATTTCAGATGTCCCCAGCCCCTGCAATTTCCTGCTCCACCCTATGCATCATAAATCTCTCCTAATAGCCTCATAATTACCTTTCCCCCAGCTATAACTACTGTTATTCGGTACGTGCCCATCCCTTTCCATCACTAAGGTAAACGGAACCGAATTGTGGTCACTATCACCAAAGTGCTCACCCACCTCCAAGTCTAACACCTGGTCTGGTTCATTACCCAGTACCAAATCCAATATAGCCTCACCTCTTGTTGGCCTATCTACATACTGAGTCATGAAAACTTCCTGCACACATTGAACAAAAACTGACCCCTCTAATGTACTTGAACTATAGCTTTTCCAATCGATATTAGAAAAGTTAAAGCCCCCATTACAACTACCCTGTTACTTTCACACCTATCCAGGATCAACTTTGCAATCCCTTCCTCTACTTCTCTGGAACTTTTTGGAGGCCTATAAAAAACTCCCAACAGTGTGACCTCTCCTTTCTTGTTTCTAATCTCAGCCCACACTACCTCAGCAGACAAGTCCACATCAAATATCTTTTCTGCCACCGTAAGGCTGTCCTTAACTAAAATGCTACTCCTCCCCCTCTTCTACCACCACCTCTGCTCTGACTGAAACATCTGAACCCCGGAACCTGCAACAACCATTCCTGTCCCTGCTCTATCCACGTCTCTGAAATGGCCACAACATCGAAGTCCCAAGCACCAATCCAGGCTGCAGGTTCATCCACCTTATTGCGTATGCTCCTCGCATTAAAGTATACACATTTCAAACCACCCTCCCGTTTGGCACTATACTGCTGCGATCTAGAAACCTTATCCGTGACCTCCCTATTCACATCCTCCTGTATACTGGCTCAACAATTCAGGTTCCCATCCCCCCCGAATCAGTTTCTTAATTATAGTGTTGGCATGGGGGAACCAAGACAGCTTGTGCGTGATCTGGACACCTAAATACTTGAAGCTCTCGATCATTTCTACTTTGTCCCCATTGATGTAGACAGGGGCATATCCTCCCCAACACTTCCTGAAGTCAATAACTATCTTTGTTTTGTTGACATTGAAGGACAGATTATTGTTGCTGCACCAGATTCTCTATCTCATTCCTGTACTCTGTTCCATCATTGTTTGAGATCTTACTCACTAAGATGTCATCAACAAACTTGAAAATTAGTTGGAGGGGAATTTGGCCACAAATCATCAGTATATAAGGAATATAGTAGGGGCTGAGAACACAGCCTTGTGGGGCACTGGTGTTGAGGATGAGTCTTTCTGTTACCATCACGGACTAAAGATCATTGACCTAAATAAAGGTTAACTTTCTTTCTCTACAGATGCTGCCTGATCTGTTCAATGTGTCTCTGTGATTATTCTTTATATTTGACATCCAGAGAGGTTTGAAACTTTTCCACACCATCTTCCCCCAACATGTTGCAATTGTTTTTTTAAACGATTCCAGGGATTTTTGACTGGGGAACAGTTCCTGAAGTTGTTCTCACTGCAATACAGTTCCTGAAGGTTACTATAATCAGGTTAAGAACTAAAAATAAAATTTATTTATTAGTCACAAAGCTTATATTAACACTGCAATGAAACAACGTGAAAATCCCTCAGTCGCCACACTCTGGTGCCTGTTCAGGTACACTGAAGAGAATTTAACATGGCTAATGCACTGAACCAGCACCTTTCAGCCTGTGGGAGAAAACCAGAGCATCCAGAGTAAACCCATGCAGACACAGGGAGAACATGCAGATAGTGACCCAAGCCGGGAATCAAACCTGGTGTTGAGGCAGCAGTGCTAAATACTGTGCTACCCACTCCAAGGTATTTTATGAAATCAGCCTGGACCATAAGTTTTGTGGTTTGTATTTGGTTAGGGTAAATATGTAATGTTTCATTTCAGATATGATTCAAATGACTCACGAGGGAGCTTTTATCAAACAAAGTTTATTTAAAAATATAGTTAACACCTAGAAAGAAAATTAGCAATAACTTTTACCAATTACAATAAAAAAAACCATGATATTGTATAAACCTGAATGATTAAATGCAGTAATCCAATACAACAAACCTTCTCATAAACATATACCTGCCCAGAGTTAGCAAAGAAAATAAAGATGCTCAAGTCATTTTGCTGCTCAGCAATATCTGCTGTGAATTAATCATCTGGATAGAACTGAAACTCTGACTTCCAGAGATAATACCACTGCATGGGATCCAAGGGGCATTGGCCTTGTGGATCCAGAACTAGCTTGCCTGCAGAAGGCAGAGGGTGGTTGTGGATGGCTCTTTTTCTGCATGGAGGTCGGTCACCAGTGGAGTGCCCCAGGGATCTGTTCTAGGACCCTTGCTGTTTGTCATTTTCATAAATGACATGGATGAGGAAGTGGAGGGATGGGTGAGTAAGTTCGCCGATGACACGAAGGTCGGTGGTGTTGTGGATGGTCTGGAGGGATGTCAGAAGTTGCAGCATGTCATCGACAGGATGCAAGACTGGGCGGAGAAGTGGCAGATGGACTTCAACGCGGATAAATGTGTTGTGGTCCATTTTGGCAGATCCACCGGGATGAATGAGTACACTATCAAAGGTAGGAGTCTTAGCTGTGTGGAAGAGCAGAGGGATCTTGGGGTCCGGTTCCATAAGACTCTCAAATCGGCCTCCCAGGTGGAGGATGTGGTTAAGAAAGCTTACGGTGTACTGGCCTTCATTCATCGAGGGATTGAGTTCAGGAGTAAGGAGGTAATGCTGCAGCTTTATAGGACCCTTGTCAGACCACACTTGGAGTACTGTGTGCAGTTCTGGTCGTCTCACTATAGGAAGGACGTGGAAGCTATTGAAAGGGTGCAGAGGCGATTTACAAGGATGTTGCCTGGATTGGGAGGCATGCCTTATGAAGACAGGTTGAGGGAGCTGGGACTGTTCTCCCTGGAGAGACGAAGGTTGAGAGGCGACCTGATAGAGGTTTACAAGAGGTTGAGAGGAATAGATAGGGTGGACTCTCAGAGACTATTTCCCAGGGCTGAAATGGTCGCGACGAGAGGACACAGATTTAAGGTGCAGGGAAGCAAGTACAGAGGGGATGCTAGGGGAAAGTTTTTCACTCAGAAGGTGGTGAGTGAATGGAATCGGCGGTGGTCGAGGCGAACTCGCTGGGGTCTTTTAAAAGACTTCTGGATGAGTATATGGGATCCAATGGGATTGGGGGTTATAGATAGTCTATGGCTGGGTAGGTTTTGATGTGTTCGGCACAACTTGTGGGCCGAAGGGCCTGTTTGTGCTGTAGTATTCTATGCTAGCCTCTGCTATTAGCCCCCAGAAAGGCAAGAAAAACTGCTTCCAACACAGCAGAATTTCTAATAACAGGGAGAGAGAGAGAGAGAGAGAGACATTGCCGTCAGCCAGGAATCCACACACCTTCTAAGTAAAACAGCAGCCACCAGCCAAAAACTGAAAGTAAAAGAATTCTTGTCACTTGACCTCTCAATCATTCATCTCCTGACAATTCAAAAGGGTCATAAACTCCTGAAACTCTGGCACATTCCATTAGGCCCAGGTTAAAAATAAACAAAATTCCATTTAAGTAATTTAAGCAGCAACAATGTACAGAGGGATCTGGGCGTGCAAGTCCTCAGTTTTCTAAAAGTGGCAACTTGATTAAGAAGGTCTATGGCATGCTTCCGTTCATCACCTGGGGTATCGAGTACAGGAGTTGGGAAAACATATAGTAACTATAAAAAATCTTGGTTAAGCTGCATTTGGAATACTGCGTGCAATTCTAGTCATCATGTTACGAGAAGGATGTAGAAGCTTTGGAGAGAGTACAGAAAATGTTCACCATGATATTGCCTGGTCTTGAGAGTATTGACTATTAAGAGAGGTTGAATAACTGGTCTTGTTTTCACTGGAAAGACAGACGCTGAGGGAAGACTTGATAGAGATCTACAAAATTATGAAAGACATCGAAAGGATGTATAGTCAGAGCTTTTCCCCAGGGTGGAAGTGTTAATCACAAGAGAGCACAGGTTCAAGATGAAAGGGAGAAAATTTAAGGGAAATGTGCAGGAACGTTTTTCATGCAGAGTGTGGTGGGTGTTTGGAATGTGCTGCCAGAGGAAATGGTGGATGCAGGCACATAAGCAACATTTAAGAGGCATCTAGAGAGGTTCATGAATAGGAAGAGAATTGAGGGATACGGACTGAGTAAGGGCAGAAGGTTTTTTTAAGTCTAGAGCATCATGATCAGCATAGGTTTGAAGGGCCAAAGGGCCTGTCCCTGTGCTGACCTTTCCTTTATACTTGACCACCTAAATACTTAGATGGGCACATGAACAGAATGGGCATGGAGGGGTACAGAAAACTGATTTAAAATAGGGATCATGTCCTTGTTTTTATCCTACACGTGCTTTGGTCCACCTTGTTGTCTAACGAGGGGCATACACGTGATGGGTCGTGAGAGGGCTGCTCTTGGACCTTTTTCGAGAGTATCCTACTGCTTCACATTGTTAGTGTACGCTTGACCTGGACCATCTGATGGGGCAACACGACAGTGCAGTGACTATAGCTGTGCTGTGCAGATACATGGATTTGGGCCTGTGTCTGTGGGAGTTTGCACATTCTCCCCGTATTTGCGTGGGTTTTCTCCAGGAGCTCTGGTTTCCTCCCACATCCCAAAGATGTGCTCTTAGGCTAACTGGCAAAACAAATTCTCCCTAAATTGTCTCAAATTTGGTTTTTAATCCATAGATCTATAAACATGGACAGAGATCGCGGGTAGAAGTGGGAACATTGGAGTGGCGGCGCGGGCTCGTTGGGCCGAAGGGCCTGTTTCCCGTGCTGTTTTGTTCTTTGTTCTTTATGAAGTCTCGCAACACCATGTTAAAGTCTAACAGGTTATTTGGTATCACAGGCTTTCAGAGCATTGTTCTTTTATCAGGGGAGTGATGAAGGAGCAGTGTTCTGAAAGCTCGTGATACCAAACAACCTGTTAGACTTTAACCTGGTGTTGTGACCTCTTACTGCGCCTACCCCAGTCCAATGCTGGCATCTCCACATCATGGTACTTTTTTGTGTTGTTTCGCTATTCTTTAAAAAGATATCTAAGCAGACAGCCGGCACCACAATAGAAAACAAAAACTAAACAGGCTTCCTTACAAAATGCAGAGAACATAATTGAAAATATAATTCTTAAAGGTACAGTAGCATCACAAGTAGTTGTCTTTCACTTTGGTACAGCTGTACTGGGAATGTTGATGCTGACTGTTCAGGATCCAGTGTGAATTGTGCCAATGTGATCTCTGTGAAGAATATTAATGTGGCCATTTACATTTCCATGGGTTAGACCTCGGAATTTTCAGACATTTGTTGAGCTTTTCACAACCCGGAGGACTCCAATTCTGATGGTAGAAAATGGAAAAGGTTAATTAATAACTTCCCCAAAAATCACTATTTACCATCCATTGCTAATCTGTGTAAAGGGGCTTTTTGCATTACCTTGTGTTCCATGCCAGCGGACTCCAATAACTGAAGTGCATTGATACACTAAGATGTCAGCTCAAAGCAGTTTTTTGGGGTAGTGACGAGTGGCTGTTATCAAGTCTCTTTTGGGAAATCATTGGTCAATGCTCATTGGCATTTTATGTTTTCATAATTCGTATAGAATTGGGGTTGAGTGGCCTAATTCTGCTCCCATGTTTTATGGTCTTACTAGTTGTTTTCTATGTGGAGCATTAACATTTCAGAAAGATAGAAAATGAATAAATGAGGACAAAAGTGAGAGTTTTCATCCAAAGGAATATGTTCCCAGAGTAAAACACTGAAATGGACAGGTTGGGGAGGACGAGATCTCTAAGTAGTTTTTCTCTCTTTAGGTTGCCACACCACCTGTGCAGTCACAGTTTAGCAGTGATGTCCTTAAGGAGCTGGCTGCTCAGTCTGTGGTGGGACCACTGAGCCACTCTTGGTAATGGACACTGATGTGTCCACCTAGAATATATTTTTTATCTTCCTTCAAGTGGTGTTCAACATGGCGGAGTACTGATTCATCCACTGAGAGGGGAAGTTTTTTTTATTTGATTTATTATTGTCAATGTATTAGAATACAGTGAAAAGTATTGTTTCTTGCACGCTATACAGACAAAGCAAACTGTTCATAGAGAAGGAAAGGAGAGAGTACAAGATGTAGTGTTATAGTCATCGCTAAGATGTAGAGAATGAATACCTTGATGCAAGGTAGGTCCATTCAAAGTCTGATGGTAGTGGGGAAGAAGCTGTTCTTGAGTCAGTTGGTATGTTAGCTCAGATTTTTGTATCTTTTTTCGAATGGAAGAAGGTGGAAGAGAGAATGTCCGGGTTGTTTGGGGCGGTTGGGGGGGGATGGTGGGGGGGGTCCTTAATTATACTGGCTGCTTTTCTGAGGCAGCAGGAAGTGTAGACAGAGTCAGTGGATGGGAAGCTGGTTTGCCTGATGGATTGTGTTACATTCAGGACACTTTGTTATTTCTTGCAGTCTTGGAAAGAACAGGAGCCTAGACCAAGCTGTGATACAACCAGAAAGAATGCTTTCTATGGTGCATCTGTAAGAGTTGATGAGAGTCTTATTTAACATGCTAAATTTCCTTAGTCTTCTGAGAAAGGAGTTGCGTTGGTGGTTTTCTTAACTATTTGGAGCATATGGGGACCAGGACAAATTGTTGGTGATCTGGACACCTAAAAAAATGGTACGTGGTAATCAGCAGGTGGTTTTCTTACTCATTTTTGATTTGGTGCTATAAGACTTCATAGGGTCAGGGTCAATGTTGCTGACTCCCAGAGCATCTCGCTCCCGACTGTATACCACCATGCTGCCATTTCTGCTGGTTTGTCCTGCTGTTGGGACAGGACATAATGTAGAGATGCTGGCATTGGACTGGGGCAAACACAGTAAGAAGTCTGACAACACCAGGTTTAAGTCCAACTGATTTATTTGATAGTAAACTCACAAGTTTACGAAGTTATCATCTTTGTCAGGTGAATGAGGTGTTCTGGTCTCAAACAGCACAGACAGTCACAGATTGCTGATTAGAATGTGAATCTTTACACCTAACCTGTTATTCAAGTCTTAAAGTGGCTAACAATGTGAGTGGAAGGAGCACTGAGCACAGGTTAGAGAGATGTGTATTGTCTCCAGACAGCACAGTAAGTGAGGTTTAGCAAACCCAGGCAAGTCATGGGGGTTACAGATAGTGTGACATGATCCCAAGATCCCTGTTAAGACTGTCCTCAGTCTCTGCTCAGCGACTCTGCGCGGTCGTGTGAGGGGGACGTTTACCCGATGATCGGAGGCCAAATGCCCGTGACCAGTGAAGTGTTCGTCAACAGGAAGGGTACAGTCTTGCCTGGTGATTGTCGAGCGACATTCATTCATCTGCTGTCGTAGTGTCTGCATGGTCTCTCCAATGTACCATGCTTCGGGACATCCTTTCTTGCAACGTATTAGGTAGACAACGTTGGCTGAGTTGCAAGACTATGTACCGTGTACCTGGTGAATGGTATCCTCACGTTTGATGATGTCGTCCATGTCTATGATCTGGCATGTCTTGCAGAGGTTGCTGTGGCAGGGTTGTGTGTGTTTTAGTCGCTGTTCTCCCGAAGGTTGGGTAGTTTGCTGTGATCAATGGTCTGTTTGAAGTTGCGCAGTTGTCTGAAGGCAAGAAGTGGGGGGGTAGGGATGGCTCTGGCGAGATGTTCATCATCATCAATGATATGTTGAAAACTCCGGAGAAGATGTCATAGCTTCTTCGCTCCAGGGAAGTACTGGACAACAAAGGGTACTCTGTCCACGTGTCCCGTATTTGTCTTCTGAGGAGGTCAGTGCGGTTTATCGCTGTGGCACGTCGGAACTGTCGATTGATGAGTCGAGCGCCATATCCTGTTCTCATGAGGGCATCTTTCAGCATCTGGAGGTGTCTGTCACGATCCTCCTCATCTGAGCAAATTCTGTGTATACAGAGAACTTGTCCATAGGGGATGGCTTCTTTAACATGTTTAGGATGGAAGCTGGAGAAGTGGAGCATTGTGAGGTTGTCTGTCGGTTTGCGATACAGTGAGGTGCTGAGGTGACTGTCCTTGATGGAGATGCGTGTGTCCAAGAATGCAACCAATTCTGGAAAATATCTGGCATTCAGCCTCTGACCTTCGGGTAAGCCTTCTCTAAGATGGCCTTCATGACACACGACAGCGCAGAGTCGCTGAGCAGACACTGATAGCCAAGTTCCACACGCACATGAGGACGGTCTCAACAGGCATCCTGGCTTCATGTCACACTACCTGTAACCCCCATGACTTGCCTGGGCTTACAAAATCTCAGTTACTGTGCTGTCTGGAGACAATACACATCTCTTTAACCTGTGTTCAGTGCTCCTTCCACTCACATTGTTAGCCACTTTAAGACTTGAATAGCAAGTTAGGTGTAAAGATTCACATTCTAATCAGTAATCTGTAAACAGTCTGTGCTGTTATATGTGCTGTTTGAGACCAGAACACCTCATTCACCTGACAAAGAGGATAACCTCGAAAGCTTGTGAGTTTACTATCAAATAAATCGGTTAAAGTTAAACCTGGTGTTGTCAGACTTCTTACTGTAGGACAGGACATATCTAGGGATGGTAATGGTGGTGTCTGGGATGTTCTCTGTAAGGTTTGATTTTGTCAAAATGGCTATACCAGGCTGTTGCTTGCCTAGTCTCTGAGATAGCTCTCCCCAGATCTTAGTAAGGAGGACTTTTGCAGGGTTGACAGGCCTACGTTTGCCACTATTGTTTCTGCTGCTACAGTCAATGCTGGGTGATTTGTCTGATTTAAATCCTTTGTGTTTTCTTTGTAGCGGTTGAAGACAACTGAGAGTTTTGCTTGGCCATTTCAGAGTTAACCGCATTGCTGGGAGTCTGAGTCACATGTAGGCCACAACACGTAAGGATGGCAAATTTCCTTCCCTGAAGAACATTAGTGACCCAGATGGGATTTTTGGACAATTGACAATCCTTTAATTCCCGATGTTTTACTAAATTTAAATTCCACCATCTGCCACGGTGGGGTATGAACCCGGGAATTGGGAAAAAAATTCATGTGAAGCAGACAGCTGAGAGGGAGAAAGCGGCTCCGCAGAGGGAGAGAGCGACTCCGCAGAGGGAGAGAGCGGCTCCGTAGAGGGAGAAAGCGGCTCCTCAGAGGGAGAAAGCGGCTCCTCAGAGGGAGAGAGCGGCTCCGCAGAGGGAGAGAGCGGCTCCGCAGAGGGAGAGAGCGGCTCCGCAGAGGGAGAGAGCGGCTCCGCAGAGGGAGAGACCGACTCCGCAGAGGGAGAGAGCGACTCCGCAGAGGGAGAGAGCGGCTCCGCAGAGGGAGAGAGCGGCTCCGCAGAGGGAGAGAGCGCTCCGCAGAGGGAGAGAGCGGCTCCGCAGAGGGAGAGAGGAGAGCGGCTCCGCAGAGGAGAGAGCGGCTCCGCAGAGGGAGAGCGGCTCCGCAGAGGGAGAGAGCGGCTCCGCAGAGGGAGAGAGCGGCTCCGCAGAGGGAGAGAGCGGCTCCGCAGAGGGAGAGAGCAGCTCCGCAGAGGGAGAGAGCGGTTCCGCAGAGGGAGAGAGCTGACTCCGCAGAGGGAGAGAGCGGCTCCGCAGAGGGAGAGAGCGGCTCCGCAGAGGGAGAGAGCGGCTCCGCAGAGGGAGGAAGCGGCTCCGCAGAGGGAGAGAGCGCTCCGCAGAGGGAGAGAGCGGCTCCGCAGAGGGAGAGAGCGGCTCCGCAGAGGGAGAGAGCGGCTCCGCAGAGGGAGAGAGCGGCTCCGCAGAGGGAGAGAGCGGCTCCGCAGAGGGAGAGAGCGGCTCCGCAGAGGGAGAGACGGTCCGCAGAGGGAGAGAGCGGCTCCGCAGAGGGAGAGAGCGGTTCCGCAGAGGGAGAGAGTGACTCCGCAGGGGAGAGCGGTCCGCAGAGGGAAGGCTCCGCAGAGGGAGAGAGCGGTTCCGCAGAGGGAGGGGGGGGGGTGGGGGGGCAGGGAGAGAGCGGCTCCGCAGAGGGAGAGAGCGGCTCCGCAGAGGGAGAGAGCGGCTCCGCAGAGGGAGAGAGCGTCCGCAGAGGGAGAGAGCGGCTCCGCAGAGGGAGAGAGCGGCTCCGCAGAGGGAGAGAGCGGCTCCGCAGAGGGAGAGAGCGGCTCCGCAGAGGGAGAGAGCGGTTCCGCAGAGGGAGAGAGACGTCCGCAGAGGGAGAGAGCGGCTCCGCAGAGGGAGAGAGCGGCTCCGCAGAGGGAGAAAGCGGCTCCGCAGAGGGGAGAGCGGCTCCGCAGAGGGAGAAGAGCGGCTCCGCAGAGGGAGAGAGCGCTCCGCAGAGAGAGCGGCTCCGCAGAGGGAGAGAGCGGTCCGCAGAGGGAGACGGTCCGCAAGGGAGAGAGCGCTCCGCAGAGGGAGAGAGCGGCTCCGCAGAGGGAGAAGCGGCTCCGCAGAGGGAGAGAGCGGCTCCGCAGAGGGAGAGAGCGGCTCCGCAGAGGGAGAGAGTGGCTCCGCAGAGGGAGAGAGCGGCTCCGCAGAGGGAGAGAGTGCCTCCGCAGAGGGAGAGAGCGGTTCCGCAGAGGGAGAGAGTGACTCCGCAGAGGGAGAGACTGACTCCGCAGAGGGAGAGAGCGGCTTCCGCAGAGGGAGAGAGCGGCTCCGCAGAGGGAGAGAGCGGCTCCGCAGAGGGAGAGAGCGGCTCCGCAGAGGGAGAGAGCGGCTCCGCAGAGGGAGAGAGCGGCTCCGCAGAGGGAGAGAGCGGTCCGCAGAGGGAGAGAGGGCTCCGAGAGGGAGAGAGCGGCTCCGCAGAGGGAGAGAGCGGCTCCGCAGAGGGAGAGAGGGTTCCGCAGAGGGGAGACTGACTCCGCAGAGGGAGAGAGCGGCTCCGCAGAGGGAGAGAGCGGCTCCGCAGAGGGAGAGCGCTCCGCAGAGGGAGAGAGCGGCTCCGCAGAGGGGAAAGCGGCTCCGCAGAGGGAGAGAGCGGCTCCGCAGAGGGAGAGAGCGGTTCCGCAGAGGGAGAGACTGACTCCGCAGAGGGAGAGAGCGACTCCGCAGAGGGAGAGAGCGGCTCCGCAGAGGGAGAGAGCGGCTCCGCAGAGGGAGAGAGCGGCTCCGCAGAGGGAGAGAGCGGCTCCGCAGAGGGAGAGAGCGGCTCGCAGAGGGAGAGAGCGGCTCCGCAGAGGGAGGGGTCGCAGGGGAGGGGCTCCGAGAGGAGAGAGGGTCCGAGGGCTCGAGAGGGAGAGAGGTCGGAGGAGGGCCAGGGGAGAGAGCGGTCCGCAGAGGGAGAGGCCCGCAGGGGAGAGGATAGGGGAGAGAGGGTCCGCAGAGGGAGAGCGGTCCGCGAGGGAGAGAGGCTGAAGGGAGGAGGGAGGTCGCAGAGGGAGAGAGCGGCTCCGCAGAGGGAGAGAGCGGTTCCGCAGAGGGAGAGAGTGACTCGCAGAGGGAGAGAGCGGCTCCGCAGAGGGAGAGAGCGGCTCCGCAGAGGGAGAGACTGACTCCGCAGAGGGAGAGAGGGCTCCGCAGGGAGAAAGAGCTGGAGGAGAGAGCGGCTCCCAGAGGAGAGTGCTCCGCAGAGGGAGAGAGCGGCTCCGCAGAGGGAGAGAGCGGCTCCGCAGAGGGAGAGAGCGGCTCCGCAGAGGGAGAGAGCGGCTCTGCAGAGGGAGAGAGTGACTCCGCAGAGGGAGAAAGGGCTGCGCAGAGGGAGAGAGGACTCCGCAGAGGGAGAGAGCGGCTCCGCAGAGGGAGAGAGCGCTCCGCAGAGGGAGAGAGCGGCTCCGCAGAGGGAGAGAGCGGCTCCGCAGAGGGAGAGAGCGGCTCCGCAGAGGGAGAGAGCGGCTCCGCAGAGGGAGAGAGCGGCTCCGCAGAGGGAGAGACCGACTCCGCAGAGGGAGAGAGCGACTCCGCAGAGGGAGAGAGCGGCTCCGCAGAGGGAGAGAGCGGCTCTGCAGAGGGAGAGAGTGACTCCGCAGAGGGAGAAAGTGGCTGCGCAGAGGGAGAGAGTGACTCCGCAGAGGGAGAAAGTGGCTGCGCAGAGGGAGAGAGTGACTCCGCAGAGGGAGAAAGCGGCTCCGCAGAGGGAGAGAGCGGCTCCGCAGAGGGAGAGAGTGACTCCGCAGAGGGAGAGAGCGGCTCCGCAGAGGGAGGGAGTGGCTCCGCAGAGGGAGAAAGCGGCTGCGCAGGGAGAAAGCAGCTCCGCAGAGGGAGAAAGCGGCTCCGCAGAGGGCTGACAGCTGAGGTCCAGCAAAAGACTCACAGACTAAAGAACAGATGCTGTGTAGAGAAAGTGCTGACAGTCAGGAAGTGTGAGTTTCCTTAGAACAGTGGAAGCCACCTATTGCCCAAGAACCAAAGGCCTTGGGCCATTTCTGGTCCAGAATGGAGAGGTTCTCATCAAGAACAAAGAAATCTGTTGAAAGGAGTACTTCAAAAACCTCCTTAACTGAAACTCTGTCTTTAACATGAGTGTCCTGTCCCCATCCCGCTTCCCATCACCATCTCAGCACTGCCCCAAGGCAGCACCAGATAGAAAAGACTATCTGACAGCTAAAGAAAGACAAGGGTCAGGAAAAATGGAATAGCCATCGAAAGACTGAAACATGGTGTAGTGGCACTTTTGGTGAGAAAAGATGCTCTTATTTCCCTTATCTAGCAGGAGAAGAACATATCAGGAGGTCTCAGAGATCACATAACTGGAACCATCTTTAAGTCTGACTCAATAATTACAGAGGAATTTCCCTGTCGGCCAAAAGGAAGGTCATCAAGATTCCCCCTCAATTCTCTTCTCCCTGTGCTTGAAGAGCTCCTCCCAGGGTCACAATGCAGATTCCACCTTCTGAGAGGGACACTGGACACAATCTCTACCATGCAGTAAGTACAAGAGACATGCAGGAACAGCACCAACCCATTGCACATGACCCTCTTCGATCTCAATTTTTCACACTGTCAGCCATGAGCGATTATGGAGAGTCCTCCTCCAATTTTCCTTCCCCAAAATCCTCCAACCTACTCCACAATGATATGCAAGCTGTGATCCTAACCTACAGATTCACCATAAGCACAATTCACATTCAGACTGGGGTCAGGCAAAGCTTTGTCATCGCACCAAAACTCTTCTCCATCTTCTGACAATATCTGTGCAGAGAGAACAGAGCTGATGTTTCGAGTCTGGGTGACTCTTTGTCAGAGCGTGGAAGGAAGTCTGAGGGATTGGCAAAGCACACGCAATCTAAACTGTGACCAGCAGGTGACAGTGATTCTGTTGGTAGCGTTTTATTTTCAGCCCCTCTGTGGACATTTAATAATTTGTATGTAAATGCTGGAGTTTATAATGAGTGCTTTAAGGAATGATTCTAACACTCACCATGACAGCTTGGTCACAGACATTGAGCTGTGGTTCTCCTGGCACCAGGGATGCTTTGTGATGTTGCACAATGTCTATGATCTTTATCATTACTGCCTCATATTCCCAGTGGGAAACCCTGTAAGTGGAGAATGACAGTCAGAGAAAGCTGGATTCTGTCTGCAATTTCAGGGCATTAACTGTGTAACAAGGTGTTCTCTGATCAAACTCAACTTCAGACATCAAGACAAGGCTTCATGGCCTAACATGCCTTACAGTGTTAAACAAGTCTTGCTGAATAATCTCAGCAAATAGAAACTGGTCAGTTAACTTTGGATAACTTCTTTTTTACATGGAGAGCTTTTGGGACATGGGCTGTCCAACCACAAACAGAGTGGAAGCTTGTGAAGCTATCTAATTGAGGGATGCTTTATACATAGAATATCAGATGCGCGGGAGTGAGTTACAGACTGGAATCTAATCGAGGTGTTCGGGGTGGTTTATATATAGAATATCAGATACCTGGGAGTGAGTTACAGACTGGAATCTAATCGAGGGGTTCGGGATGGTTTATATATAGAATATCAGATACCCGGGAATGAGTTACAGACTGGAATCTAATCGAGGTGTTCGGGGTGGTTTATATATGGAATAACAGATACCTGGGAGTGAGTTACAGACTGGAATCTAATCGAGGTGTTCAGGGTGGTTTATATATAGAATATCAGATACCTGGGAGTGAATTACAGACTGGAATCTAATCGAGGGGTTCAAGGTGGTTTATATATAGAATATCAGATATCCAGGAGTGAGTTACAGACTGGAATTTAATCGAGGTGTTCAGGGTGGTTTACACATAGAATATCAGATACATAGGAGTGAGTTACAAACTGGAATCTAATCGAGGGGTTCAAGGTGGTTTATATATAGAATATCAGATACCCGGGAGTGAGTTACAGACTGGAATCTAATCGCGGTGTTTGGGATGGTTTATATATAGAATATAAGATACCCGAGAGTGAATTACAGACTGGAATGTAATCGAAGTGTTCGGCGTGGTTTATATATAGAATATCAGATACCCGGGAGTGAGTTACAGACTGGAATCTAATTGAGGGGTTCAAGGTGGTTTATATGTAGAATATCAGATAGCCGGGAGCGAGTTACAGATTGGAATCTAATCGAGGGGTTCAGGGTGGTTTATATACAGAATATCAGATACCCAGGAATGAGTTACAGACTGGAATCTAATCGAGGGGTTCGGGGTGGTTTATATATAGAATATCAGATGCCTGGGAGTGAGCTACAGACTGGAATCTAATCGACGTGTTCGGGGTGGTTTATAAATAGAATAACAGATACCTGGGAGTGAGTTACAGACTGGAATCTAATCGAGGGGTTTGGGATGGTTTATATACAGAATATCAGATACTCAGGAATGAGTTACAGACTGGTATCTAATCGGGGGTTTCGGGGTGGTTTATATAATAGCATAACAGATACCTGGAAGTGAGTTACAGACTGGAATCTAAGCGAGGGGTTCAGGTTGGTTTATATACAGAATAACAGATACCCGGGAGCGAGTTACAGACTGGAATCTAATCGAGGGGTTCGGGGTGGTTTATATATAGAATTACAGATACCCGGGAGCGAGTTACAGACTGGAATCTAATCGAGGGGTTTGGGGTGGTTTATATATAGAATAATAGATACCCGGGAGCGAGTTACAGAATGGAATCTAATCGAGGGGTTCGGGGTGGTTTATATATAGAATAACAGATACCTGGGAGTGAGTTACAGAGTGGAATCTAATCGAGGGGTTCGGGGTGGTTTATATATAGAATAACAGATACCCGGGAGTGAGTTACAGACTGGAATCTAATCGAGGGGTTCGGGGTGGTTTATATATAGAATAACAGATACCCGGGAGTGAGTTACAGACTGGAATCTAATCGAGGGGTTCGGGGTGGTTTATATATAGAATAACAGATACCCGGGAGTGAGTTACAGACTGGAATCTAATCGAGGGGTTCGGGGTGGTTTATATATAGAATAACAGATACCCGGGAGTGAGTTACAGACTGGAATCTAATCGAGGGGTTCGGGGTGGTTTATATATAGAATAACAGATACCCGGGAGTGAGTTACAGACTGGAATCTAATCGAGGGGTTCGGGGTGGTTTATATATAGAATAACAGATACCCGGGAGTGAGTTACAGACTGGAATCTAATCAAGGGGTTCGGGGTGGTTTATATATAGAATAACAGATACCCGGGAGTGAGTTACAGACTGGAATCTAATCGAGGGGTTCGGGGTGGTTTATATATAGAATAACAGATACCCGGGAGTGAGTTACAGACTGGAATCTAATCGAGGGGTTCGGGGTGGTTTATATATAGAATAACAGATAACTGGGAGTGAGTTACAGACTGGAATCTAATCGAGAGGTTTGGGTGGTTTATATATAGAATAACAGATACCCGGGAGTGAGTTACAGACTGGAATCTAATCGAGAGGTTTAGGGTGGTCTATGTAGAATAACAAATGCCCGGGAATGAGTTACAGGCTGGAATCTAATCGAGGGGTTCTGCGTGGTTTATATACAGAATATCAGATACCCGGGAGTGAGTTACAGACTGGAAGCTAATCGAGGGGTTCGGGGTGGTTTATATATAGAATAACAGATACCCGGGAGTGAGTTACAGACTGGAATCTAATCGAGGGGTTCGGGGTGGTTTATATATAGAATAACAGATACCTGGGAGTGAGTTACAGACTGGAATCTAATCGAGGGGTTCGGGGTGGTTTATATATAGAATAACAGATACCCGGGAGTGAGTTACAGACTGGAATCTAATCGAAGGGTTCAGGATGGTGTACGTAGAATAACAGATACCCGGGAGTGAGTTACAGGCTGGAATCTAATCGAAGGGTTCAGGGTGGTTTAACAGAATAACAGATACCCGGGAGTGAGTTACAGACTGGAAGCTAATCGAAGGGTTCAGGGTGGTTTATATATAGAATAACAGATACCCGGGAGTGAGTTACAGACTGGAAGCTAATCGAAGGGTTCAGGATGGTGTACGTAGAATAACAGATACCCGGGAGTGAGTTACAGGCTGGAATCTAATCGAAGGGTTCAGGGTGGTTTATATATAGAATAACAGATACCCGGGAGTGAGTTACAGACTGGAAGCTAATCGAAGGGTTCAGGGTGGTTTATATATAGAATAACAGATACCCGGGAGTGAGTTACAGACTGGAAGCTAATCGAGGGGTTCGGGGTAGTTTATATATAGAATAACAGATACCCGGGAGTGAGTTACAGACTGGAATCTAATCGAGGGGTTCGGGGTGGTTTATATATAGAATAACAGATACCCGGGAGTGAGTTACAGACTGGAATCTAATCGAGGGGTTCGGGATGGTTTATATGTAGAATAACAAATACCCGGGACTGAGTTACAGACTGGAATCTAATCAAGGCGTTTAGGGTGGTTTATATATAGAATAACAGATACCCGGGCGTGAGTTACAGACTGGAATCTAATCGAGGGGTTCGGGGTGGTTTATATATAGAATAACAGATACTTGGGAGTGAGTTACAGACTGGAATCTAATCGAGAGGTTTAGTGTGGTCCATGTAGAATAACAAATGCCCGGGAATGAGTTACGGGCTGGAATCTAATCGAGGGGTTCGGGGTGGTTTATATATAGAATAACAGATACCCGGAAGTGAGCTGGAATATAAAACATTACAGCACAAACAAGCCCTTCGGCCCACAAGTTGCGCTGATCGTATCCATACCTACCAGGCCATAGAACTATCTGTAACTCCCAATTCCATTTAATCCCATGTATCATCCATAAGTCTTTTAAAAGACCTCAGCGAGTTCGCCTCTACCACCACCGATGGCAGCCAATTCCACTTACTCACTACCCTCTGAGTGAAAAGCGTACCTCTAACATCTCCTCTGTACCTGCTGCCCAGCACCTTAAAGCTGTGTCCTCTCATAGCGACCATTTCAGCTCTTGGAAATAGTCTCCGAGAATCCACTCTTATCTATTCCTCTCAACATTTTATAAATCTCTATCAGGTCACCTCTCAACCTTTGTCTCCTCAGGGAGAAGAGACCCAGCTCCCTCAATCTAACTTCATAGGGCATGCCCCCCCAATCCAGGCAACATCCTTGTAAATCTCCTCTGCACTCTCTCAATAGCTTCCACATCCTTCCTATAGTGAGGCGACCAGAACTGCACACAATACTCCAAGTGTGGTCTGACAAAGATAGAACGTAGAACGCTACAGCACAAAGTTAAGACTGGAATCTAATCGAGAGGTTCAGGGTGGTTTATATACAGAATAACAGATACCCAGGAGTGAGTTACAGACTGGAATCTAATCAACGTGTTCAGGGTGGTTATATATAGAATAACAGATTCCCGGGAGTGAGTTACAGACTGGAATCTAATCGAGGGGCTCGGGGTGGTTTATATATAGAATAACAGATACCTGGGAGCGAGTTACAGACTGGAATCTAATCAAAGAGTTCAGGATGGTTTATATGTAGAATAACAGATACCCGGGAGTGAGTTACAGACTGGAATCTAATTAATATAATCTTTGTGTCGTCAATGGAGACGGGAGAGGTTCCACAGGATTGGAGGATTGCGGATGTGGTTCCTATTTTCAAGAAAGGGAACAGGGATAGCCTAGGAAATTACCAACCGGTGAGTCTGACCTCAGTGGTTGGTAAGTTGATGGAGAGGATCCTGAGGGCAGGATTAATGAACATTTAGAGAAGTTTAGCTTGATCAGAAATAGTCAATATGGCTTTGTCAAGGGCAGGTCGTGCCTTACGAGCCTAGTGGAGTGCTCTGAAAATGTGACTGAACACATTGACAAAGGAAGAGTGGTGGATGTGCTTTACATGGATTTCAGCAAGGCGTTTGATAAGGTCTCCCATGCAAGACTCCTTGAGAAGGTGAGAGTGCATGGGATCTAAGGGGCTTTGGCCTCGTGGATCCAGAGCTGGCTTGCTTGCATAAGGCAGAGAGAGGTTGTGGATGGGTCTTTTTCTGCATGGAAGTCAGTCACCAGTGAAGTGCCCCAGGGATCTGTTCTAGAACCCATTGCTGTTTGTCATTTTCATAAATGACCTGGATGAGGAAGTGGAGGGATGGGTGAGTAAGTTCAATGATGATACGAAGGCTGGTGGTGTTGTGGATAGTCTGGAGGGATGTCAGAAGTTGTAGCGTGACATAGATAGGATGCAAGAATGGGTGGAGAAGTGGCAGATGGACTTCAACGCAGATAAATGTGTACTGTCCATTTTGGCACGACCATTGGGATGAAGGAGTACAATATCAAGGGTAGGAGTCTTGGCAGTGTTGAGGAGCAGAAGGATCTTGGGATCCGGGTCCATAGAATTTTTAAATCGGTCTCGCAGGTGGAGGATGTGGTCAAGAAGGCATACGGTGTACAGGCCTTCATTAATCAAGGGACTGAGTTTAGGAGTCAGGTGGTAATGCTGCAACTTTATAAGACCCTTGTCAGACCCCACTGTGTACTGTGTACTGTGGAGTACTGTGCGCAGTTCTGATCACCTCACTACAGCAAGGATGCAGAAGCTATCGAGAGGGTGCAGAGGAGATTTACCAAGGATGTTGCCTGGATTGGGAGGCATGCCTTATGAGGACAGGTTGAGGGAGCTAGGTCTCTTCTCCCTGGAGAGACGAAGGTTGAGAGGTGACCTGATAGAGGTTTATAAGATGTTGAGAGGAATATAGAACATAGAACATTACAGCACAGAACAGGCCCTTTGGCCTTCAATGTTGCGCCGACCAATATAAAAAGCAATGCCCCTCCAAACTAAACCATTCCCTTCTCTTCCATATACCTATCAACTAACCTCTTAAACGCCACCAAACTTGGCGCATCTACAACTGCCGCAGGCAGGGCATTCCACTCCCTAACCACCCTCTGGGTAAAGCACCTACCTCTGATATCCGTCCTATAACTATCACCCCTTAATTTAAAGCTGTGTCCCCTCGTGCTAGCGTTTTCCATCCTAGGAAAAAGGCTATCACTGTCCACCCTATCTAAACCTCTAATCATCTTATATGTTTCGATTAGGTCCCTCTTAGCCGCCTCCTTTCTAACGAAAACAACCTCAAATCCCTCAGCCTCTCTTCATAAGACCTGCCCTCCATACCAGGCAACATCCTGGTAAACCTCCTCTGTACCCTCTCCAATGCCTTCACATCTTTCTTATAATGTGGGGAACAGAACTGCACACAATACTCCAAGTGCGGCCGCACTAGAGTTTTGTACAGTTGCAACATGACGTTGCGGCTCCGAAATTCAATCCCCCTACCAATAAAAGCTAAGACTCCATATGCCTTCTTAACATCCTTCTCGATGTGACTGCCTACTTTCAGTGATCTATGCACATACACACCAAGATCCCTCTGTTCATCTAGACTACTAAGAATCCTACCATTTGCCCTATACTCTACACATTTATTATTTCTGCCATAGTGCATTACCTCACACTTTTCCACATTAAACTCCATTTGCCACCTCTTGGCCCAGCTCTGCAACTTGTCCAAGTAGATAATAGATAGGATGGATTTTCAGAGGCTATTTCCCAGAGCTGAAATGGTCGCTACGAGAGGATACAGGTATAAGATGCTAGGCAGCAAGTACAGAGGAGATGTTATGGGTAAGTTCTGCACTCAGAGGGTGGAATCGGCTGCCGTTGGTGGTGGTGGAGGTGAACTCGCTGGGGTCTTTTAAAAGACTTCTGGATGAGTACATGGGGTTAAATGGGATTGAGGGTTACAGATAGTTCTATGGCCTAGTAGGTATGGGTATGATGGGTGCAACTTGTGGGCCGAAGGGCCTGTTTGTGCTGTAGTGTTCTGTGTTCTAATAGCCCTCTACTCATTGATTTATGAAATATTTATCCATTTTAAATACTTCTAATAATCCAGCCTCCAGCACCCTTTGGGGCAGAGTTCCAGTGATTCATCACCCTCTGTGAGAAGAAATTTCTACATCCCTCAGTTTTAAATGATCAACCCTTTATCTCGTAGCGGTGTCCCCGTGTAGACTCTCCCACTGGTGAAAACATCTCACCATTTACTCTGTGAACCCCCCTTCAGGATCTTATGTTTGAATAAGGTCAACTTTCATTCTTTTAAATTCCCAGGAATACAGACCCAGACTATTCAGTCTCTCTTGATAGGACAACTTTCTCATCCCAGGAATTAGCCTGGTGAATCTCCTTTGGACTGCCTCCAATGTTACTACATCCTTTCTCAGGTAAGGGGGCCAAAACTGTGGCAGTATTTCAGCGAGGTCTCATCAACACCCTGTACAATTACAACAAAACCTCACTATTGAGTTGATTTGAAAAGAGTTGATTTGCTGGTTAAGAAGAAAAAGGAGGCTTATGTCAGGATGAGGCTTGAAGGCTCAGGTAGTGCAATGGATAGCTATAGATTAGCTAGGAAGGAGGTAAAAAGTGAATTGAGGAGAGCTAAGAGGGGACACGAGAAGATGTTGGCTGATAGGATTCAGGAGAATCCTAAAGCTTTCTTTCGATATGTTAAGAATAGAAGATTGGTTAGGGCAAGATTAGGGCCAGTCATAGATAGCAGTGGGAAGTTGTGCGTGGAGCCTGAAGAGATTGGCGAGGCACTGAATAAATAGTTCTCTTCGGTATTCACGCAGAGTGCTGGAAATGTAGCTGTGGAGAGCACTGAGGTACAGGGTTGCAAATTGGGGAGTATTGTAGTAGATAGGGAGGATGTGTTAGAAATTCTCGAGGTTTTGAAGTTGGATAAGTCCCCTGGGCCGGACGGGATTTACCCTAGGATTCTCTGGGAGGCAAGAGAGGAGATTGCAGAGCCTCGGGCTCTGATCTTCAGGTCCTCGTTGGTTACGGGTGTGGTTCCGGAGGACTGGAGGATGGCGAATGTGGTCCCATTGTTTAAGAAAGGGAAGAGAGACCTTCCTGGGAATTATAGGCCAGTGAGTCTTACTTCTGTGGTGGGCAAGGTCTTGGAGAGAATTATTAGGGATAGGATTTATAGTTATTTAGAGAGAAATGAATTGATTGGGGATAGTCAGCATGGTTTCGTGAAGGGTAGGTCATGCCTTACTAACCTCATTGAGTTTTTTGAGAAAGTGACCATAGAGGTGGATGGGGGTAAGGCGGTTGATGTAGTATATATGGACTTTAGTAAGGCGTTTGATAAGGTGGGCCATGGAAGACTTCTACAGAAAATGCAGATGTGTGGAATAGAGGGTGATTTAGCTAATTGGATTAGGAATTGGCTGGCAGATAGAAGACAGAGGGTGGTGGTTGATGGGAGATATTCATCGTGGAGTTCGGTGACGAGTGGTGTGCCTCACGGGTCTGTTTTGGGGCCCCTGCTGTTTGTAATTTTTATAAATGATCTGGATGAGGGTATTGAGGGATGGATCAGTAAATTTGCAGATGATACTAAAGTTTGTGGTGTGGTAGATAGTGAAGAGGGGTGTTTTAGTTTACAGAGTGACTTGGACAAGTTGCAGAGCTGGGCCGAGAGGTGGCAAATGGAGTTTAATGTGGAAAAGTGTGAGGTAATGCACTTTGGCAGTAACAATAAATGTGTAGAGTATAGGGCTAATGGTAGGGCTCTTAATAGTGTTGAAGAACAGAAGGATCTTGGTGTATGTGTCAATAGATCCCTGAAAGTAGGCAGTCAAGTGGATAAAGTTGTTAAGAAGGCATATGGAGTCTTAGCTTTTATTGGTAGGGGGATTGAATTTAGTAGCCGCAGCATCATGTTGCAGCTGTACAAAACTCTAGTGCGGCCGCACTTGGAGTATTGTGTGCAGTTCTGGTCGCCACATTATAAGAAAGATGTGGAGGCATTGGAGAGGGTACAGAGGAGTTTTACTAGGATGTTGCCTGGTATGGAGGGCAGGTCCTATGAAGAGAGGTTGAAGGATTTGAGGTTGTTTTCGTTAGGAAGGAGGCGGCTAAGAGGGGATCTTATTGAAGCATATAAGATGATTAGAGGTTTAGATAGGGTGGACAGTGATAGCCTTTTTCCTAGGATGGAGAAGCTAGCACGAGGGGACACAGCTTTAAATTAAGGGGTATGAGTTATAGGACGGATATCAGAGGTAGGTTCTTTACTCAAAGAGTGATTAGGAGTGGAATGCCCTGCCTGCAGCTGTTGTAGATGCGCCAAGTTTGGTGGCGTTTAAGAGGTTAGTTGATAAGTATATGGATAGGAAGGGAATGGTTTAGTTAGGAGGGGCATTGCTTTTTATTTTGGTCGGCACAACATCGAAGGCCGAAGGGCCTGTTCTGTGCTGTATTGTTCTATGTTCTATGTTCTATGTTCTATTTTTAAACTCCATCCCTTTACAATAAAAGCCAAAATGCCGTTTGCCTTCTTAATTACTTGTTACACCTGCCTGCTAGCTTTTTGTGATTCATGCACTAGAACACCCAGATCCCTCTACACTTCACTCACCAGCAATCTCTCCATTTAGATAATAATCTGCCTTTTGATTTCTCTGATCGAAGTGCATGCCATTAAATTCCATTTGTCAGGTTTTCACCCAGTCACCCAGTCTATTTTTATCCCATTGCAGAATCCCAGTATCATCACAACCTGCCTTCCACCTGTCTTATCATCGGCAAATTTGGAAAGCCTACATTCTGTTCCTTCTTCCACATCATTAATGAAAATAGTGAGCAATTGTGGCCAAGAACTAATCCCTGTGCTACTCTACTAGTTACATCTTTCCACTCTGAAAATGACTCTTTACTTCCAACTCTCTATTTTCTATCTAACAGCCAGTTTTCACTCCATGCTAACACACTGCCTTTTACTTTGTGCACCAGCCTCTTATGCGGAACTATGTCAAATGCCTTTTGGAAATCTAAAAATGCCACATCTCCAGTTCCCCTCTATCTATTCTCCCTGTTATATCCTCAAAGAATTCAAGCAAGTTTGTCAAACATGATTTACCTTTCATAAACCATGTTGACTAGATTTGATTATATTCAGCTTTCCTAAGGAATTAGCTATTTCCTCTTTGATTATTGACCCCAGCTTTTTCCCAATAATAGATGTCAAATTAACTGGTCTATAATTCCCTGCCTTCTGCCCTTTTCCCTTTCTGAAAAAGGGTGTTGCATTGGCTGTTTTCCAATCTTCTGGTACCCTCCTAAATTTAGTGAGTTACAAAAAATTTCAAGCAATGGATCACTATCTCTGCAGCCACTTCCATTAACACTCTAGTGTGCAGTTTATTGGTCCTGGCGACTTGTCTGCCTTTAGCCCCTTGAGTTCTCTAACACTCTATCCCTTGTGTTTGGAAATTTTGTAAGTTCTATCATGTTATTTGAAATCAATTCATCTGATATCTTAGGAATATTTGCAATGTCTTCCACGGTGAAGACTGATATAAAAAATTTATTTAGCTTTTTTGCCATTTCTTTGTTTGCTGTTATCAGTTCACCCGCCTCTTTCAGCAGAGCTCTCACAATTACCTTATTCCTACTTATTTTATTTTTTTCTGACCCCCCCTCCTCATTACCTGATAGGGTATTTCTCTCCAGGGTCCCTCCCAAGGTGGAAGAGCAGGGGTTGGATGGTGTAGTCCTGTTGATCATGTGTCGTGACACCCGTCACATTCTGTCCTGGGCAGAAATTAATTCCCTGAAATGAAATAAAACACATTTAAGTTTTGGGAAAGATTCTGTCAGAATCATTTAGTCACCAGTAGACAATGAGAACATGGGGGGTGAGGGATGTGTGAGATTAGACTAGTATTTGTTGTCCACCTATCATCGACCTTCCCTAAGACCATTTCAGAGGGCAGCAGAGCCAACCATACTGCTGTGGATATGGATCCTGGAGTTAGATGTAGATCAAACAGGATAAGGGCAGCAGATTTTCTTCTCTACAAGATATTAGTGAACCAGATGGGCTTTTGCAATAATCAACAGTCATCATTAGATTTTTATTAAATTCCAATTTTTATTGAATTCAAATTGCAGCCATGGTGAGATTTGAACCCTAGTCCCCAAATCTTACTCTGGGTCCCTGGATTACTAATCCAATGACAATACCACTACACCATTAACTCTGTAGTACAGCTGTGACTGCTTGTTTGAGTAAGGTGCCATTGCACAATGACCTCCTTCCTTTCTGTGTGAAACCTCCGGCTGTGATGCTGTCTGAGCTCATCTCCTTCGCACTCTCATGCTCTTTCTGCATTAATGCTTCTGTCAAATGGACTGTCTCAAATTGAAAGGGCAGTAAATTTTCTGTCTCTCTAGGTGCCTGCAATAACTAGGCTGCAGCTAACCGTAAGTGGGATCCTGGGAATGCTGTGGCCATAAAATCCTGTATAACCCTAATCCTGGCATGAAGTCCAGTTCCACAGAGCACTGCTCTGGCAAAATACTTCCCTAACTTGAGGCATTTGCTACATGAGGGAATTTTCAGAATTGGTCTCTTTTTACAGATCAAGTCAGGTTTTGTATTTATTATTTAACTTGACTTAACCTAACGTGTGGGGCGTTTCTGCCTTAGTCAGTGGTAAATAAGATGCATATTGGTGGCAGCTGCTCGATTAGTTAGAACCTAATCAGCAGGTCCTGAATCAGGGCTTTGGAATTTGAGCTGATATAAATACAGGGGATTTTCTTTATGCACAAAGTAAATTGTTGCATAAGGTTAAATCTCAAGGGATCCAGGGTGGGGTTTCTAAACGGATACAAAATTGGCTTCTTGACAGAAGCTAGAGGATAGTTGTAGAGAGTTGTTTTTCAAACTGGAGGCCTGTGACCAGCAGTGTGTCTCAGGGAATAGTGCTGGGCCCACTGTTATTTGTCATTAATATTAATGATTTGACTGAGAATATAGGAGCATGGTAATAAGTTTGAGGACATTGTGGACAGTAAAAAAGGTTATCTCTGATTGCAATAGATCTTGGATCAATTGGGTCAGTGGGCTGACGAATGGCAGATGGAGTTTAATTTAGACAAATGTGAGGTGATGCATTTTGGTAGACTGAACCAGGGTAGGACTTACTCAGTTAATGGAGAGTTACAAAACAAAGAGACGTGGGGGTACATGTTCATATCTCCTTTAAAGTGGAGTCACAGGTGGACAGAGTGGTGAAGAAGGCATTCACCATGTTTGGTTTCATAGGTCAGAACATTGAATACAGGAGTTGGGATGTCTTGTTGAAGTTGTACAAGATATTGGTAAGGCCACATTTGGAATACTGTGTACAGTTCTGGTCACCCTATTATAGAAAGGATATTATTAAACTAGAAAGAGTGCAGAAGAGATTTACTAGGATGCTACCAGGACTTGATGGTTTGACTCATAAGGAGAGGTTGGATAATTTGGGATAATTTTCTCTGGAGGATAGGAGGCTGAGGGGTGCTACAGAGGTCTATAAAATAATGAGGGGCAAAGACAAGGTAGATAGTCAATGTCTTTTCCTAAAAGTAGGGGAGTCTAAAACTAGAGGGCATAGGTTTAAGGTGAGAGGGGAGAGATACAAAAGTGTCCAGAGGGGCAATTTTTTTCACACAAAGGGTGATGAGTGTCTGGAACAAGCTGCCAGAGGTAGTAGTAGAGGTGGGTACAATTTTATCTTTTAAAAAGCATTTAGACAGTTACATGGGTATAGAGGAATATGGACCAAATGCAGAGAATTGGGATTAGTTTACATAGAACATAGAACTTTACAGCACAGAACAGGCCCTTCGGCCTTCGATGTTGCGCCGACCAATATAAAAAGCAATGCCCCTCCAAACTAAACCATTCCCTTCTCTTCCATATACTTATCAACTAACCTCTTAAACGCCACCAAACTTGGCGCATCTACAACCGCTGCAGGCAGGACATTCCACTCCCGAACCACCCTTTGGGTAAAGAAGCTGCCTCTGATATCCGTCCTATAACTATCACAATTTAGGGGTTTTAAAAAAAGGGTGGCATGGATGAGTTGGACCTAGGAACCTCTATCTCTCTAAGTGGTATGCAATCCAGCTTGATGGAGCATGCTGTGACTTTACTCGGTGAGTCAGTTGCACTGAGGGAAGAAGTACTGATTTGACCTGAGTGACTGAGAATGGGAGTGGGAAACAGCAAAACCGAGGGGTGAAGTGCAGAGGTATTAATGAAGCATGCGGATCGATGGGAATTTAAATTAGAATTACAGAAGTATAAATACTGCATTCAACTTCTAGCTCCAGTAGTTAAACTACTTGATATGCCTACAAATAAAGACATTAATTACTTAATTAAATAAAATAATTTATTCACAGGCGGCAGGGACCTGGGTTCAATTCCGGCCTTGGGTCACTGTCTAAGTGGCATCTGCACATTCTCCCTGTGTCTGTGTGGGTTTTCTCTGGGTGCTCCAGTTTCCTCCGACAGTCCAAAGATTTATGGGTTAGGTTGATTGATGCTGCTAAATTGACCCTAATTTCAGGGGACGTAAGCAGGGTAAATACATTGCATTAAGATAGGCCAGGTGGGATTATTGTTGGTGTAGATTTGATGGGCTGAATGGCGTCCCTCTGCATTATTGGGATTCTATAGCTAAGATATAGCAGAGCAGGTTGTGTTTGAACTGCAGAATGTCGGAATTTGTGGATAGTAATAATGTCCTGAGCAAACACGTCTACAGTAATGTCTCCATCTCGAATCTTTCCAGTTGCAATGTAATTGAACTGGACTGACTGACACTAAAAGGATTAGCAGGAAATTCTGGACAGTTTTATTCAGAATATGTCACACCCACAGGGAGGGAGGATCTAAGTGATTGGGAGCTGGGTAATGGGAAAGCTAGTGCCTTTTGCTACCAAATAAACCTGCTGAACTTTAACCTGGTGTTATGAGACTTCTTAATGGGGAGTTGACCAGATTTCCACACTGAATGTGGTTCCAGCAGCAAAGTGATCAAGCACAAAGACCTTGGCTCATTTCCATTTCTTCAAACCCAGGGCACACTGGACAGTAATCAGGAACAGGAATCTTCACTGGGGATTTCCATTCTCTCTCTAACCCAAAGTCACTGGACAATGAGCAGCAGTCTAAATTGATTTCTCTCGAACACAGGGACCATTGAATGGTGATTGGGAGGATGAACTCTGGTTGATTACATTTCTCTAACCCAAGGATTACTGGACAATGATCAGAAGAGGGAACTTGAAGGAATAAAGAATGTATTTCCCTCTTCTCTCAGCTGGGGTAAATGGGATGAATTGTAGAAAAGAAAACTGTTATTAATGTTCCAGAATGTTGTTGCTGAAGAGATGCTGGTAACATAACATGGAACATGAAATAATGGGGGAATTTTATAGCCCAGTTGAATGCAGAGCTTAACTGGGACTCAGACAGTTTTATATCACTGAAAGAGGCCCTTTAGCCCATCATATTTGTGCTGGACATCAAGCACCAATCTATTCTAATCCCATTTTCCAACACTTCGGATTGAATTGAATATGCTGTTGTGTTTCTAAATGTTTCTTCAGTGTTGAGGCTTCCTGGCTCCACTGACCTTTCAGGCAGCGAGTTCTAGATTCCCACCATCCTCTGGGTGGAAATGTTTTCCTCAAGTCCCCTCTAAATCTCCTGCCCCTTCGTTTAAATCTATGCCCCCGGTTATTGACCTCTCTACTAAAGGGAAAACTTTTGTTCAATGTACATCCCTCATAATATTATTCAACCGTTCAAAGATCTCATCAAGATGGGAACATTATGAATAAAAGCGAAAGCAGACCTTATGGCCCTCATTCTGCTCTACATTCGTTCTGATCATGGCTGATCTTATGTATCAACTGTACTTTCCCACTTGCTCCCTATCTGTCTCAATTCCTTGAGAGATCAAATCTCTATTTATCCCAACCTTAAATATATTCAGCAATGGAGCGTCCATAATTCTGTGAGGTAGAAAATTCCAACAGTTCACAACCCTTTGAGTGGAAAGATTTCTCCTCATCTCAGTCCTAAATGATCAGTCCCTGATCCTGAGACTGTGCCCTCATGTTCCAGATTCCCCAGCCAGGAGGAAACAACCTTTCAGTGTCCATCCTGACGAACCACATCCTAATTTTGGATGTTTTAATGAGGTCACTTCTCCTTCCTTCATTGACCCAATTTACTTGGCCTCTCATCATGAGACAGCTCTCAAATCTGAAGTCGAGCTAGTGAAGCTTGGTTGCAAGTATATCCTTCCTTAATTATGGAGACTAAAACTGCAAAGAGTATTCAAGATGTGGGGCAGGATTTTCCGGCTGCACTTGCCCCAACACTGGAAAATCCCACTCCAGTCCAATGGACCTTTCCATAGCCCATCCCTCGCTTGCTCCAATTCTCAGTGGCGGGCGGAATGGGAAAATACATCCCCTGATCTCAACAAAATTCAGTATAATTGTAGAAAGTTGTATTTATTCTAGTACTCCAATTGCCTTTCAATAAAGCATTTAGTCTCTTGAGGATCTTCAATACCTTTTCTCTGCTGGTATTAATTACCTGAATTTTCTTACCATTACTAGTCTCTAGATTACCCTCTATTTCTGGGAATATAACTTCCCCTGTAAACAGACACAAAACACTTATTGACTATCTCTACTGTTTTACATTCCCTTGTTAATTTCTCTCTGCTTCTAAAGGACCAACATGTACTTTAGTTTCTCTCTTCCATTTTCTTTCTGTTTCCTGGTTGGTCCACATTCTCGAATCTCAGCCAGCAGCAGCAGAAACACAAAAATAGTTCATTATCTTCTGTTGTTGTTGGGATCTTGTTGCACATAGGTCGAGTTCTCACTTTAACTGAGTTACTAATTGTTGAGAACATGATTCTGAGAGATAGGATAAGGCAATATATTACATTGAGCTTTCTCTTTCTTTCTCACTGGCAATATTCAGTGTGCTTGGGCTTTACCTCCTTTTCATCCTCTTTGTCCTATTATTATCAAGCCTGTTTCCCACTGTGTTCCCTGCTCCTGCTGCAGTATATGGAGAATCTCACCTGCTGCAATTCCTCCCAGGAGTTAGTCCATGTCCAGTAATGTGCCTTGTACAGTCCGAGGCGCACAGCCATCAGTTCATTCCCTCGGTAATAAAACACTGGCCTGCAGAGTGAGAAAGCAGAAGCTGCAATAAAACTCAACAACAAAATCCTCATCATACGACTCACATTTTACCAGAAGATAGACAGTGAAATCCAGAATTAAATTAATTTTGAAACTTCTGATACTTCAGAAGGGAGGGAAGGAGAATATAATTTCTGTAATCCTGTGATAAATTTAATTTCCAGGATCTGGATTGAAATTCAAATCACACCAAATAGGCCACTATCTCTTCAGGAGTCTGGTGTACAATCAGTCTGGCCAAACTGGCCTGTACCAAATCTAGCAATCCATACCTGTCCTGGGAGTGTTTGATGGGGGGACAGTGTAGAGGGAGCTTTACTCTGTATCTAACCCTGTGCTGTACCTGTCCTGGGAGTGTTTGATGGGACAGTGTAGAGGGAGCTTTACTCTGTATCTAACCCTGTGCTGTACCTGTCCTGGGAGTGTTTGATGGGGATAGTGTAGAGGGAACTTTACTCTGTATCTAATCCTGTGCTGTACCTGTCCTGGGAGTGTTTGATGGGGGGACAGTGTAGAGGGAGCTTTACTCTGTATCTAACCCCGTGCTGTACCTGTCCTGGGAGTGTTTGATGGGGGGACAGTGTAGAGGGAGCTTTACTCTGTATCTAACCCCGTGCTGTACCTGTCCTGGGAGTGTTTGATGGGGGACAGTGTAGAGGGAGCTTTACTCTGTATCTAACCCCGTGCTGTACCTGTCCTGGGAGTGTTTGATGGGGATAGTGTAGAGGGAGCTTTACTCTGTATCTAATCCTGTGCTGTACCTGTCCTGGGAGTGTTTGATGGGGATAGTGTAGAGGAAGTTTTACTCTGTATGTACATGATCTGAAATGTCTGATTCTGAACTCAGTGTTACAGTGGAAAGTTTGCTCTCGAGTTTCAGGCTCTAACAGTTCTCCCCAAGATGAACAGCTATCATTTTTAAGAAAAATAAATATCCCACTCTCCTCCTTGAAGCGAACTTATACCTGCTGATAATTTTATTCTGCAACAGCACTGGTGAAAGGTCAATCCCATCCAGTTGCCGGTCAGTAGGTGACTGGATCCCAGCCAGGGTTAGGCTGGTTGTAAACAGGTCCATGATAGTGCCCAGCTGGTGACTGACCTATGACCACAAAACAAACATCAGTTCCAAGACTCCAGGGGGAAATTTAAGTCTTTCCCTGTGGCAAGTTTGGTATCAGAGGGCCATTTATTGGGTGGGATTGTACTGCCTTCTTCGTCCAGCCCAAAGTCCATGTCAGGAGATCAGCTGCTTACCTTCCAGTCTTGCTGCCAACTGAATTAGGATGCCAGTGCCAGTGGCAGGCTGGGAACTTGCCACACAGAAAATCTTAAATATAAACACCATTGAAATTACTGTGGACTTCCCAGTGTCTCCCTCCTTTAAAGGCATTCAATGTCTGATTGAGGGACATGACATTAGGAAAATGTGGATAAGGATAATGTGTGTGTACTCTCCCTTGTTACTAATAGTCCTTGCTAGTATTTATGTGGATGTGTGTGTGTGTATGAGTAGGGCTGTGTGTGTGTATGAGCACAATGTGTGTGGGTGTGTGGATGTGTGTGAGTGTGTGTGAATGGGGCTGTGTGTGTGTGTGTGTGTGTGAGCAGATGTATGTGTGTGTGTGTATGTGTGTGCGCGTGCATGTGTGTGTGTTTGTGGATGTGTGGGAGTGTGTGTGTGAGAGTGTATGGGTGTGTGTGTGGATGTGTGTGTGTGAGAGTGTATGGGTGTGTGTGTGTGGATGTGTGAGTGTGAGAGTGTATGGGTCTGTGTGTGGTGTGTGTGTGTGAGAGTGTATGGGTGTGTGTGGTGTGTGTGTGTGTGTGTGTGAGAGTGTGGGTGTGTGTGTGGTGTGTGTGTGAGAGATGTGTGTGTGTGTGTGTGTGTGTGTGTGAGTGTATGGGTGTGTGTGGGTGTGGTGTGAGAGTGTATGGGTGTGTGTGTGGGTGTGTGTGTGTGAGAGTGTATGGGTGTGTGTGTGGGTGTGTGTGTGTGAGAGTGTATGGGTGTGTGTGTGTGTGGGTGTGTGTGTGAGAGTGAGTGTATGGGTGTGTGTGGTGTGTGTGTGGTGTGTGTGTGTGAGAGTGTATGGGTGTGTGTGTGGGTGTGTGTGTGAGAGTGTGGTGTGTGTGTGGGTGTGTGTGTGTGTGTGTGGTGTGTGTGTGGGTGTGTGTGTGTGTGTGTGTGTGTGGTGTCTGTGTGTGTGTGGGTGTGTGTGTGTGTGGTGTGTGTGTGTGAGAGTGTATGGGTGTGTGTGTGGTTGTGTGTGTGTGAGAGTGTATGGGTGTGTGTGTGGGTGTGTGTGTGAGAGTGTATGGGTGTGTGGGTGTGTGTGTGAGAGTGATGGGTGTGTGTGTGGGTGTGTGTGTGAGAGTGTATGGGTGTGTGTGGGTGTGTGTGTGTGTGTGAGAGTGTATGGTGTGTGTGTGGGTGTGTGGTGTGAGTGTATGGTGTGTGGTGGGTGTGGTGTGTGTGAGGTGTATGGGTGTGTGTGTGGTGTGTGTGTGTGAGAGTGTATGGGTGTGTGTGGGGTGTGTGTGTGTGAGAGTGTATGGGTGGTGTGTGTGTGTGTGTGTGAGAGTGTATGGGTGTGTGTGTGGGTGTGTGTGTATGGGTGTGTGTGTGGGTGTGTGTGTGTGTGTGTGTGGGTGTGTGTGTGTGTGTGTGTGTGTGGAGTGTGTGTGTGTGTGGGTGTGTGTGTGAGAGTGTATGGGTGTGTGTGTGGGTGTGTGTGTGTGTGAGAGTGTATGGGGTGTGTGTGGGTGTGTGTGTGAGAGTGTAGGGGTGTGTGTGTGGGTGTGTGTGTGTGAGAGTGTATGGGTGTGTGTGTGGGTGTGTGTGTGTGAGAGTGTATGTGTGTGTGGGTGTGTGTGTGTAGGGTGTGTGTGTGGTGTGTGTGTGGGTGTATGGGTGTGTGTGTGGGTGTGTGTGTGAGAGTGTATGGGTGTGTATGTGGGTGTGTGTGTGTGAGAGTGTATGGGTGTGTGTGGGTGGTGTGTGAGAGTGTATGGGTGTGAGAGTGTATGGGGTGTGTGTGGAGTGTATGGTGTGTGTGTGTGAGAGTGTGGGTGTGTGTGTGTGAGTGTATGGGTGTGTGTGTGTGTGGGTGTGTGTGTGTGGGTGTGTGAGAGTGTATGGGGTGTGTGTGTGGGTGTGTGTGTGAGAGTGTATGGGTGTGTGTGTGTGGGTGTGGGTGTGTGTGTGTGAACTGCTCCATCAATGGGATTATGCTCCAACTTTACTTTATCTCAGCCCTTTCAACATATTCCTCTTTTGTTTTCCTCATCTGTTTATCCCATTTCCCCATAAGTGTTTTTTTCCTTTGACTACTCCCTATGGGAGAGTTTCACATTCTCACCATTTTGTAGATAAAGAAGTTAAAGACCTCTGTCAGGTCACCCTTTAAAACAACTTCAGCACAACTTGGGTTGGAGTTGAGGTCAGAGGGATCAGTCACAATGCTTTGGCCCTGATGAAGAGCTGCTCACCTTTCCAGCAGGTATGTGTCCTGGCCACCAGGCAATGGCTGGCTCTCGCATTCCTCCCTCAAATGTTGTCTCCTTTCCACATAGGAATGGGCCATTACTGCCCCCTAGAACAAAACAAAGTTCAACACCAGCTCGTTACAGAACAGTCACGCCACTAGTCACTGTATTACGGTGACAGAAAGGATGTTTGATGTGGATTCGTCTACTGAGGTGATATAGGCTGAGGTTAGAAAGAGAAAAGGAGGTCACCCTGTTGGGAGTTTTCTATAGGCCTCTGAAAAGTTCCAGAGATGTAGAGCAAAGAATTGCAAAGATGATTCCGGATAGGAGCGTAAGTAACAGGGTACTTGTTATGGGGATTTTAACTTTACAAATATCGACTGGAAAAGCTATAGTTCGAGTACTTTAAATGGGTCAATTTTTGTCCAATGTGTGCAGGAAGGTTTCCTGACACAGTATGTAGACAGGCCAACAAGAGGTGAGGCCACATTACATTTGGCATTGGGTAATGAACCAGACCAGGTGTTAGATTTGGAGGTAGGTGAGCACTTTGGTGATAGTAACCATGATTCAATTACGTTTACTTTAGTGATGGAAAGGTATAGGTATATATCGAAGGGCAGGAGTTATAGCTGGGGGAAAGGAAATTATATGATTAGGTGAGATTTAGGATGCATAGGATGTGGAAGGAAACTGCAGGGAATGGGCACAATTGAAATGTGGAGCTTGTTCAAGGAACAGCTACTGTGTGAACTTGATAAGTGTGTATCTGTCAGGCAGGGAGGAAGTGGTCGAGCGAGGGAACCATGGTTTACTAAAGAAGTTGAATCTCTTGTGAACAGGAAGAAGGAGACTTATATCAAGATGAAACGTGAAGGCTCAGTTAGGGTGCTTGAGAGTTACAACCCAGCCAGGAAGAAACTAAAGAGAGAGCTAAGAAGAGCTAGGAGGGGACATGAGAAGTCTTTGGCAGGTAGGATCAAGGAAAACCCTAAAGCTTCCTATAGATATGTCAAGAATAAAAGAATGACTAGGATAAGATTAGGGCCAGTCAGAGACAGTAGTGGGAAGTTGTGTGTGGAGTCTGAAGAGATTGGACAAGCACTAAATGAATATTTTTTGTCAGTATTCACACAGGAAAAAGGCAATGTTGTCGACGAGAATGTGAGATACAGGCTTTTAGACTAGATGGGATTGAGATTCATAAAGAGGACGTGTTAGCAATTCTTGAGAGTATGAAAATAGATAAGTCCCCTGGGTTGGTTGGGATTTATCCTAGGATCCTCTGGGAAGCTAGAGAGGAGATTGCAGAGCTTTTGGTTTGATCTTTATGTCATCATTGTCTACAGGAATAGTGCCAGAAGATTGGAGGATTGCAAATGTTGTCTCCTTGTTCAAGAAGGGGAGTAGAGACAAGCCTGGTAATTATAGACCTGTGAGCCTTACTTTTACTGTGGACAAAGTTTTGGAAAGGATTATAAGAGACAGGATTTATAATCATCTAGAAAGGAATAATTTGATTAGGGATAGTCAACATGGTTTTGTGAAGGGTAGGTCATGCCTCATGAACCTTACTGAGTTCTTTGAGAAGATGACCAAAGAGGTGGATGATGGTAAAGCAGCTGATGTGGTGTATATGGATTTCAGTAAAGCGTTTGATAAGGTTCCCCATGGTAAGCTATTGCAGAAAATACAGAGGTACAGGATTGAGGGCAATTTAGTGGTTTGGATCAGAAATTGGTTAGCTGTAAGAAGACAGAGGGTGGTGGTTGATGGGAAATGTTTATCCTGGAGTTCAGTTACTAGTGGTGTATCGTAAGGATGTGTTTTGGGGCCACTGCTGTTTGTCATTTTTATAAATGACCTGGATGAGGGTGTAGAAGAATGGGTTAGTAAATTTGTGGATGACAGGATGTATGAGCATCTGGAGCGCTGCGATCTGATCAGGGATACGCAGCATGGCTTCGTTAAGGGGAGGTCGTGCCTTACGAATCTAGTGGAATTTTTTGAAGAGGTGACAAAAACGGTTGATGAAGGACAAGCTGTTGATGTTGTCTATATGGATTTCAGTAAGGCGTTTGATAAGGTCCTTCATGGTAGGCTGATAGAAAAGGTGAAGGCGTATGGTATACAGGGCCAGGTATGTAGATGGGTTGAGAACTGGCTTGGGAGGAGGAGACAGCAGGTAGTAGTGGAAGGCTCTTTTTCCAACTGGAGGTGTGTCACTAGTGGTGTGCCACAGGGCTCTGTACTAGGACCCCTTCTATTTGTGGTGTATATAAATGACTTGGAAGAGGGGATAGGTGGTGTGATCAGCAAATTTGCTGATGACACTAAGATGATTGGATTGGCGGGTACTGAGGAGCAGTGCCTGGCAATACAACATGACATAGATAAGCTGGTAGATTGGGCAGATAGATGGCAAATGGAATTTAATCCAGATAAATGCGAGGTGATGCATTTTGGCCGGAATAATGTAGAGGTGAGTTATAGGATAAAAGGTAAAACTATCCGGAGTATAGAGATGCAGAGAGACCTGGGGGTGCAAGTTCACAAGTCTCTGAAGGTGTCAGTACAGGTGGAGAATGTGGTAAAAAAAGCGTATGGTATGTTAGCCTTCATCGGAAGGGATATAGAATACAAGAGTAGGAGTCTGATGTTGCAGGTGTATAGAACGTTGGTTAGGCCTCATCTGGAGTACTGCGTCCAGTTCTGGTCGCCGTACTACAGGAAGGATGTGGAGTCCCTGGAGAGAGTGCAGAGGAGATTTACCAGGATGCTGCCTGGTATGGAAGGGCTGTCTTACGAGGAAAGATTGAAAACACTGACGTCGGCTGAGAGGGGATCTTTTAGAGGTATATAAGATTATGAGGGGTATAGATAGAGTAAATGGTGGTAAGCTTTTTCCACCATTAGAAATGGATAGAACGAGGGGTCACGGGCTCAGGGTGAGGGGGGCTATGTATAAGACAGTGATAGCCTTTTTCCTCGGATGGAGAAAGCTAGCACGAGGGGACACAGCTTTAAGGGGTGATAGTTATAGGACGGATATCAGAGGTAGGTTCTTTACCCAAAGGGTGGTTCGGGAGTGGAATGCCCTGCCTGTAGCGGTTGTAGATGCGCCAAGTTTGGTGGCGTTTAAGAGGTTAGTTGATAAGTATATGAAAGAGAAGGGAATGGTTTAGTTTGGAGGGTCATTGCTTTTTATATTGGTCGGCACAACATCGAGGGCCGAAGGGCCTGTTCTGTGCTGTAATGTCCTATGTTCTATGACGAATATTAGAGGGCATTTTTTCACAGAAAGGGTAGTGGGGGTGTGGAATGCACTGCCGAGTAAGGTGGTGTGAGCAGGCACGCTAGGGTTGTTTAAGGGTCTCTTGGACAGCCACATGAGCGGTCTGCAGATAGAGGGATATAGCAGGACTGTTTGAATATCGGGAGGACCAAATAGTAGTAGACTATCTTTTAGTTTCGTCTCGGGAATCTCTTAGTTTTTTTTTAGCATGTTTAATTAAGTCTTATTTGTTTCCGCAGGCAATTCGGTCCACCTTGTTGACCAACAAGGGGCATGCATGCGGTATGTCGTGCGAGAGCTGCTCTTGGAGGTTGCTTCAGGAGTTGCCTAGTGCTTCATGTCGTCAGTGTATGCTTAAACTGGACCATCTGATGGGCAACATGACAGCTCAGTGACTATCGCTGTTGCTGTGCTGACACATGGATTTGGGCCTGTGTCTGGGAGTTTGCGCGTTCTCCCCGTGGTTGCGTGGGTTTCCTCCGGGTGCTCCGGTTTCCTCCCACACCCCAAAAATGTGCTCTTAGGCTGATTGGGTAACAAATTGTCCCTATATTGGTCCCTATATGGGAATCTTCAACAATAGGCATAGCCTAAAGTCAAAGGATATGTCATTAAGACGTTAGACAGCGGCGTGGGCTTGTTGGGCCAAAGGGCCTGTTTCCTGTGCTGTGTTGCTCTTTGTTCTTTGTTTTTTGTTGACACTAAAGTTGGTGGAGTTATGGACAGTGCGGAAGGATGTTGCAGGTTACAGAGGGATATAGATAAGCTGCAGAGCTGGGCTGAGATGGCAAATGGAGTTTAATATGGAAAAGTGTGAGGCGATTCACTTTGGAAGGAGTAACAGGAATACAGAATACTGGGCTAATAGTAAGTTACTTGGTAGTGTGGTTGAGCAGAGAGATCTTAGTGTCCATGTGCATAGATCCCTGAAAGTTGGCAATCAGGTTGATAGGATTGTTAAGAAAGCATATAGTGTGTTAGCTTTTATTGGTAGAGGGATTGAATTTCAGAACAGTGAAGTCATGTTACAGATGTACAAAACTCTGGTGTAGCTGCACTTGGAGTACTGCGCACAGTTCTGGTCAATGCATTATAGAAAGGATGGGGAAGCATTGGAAAGAGTGCAGAGGAGATTTACCAGGATGCTGCCTGGGATGGTGGGAAGATCTTATGAAGAAAGGCTGAGGGAATTGAGGCTGTTTTCATTAGAGAGAAGGTTAAGAGGTGACTTAATAGAGGCATACAAGATGATCAGAGGATTAGATCGACAGTGAGAGTCTTTTTCCTTGGATGGTGATGGCTAACACGAGGGGACATAGCTTTAAATTGAGGGGTGATGAATATAGGACAGATGTCAGAGGTAGATTCTTTACTTAGATAGTAAGGGTGTGAAATGCCCTGCCTGTAGCAGCAGTGGACTTGCCAACATTAGGAGCATTTAAATGGTCATTGGATAAACATATGGATGATATTGGAATAGTGTAGATTAGATGGGCTTTAGGTTGGTTTCAGAGGTTGACACAACATCAAGGGCCAAAGGGCTTGTACTGCACTGTAACGTTCTATGTATTTATAAAGCATATTCAATGCAGATGGGCTGGAGTTCTTAGTTTGAGTCTTTCCTACGTTTAGTGAAATCTCTACTCGCCCAATACTGGATATTTGACAATCAGTCTTTAGCAAGAATGGAAGTTTCAAGAGAGATAACGGTGGGATACAGTTCAGTATTGTCAACATGAATCTGCAATCTGGAGGGTTTTGTTTAAGAACAGCATACAGATTGAAAATAAGAGGCAGCCAAGGATAGATCCTTGGAGAGCACTAATAGTAGCAATGTGAGGTCAGGAAGAGCAGCTATTACAAGTGGTAACCTGGCTATGATTAGGGAGATAAGAATGAAAGCAGGTGAGACCAGTCCCACCCAACTGGATGGCAATGGAGAGGGCAAGATTTGACCAGATGCTTTAAATGTAACTGGGCTGAACTCTTCAGCAAAGTGTGTCTTAATATATTTATGATGATTTTCTTAATTAATTTATACCATGTAACCTTAATAAGCTTGACTGCTGCTAGTAAATCTTCCGAATATTAGTCATACCCTACAGTTACTAACAAATCAGCCAGGGTTTTAAACATAAGCGAGCAAAGTAATCACCAACCAATCACTTACCCATTTCCCTCCTTCCTCACTGTACCAAGTTCCCAGGTTCACACACTGTGACTAGCTGATAAGTGGTTGTCTTTTTGCTTGCTTAGTTTATGCGTTTAGCAAGATGACTAGTATTTATACCAGCTGAAATTCCAGAGACAAGTCAGACTGGTGTGGGAGAATCTAGTTTAAACCAACTATTTAATTAGCTAGCTCCTATTCCTGTAGGGAGATTGTTTATCTCTGACCAAGTATGAAAGAAACTTAATCACACACAAAGATAAATTGTAGTTAAATTCTGAATACAATCTAGATAGGATTTTAGAAAGAGATTGACCCTCAAATGTAACCTTTAAAATTTCCTCCTTTACCAAATTCCCAAGTTTACACTGTGATTAGCTGTCCTCAGTGATCAGCTGCTGTTTTTGTGCTTGCTTACTTTACGCATTTAGCAAGCCTACCTATGTCAGGACAGGCTAAACAAGCTAGGACTCTTTTTCCAGAAAAGTGAAAGCTGCGAGATGACTTGATAGTCTTTAAAGGTACAAAGAAGATTGATAGGATAGGTATCGAGATGTGGAGATGCTGGTGTTGGACTGGGGCGAGTACAGTAAGAAGTCTCACGACGCCAGGTTAAAGTTGGACTTTAATCTGGTGTTGTGAGACTTCTTACTGAGGATAGGTGTTGAGATATTTTCATTTGCAAAGGAGACCAGAACTAGGGATGAGGAAAATAAGATAGTCAGTAATACATTTAAATTAAATATAAAGGAAACTTCTTTACCCAGAGTGGCGAGGATATGAAGCTCACTATTATAAGGAGCAATTGGCATGAGTAGATGTGATGCATTTAAAGGAAGGTTAGAATCACATGAGGAGGAAAGGAACTGTGGAACAATCAAATCAGTTCTGTTGGAGATATTGAAGAAACTGTGCTGGAACAGTGGATGTCAATTCTTTGAAAAGTAAGACTATTTATGAAAGTAAGTGATATCTCTTAAAACATGTCAATAGCCAGATGGAATGGAAGACGAGGAGATCTGCAATGTACTGTCTGAAAAAGAGATGAAAATGAAATAGTAATAACTTCAAAAGCAAATTGGAAAAACACCCAAAGGGAGAATATCCATGGAGCTGGCAGAAAAGTGCAAAGAGGGGGGACTAATTTGATTGTTCCAAGAGCTAGTTCAGGCATAATCTGCCAAGTGGTCTTTGTCTGTGCTGTGTCATTGTGGGATTCCAAGTTACCTGCAGCAAGCCTGAATTGTAGCCTCCACTGGGAGAGGGAGTGATGCCAATTTCAAAGTGCCACCTGTGTTACCCATCTGTCACCAGGTGAACTCACCTTGATAGGGAGCTGAGATGAGTGCAGCCCCGTTATCTGATGTGAAAAATACAAAGGTGTTGTTGGCGATATCCTGTATGTGGAGCTCCTGTAGGATTTTCCCAATGCTGTCATCTATCTCACGGACTGCATCCCCATATCTGGGAATGGTACAAACATAATGTCAGAATGCATAGGAGCTTGAAACAAACAGCATCCATTTCCTAACTTTCAACAACAACCAGTTCAGCTGGATTTTATTCTAGTAAATTCGGAATCTGGAAACAGACCCATCCTCCTCGCAACCTCCTTAACTGCAAAGGAAGCCTCTGAGAAATCCACACGATTACATTTGCTGTACAAATTTTAAACTTATTCTCTCCATTGGGGTTCGCTCCATTTCCCTGGATCAAGAATTTACCTGAATTTGTCTGAGCTAACAAGGCAGAAGGATCTTTCCAAAGAATACATGGAGCAGCGGAATTACTACTGGCCTTAACCAGCTCAGACACAAATCTGACAAGTGCTTGTTATCTGCCCACCTTCCACCAACCTGCAGTGGCCTGGAGAGGTATATATGTCACGTATCCTGCAGTTTCAGGTCTACTCTCCAGCTTATTGAATTATATCAAATCAATCAGTCTGTCCCAGAAAGCTCCATGTTTTGAAGCACCCCAGTGCCTCACATTGACCATCTTAACCACAATATGCTCAGCAATGTCAACGTTGGAATAGAATCACACCTACTAACACTTACAAGCCCCTCTGACTTGTCCCCAGGAAAGCACTTGATGCATAGACTGGAGCATGAGTCGCATCAACAGCCCAATACAGGAAGAAGTTATGCTTCTTTGCAGTTTGTCGCCTGATAAACTCAATTGCCTCCTGTGGTGTGAAGAGATATCATTAGAAAACAAGCAGGATCAAAACACACTGACTCCAGACCCATTTACAGCCAGCAGAGATTGATCCTCACACTGGACTGAGAATCTTGACTATCCTGAGCAAAAAGTTGGGCTGAAGAGCCTGTTTCCATGCTGTAAACTTCTATGATTCTAAACCTCTAGTATCAAAGAACAAAACAGCACGGGAAACAGGCCCTTCGGCCCAATGAGCCTGCGCCGCCACGCCGATGTTCCCACCTCTACCCACGATCCCCGTCCATGTTTATAGATCAATGGATTAAAAACCAAATTTGAGACAATTTAGAGAGAATTTGTTTTGCCAATTAGCCTAAGAATACATCTTTGGGATGTGGGAGGAAACCGGAGCTCCCGGAGAAAACCCACGCAAACACGGGGAGAATGCGCAAACTCCCACAGACACAGGCCCAAATCCATGTATCTGCACAGCACAGCGATAGTCACTGAGCTGTCGTGTTGCCCATCAAATGGTCCAGGTCAAGCGTACACTAACAATGTGAAGCACTAGGATACTCTCGAAAAAAATCCAAGACCAGCCCTCTCACGACCCATTGCGTGTATGCCCCTCGTTAGACAACAAGGTGGACCAAAGCACCTATAGGATAAGAACAAGTACATCAATATCATCATCTATTTACACACTTCCCAGGGACTCCCAAGGCTCATGATCCCTATTTTAAATCAGTTTTCTATACCCCTCCATTCCCATTCTGTTCATGTGCCCATCTAAGTATTTCTTAAATAACTCCAGAGTACCTGCCTCCACCACTTTACTTGGCAGCGCATTCCATACCCCCACCACCGTGTGTGAAAAAACTCCCTCTAGCATCCAAATTATACCTTACCCCCCTCACCCTAAGCCCGTGACCCCTCGTGCATTTGAGTCCATCCTAGGAAAAAGCTTAACCCTGTTTACTCTACCTATCCCCTTCAAAATCTTGTACAAACTCTATCAGATCTCCTCTAAGTCTACGTCTTTCTAAGGAAAACAGTCCCAATTTGCATAATCTCTCATAATCTTACATAATCTCTTCGTTGGTTACGGGTATGGTTCCGGAGGACTGGAGGATAGTGAATGTGGTCCCATTGTTCAAGAAGGGGAAGAGAGACCTTCCAGGGAATTATAGGCCAGTGAGTCTTACTTCTGTTGTGGGCAAAGTATTGGAGAGAATTATTAGGGATAGGATTTATAGTTATTTAGAGAGAAATGAATTGATTGGGGATAGTCAGCATGGTTTTGTGAAGGGTAGGTCGTGCCTTACTAACCTCATTGAATTTTTTGAAAAAGTGACCAAAGAGGTGGATGGGGGTAAGGCGGTTGATGTGTGGTATATATGGACTTTAGTAAGGTGTTTGATAAGGTGGCCCAAGGAAGATTTCTGCAGAAAATGCAGATGTATGGGATAGAGGGTGATTTAGCTAATTGGATTAGGAATTGGCTAGCAGATAGAAGACAGAGGGTGGTGGTCGATGGGAGACATTCATCGTGGAGTTCGGTGACAAGTGGTGTACCTCAGGGGTCTGTTTTGGGGTCCCTGCTGTTTGTAATTTTTATAAATGATCTGGATGAGGGTATTGAAGGATAGATTAGTAAATTTGCAGATGACACTGAAGTCGGTGGAGTGGTAAATAGTGAAGAGGGGTGTTATAGTCTGCAGAGTGACTTGGACAAGTTGCAGAGCTGGGCCGAGAGGTGGCAAATGGAGTTTAATGTGGAAAAGTGTGAGGTAAGGCACTTTGGCAGGAATAATAAATGTGTAGAGTATAGGGCTAATGGTAGGATTCTTAATAGTGTTGATGAACAGAGGGATCTTGGTGTATTTGTGCATAGATCCCTGAAAGTAGGAGTCAAGTCGATAAGGTTGTTAAGAAGGCATATGGAGTCTTAGCTTTTATTGGTGGGGGATTGAATTTCGGAGCCGCAACATCATGTTGCAACTGTACAAAAATCTAGTGCGGCCGCACTTGGAGTATTGTGTGCAGTTCTGGTCCCCGCATTATAAGAAAGATGTGGAGGCATTGGAGAGGGTACAGAGGAGGTTTACCAGGATGTTGCCTGGTATGGAGGGCAGGTTTTATGAAGAGAGGTTGAGGGATTTGAGGTTGTTTTCGTTAGAAAGGAGGCAGCTAAGAGGGGACCTTATCGAAGCATATAACATATTAGAGGTTTAGATAGGGTGGACAGTGACAGCCTTTTTCCTAGGATGGAGAAAGCTAGCACGAGGGGACACAGCTTTAAATTAAGGGGTGATAGTTATAGCTCGGATATCAGACGTAGGTTCTTTACCCAGAGGGTGGTTAGGGAGTGGAATGCCTTGCCTGCGGCAGTTGTAGATGCGCCAAGTTTGGTGGCGTTTAAGAGGTTAGTTGATAAGTATATGGATGAGATATATTACCACCACCCCTTAATTTAAAGCTATGTCCCCTCGTGCTAGCTTTCTCCATCCTAGGAAAACAGCTATCACTGTCCACCCTATCTAAACCTCTAATCATCTTATATGTTTCAATAAGGTCTCCTCTTAGCCTCCTTCTTTCTAACGAAAACAACCTCAAATCCCTCAGCCTCTCTTCATAAGACCTGCCCTCCATACCAGGCAACATCCTGGTAAACCTCCTCTGTACCCTCTCCAATGCCTCCACATCTTTCTTATAATGCGGGGACCAGAACTGCACACAATACTCCAAGTGCGGCCGCACTAGAGTTTTGTACAGTTGCAACATGACGTTGCGGCTCCGAAATTCAATCCCCTACCAATAAAAGCTAAGACTCCATATGCCTTCTTAACAACCTTATCGACTTGATTGCCAACTTTCAGGGATCTATGCACATATACACCAAGATCCCTCTGTTCATCAACACTATTAAGAGTCCTACCATTAGCCCTATACTCTACACACTTGTTATTCCTGCCAAAGTGAATTACCTCACACTTTTCCACATTAAACTCCATTTGCCACCTCTCGGCCCAGCTCTGCAACTTGTCCAAGTCTCTCTGCAAACTATAACACCCCTCTTCACTATCTACCACTCCTCCGACTTTAGTGTCATCCGCAAATTTACTAATCCATCCTTCAATACCCTCATCCAGATCATTTATAAAAATTACAAACAGCAGGGGCCCCAAAACAGACCCCTGAGGTACACCACTTGTCACCGAACTCCACGATGAATATCTGCCATCAACCACCACCCTCTGTCTTCTATCTGCTAGCCAATTCCTAACCCAATTAGCTAAATCACCCTCTATCCCATACATCTGCATTTTCTGCAGAAGCCTTCCATGGGCCACCTTATCAAACGCCTTACTAAAGTCCATATATACCACATCAACCGCCTTACCCCCATCCACCTCTTTGGTCACTTTTTCAAAAAACTCAATAAGGTTAGTAAGGCACGACCTACCCTTCACAAAACCATGCTGACTATCCCCAATCAATTCATTTCTCTATAAATAACTATAAATCCTATCCCTAATAATTCTCTCCAATACTTTGCCCACAACAGAAGTAAGACTCACCGGCCTATAATTCCCTGGAAAGTCTCTCTTCCCCTTCTTGAACAATGGGACCACATTCGCTATCCTCCAGTCTTCCGGCACTATACCCGTAACCAACGACGACCTGAAGATCAGAGCCAGAGGCTCTGCAATCGCCTCTCTCGCCTCCCAGAGAATCCTAGGGTAAATCATTTATCAGGATTGAATTCCATCTGCCATCTGTCTGCCCAAGCTACCAGCCTATCTATGTCCTGCTGCATCGCCTGACAATGCTCCTCACTATCTGCAAATCCAGCTATCTTTGTATCATCTGCAAACTTGCTGATCACTCCACTTACTCCCTCTTCCAAGTCATTTATATATATTACAAATAGAAGAGGTCCCAGTGCCGAGCCCTGCGGCACACCACTAGTGACCGACCTCCAGCTAGAGAAACACCCTTCCACTATTACTCTCTGTCTCCTATTACCAAGCCAGTTACTTACCCATCTTGCTACCTGTCCTTGTATCCCATTTGCCTTGACCTTCTCGACTAACCTCCCATAAGGGACTTTGTCAAACGCCTTACTAAAATCCAAACAGACAATATCCTGGTGGAATTTAGTTTGTGATGTGTTAGTGAGGCGATCAGATGGTGTGAAAGATTCTGTGTCAGTGTGAGTCTTTCCTTCAGACACAGCAACAAGTCAGGACAAAGGTCAACATAAAATGTCACTGTTTCTTCCCAGCCTGTCCAAAACTGATCAAGACAAAAAGATTGAAAGAGATTAGAAATCCAACCTACCCAGCTATTCACTAAATAATATGATTATTTCGAGCGAATACACCCGTGGGTATAAGGTCAATCAGGATGTTTGTTTGGCAGAACTATTTAGGGATATGAAAGTAACACTAGGCATATCAAAAACACGAGCTCCCATCAACCTCAACCTGCGAGGAGCGTGTGGAGAGGAGGCCTGGGAATACACCCATCCTCATCAACAGCACTTCAAAGGACCCAACTCATACTCATGTGCTCCCCCAACGTATGCACATATGACACACACACAGACGCGCACACTCACACAAACGCGCATACATGCATACGCACGCACACACGCATGCACACACACACATGCACGCACACAGGAGCACATGCAAGCGCACACAGGGGCACACACATGCGCAGACATACACACATGCTCACGCACCCATGCACACATACATGTGTGCACACATGCACACACACACACACACACGCACATGCAAACACATGTGCACATACACACACACACATGCACATGCAAACACACACACACGCACAGACACATGCAAACAGGGTACTATGAATATTTCTGCATCTCCAGCTCTGAAAACAACAACTAACCTGCATGTTAGAGTCAGACGAGGATAACCAGAAACTGGTGATGTGGCTGAGTTACCTGTAAATAGATCTGAGTGAGGTTGGACTCTCCAGTTTTTAAGTCAATCCAAAACTCTTCGTAATACCTGTAAGAGAACCACAGAGAGTTATCCTCAGTTAAAATTGGCTTCTGCATTGAATCGAAAATAGATATGTGAAGAGAAATGTAGGTCCCATACAGTTAGAATCAGGTGAATTTATAATAGGCAAAAAAGAGATGGCAGACTGGCTAAACAAATACTTTGGATCTGTTTTCACTAAGAAAAATACAAATAACCTTCCAGAAATATCAGGGGACAGAGGGTCCAACATGAAGGAAGAACTGAAGGAAATCCTTATTAGTCAGGAAATTACATTGGAGGAATTGCTGGGATTAAACCCAATAAGTTCCCAGGGCCTGATACTCTGCATCCGAGAGGACTCAAGGAACTGGCCCTAGAAATATGGATACTAATTGGTGATCACTGTCTAGCATTTGATAGACTCTGGAAGTGTTCCAGTGGATTGAAGAGTAGCTAATGTGACCCCACTTTTTAAAAAAGGAAGGAGAGAAAACGGGGAATTATTGACTGGTTAGCCTGACAATGGTGATGGGGAAAATGGAGTCAATTATTACGGAGGCAATAATTGAGCATTTGGAAAGTACTGAAAAGATTGATCCAAGTTAGCATGGATTCACTAAAGGGAAATGATACTCGACAAAGCTTCTGGAATTTTTTGAGGATGTGATCAGTTGAGTGGATAAGGGTGAATCTGTGGATGTTGTGTATCTGGACTTTCGAAAGGCTTTTGATAAAATCCCACACAAGTGATTAGTGAGCAAAATTAAAGCTCATGGTATGGGGGCGTAATGTACTGATGTGAACAGAGAACAGACTGGCAGACAGGGAGCAGCGTGTGAGAATAAACAGAGTTCAGTGATGTGGAAACACTTCAGAAATTGGGATTGTTCTCCTCACAGCAGAGAAGGTTAAAGGGAAATTTTATAGAAGTATTCAAATTACCCAGGAATAAGTGGGAGAAACTGTTTCCTTTGGTAACAGGTTTGGCAAAAGATTTTTTTAAGTTTATGTAGGCTTACATTAACACTGAAAATCCTCTAGTTGCCACACTCTGGCACTTGTTTGGGTACAAAGAGGCAGAATTTAGCATGGCCAATGCATCTACCCAGCACGTCTTTCAGACTGTAGGAGGAAATTGGAGTACCTGGAGGAAACCCACACTGTGCCGCATAGAATAGCAAAAGAATAGAGGGGAAGTAAGAAGAAATTTCTTGCTAAGACCTGATAGAATAGTGGAATCAGATGCTGCAGGTACTTTCAAAAGGCAACTGGATAAATACTTAAAGAGGACAAATCTTCAGGATTATGGAGAAACAGCGGGGGGAGGGGGACTAAATTGGACAGTTTACAAACAGCTAGCATCAGTGTTATGGGACAAACAGCCTCATTCTGTGCTGTAAGATTCTATGGAGTTTATTTTAACTACAAAAACAAGAGGGGGCCGGGTCAGATGGGGTGATAAAGTTTCAAATTTCAAATCCAATCCTACCATTTCTCACCGATTTTAAAAGGTGGCACTTAAAGTGGGTGACCAACCTATTCTGAAAGCAGACTGGCCATTTAAATATTAGTGGGGCTGTGCATCTTTGCAGCTTGTCTTCCAGGTTAAACCCCGGCCAGCAGATTTCTCTAGTCTCAGGAGATGAGGGCTGTTTTGAGGAAATGGAAATTTGCAGCATTGCTTATGGGCCATGAGGAATAGGAGCACATCCTCCATCCAACATTCTTCCTTGTCTGTCTTTGGAATTCCCAGGTCCAAAGAACCTCCTTCATGATTGGACATCATTCCTGTCAGATTGATGACAGGCATCAACTTTCCTCTATCCTAACTGTGGGATTAGGAACCTGGGGTTAGGAGCAGAAGTAGGTAACTCAGCCCTTTGAGCCTGCTCTGTCATTCAACCAGATCATGGCTAAGCTCCCCTTGGTCTCAAATCTACATCCCCATTTGTTCCCTTTATCCCTTTAATCTTTATTTTATTAGAAATGTATCTATCTCCTCCTTGAAACCATTCAATGATTCACACTCCACTGCACTATGGGGAAGTGAGTTGCACAAACTCACCACCCGCTGTGAGAAGTAGTTCCTTCTCATCTCAGTTTTAAATCTACTGCCTCTCAATCTATACCTGTGACCTCTTAGTGAGCACCTTTGCCAAGATTTAGATTTCCTCCTCCCCGCACCACACCTTATTAATTTAGCTGCACAGGGCACCATGCTGATTAACCAGGCTCCCAGCTGGGAAACTGCTTGAAAAATAAGATGTATTGAGTGAAATCAACACTTTTCCCTCTCCACTCAAAACTGCCACATTTATTCCCTTCCATGCTTTGTCAGGCTGCATACTCCCATTCCCTGTCCCCTTCCTGCAAATCTTTTGCCCTAATTCTTGCTCCCTCTCTTCCTGTTTTATCTATTTTACCTGCCAACCATCTCTGAGTTGTTGTAGATGGGAATGTTGGGTCTGTCCTTGTTGTTGTATGGTCCAAAGTGACAGTTTGGAGCCCCGAACCATTCATCAAATCCATGCTTGAGGGGGTGGAATTGGGCTCGATGCCCCATGTGCCTATGGAGGAAGGAAAAGAAGATTCAGACTGCAAATGTTTGCAAATTAAAACATTAATCACAGTGGGAAGCCTCAGGTGGATGATCTCATGGCAACAGGTCTAGCCCTGGATTACTTCTGGATATATTGAACTTTTAAGTGAGGCATGTATTTTTTAAAAAAAGGATATCAAAGCAAAAACAGGCTGAGTCTGTGAAGTAACGACTTGCTGGAAAATTCCATTTTGGATTATTCTTGAGCAACTGGTCCTGAGAGAATAGAATGTCACACGTTTTCCAATTAGAGTCAAAGGAAGAAATGTAATGTAAAAACTGAACTGTTATCTCCTGTGGTTGCACAGATAATAAAGGCTGATCACCATCTCAGCAGAAACCATCTCCTGTGAGTTATATCCCAGACCGTGCACATGATGGGAGGTTAGAGGAAAGTAGTCCTGGGTGAAAAACGTGTTTGTGCTTTTCTCCTCGCAGGAATACACAAGGAAAAGGTTGGAAACTAACCTCCAGCCTAGTTTCTGTGTGTTAGTTTGGGGTTCTAGATTTACTGTGATAGCGTGCGATGTGAAGGTCACAACCGAAGAACATCCAGGAACTATCCCTGCGATCATAGGTAAAAAAGTCTCTCTCTGTGATTGTTGGATGCAATCTGCAAGTCAGCAAAGCTACAGTTGAAATGGAAACGGGACAAGTCTTCCAGCAAACCTGCAGAATTGAGAACCTCTGAACTGACTGCTCAGCTGTCAAAGTCAGTGCTAATTTCCCATTTCACCTTCCGCACAGTAAAGCCAAAGACTGATTCATATAACTTTTAAACTTTTATTTCTAGACTCATTTTTAATCCATGGGTATTGCATTTTTTTATTGCATTTCAGTAATTAATAAACTTAAAGCCTGGTTAAATGGACTCCTTTAAAAACATAAATAGATTTAGACAGGGAAAAGGTAAGAGATTCTTTTTAAATCAACCTTATTGTGACCAGCTAAGGGATTTGGATAATTTAGGGTACTTTGTCCATAATCATAACAGATTAGGAAACCTCACCTGGACCAGTCCTAACAATGAGTTACAAATTGACTAGATTTTCTAAAAGGTGTACAGAGAAATGAACCTAATGCTCAGTATACTGTGTTCATGCTCTCTGATCTAAGGCCTCTGATTGTCTGGCCTTCCTGCACTGTGTTTTGTGTGATGGGAGACAGCGTGCTTTTTGCTGGTGGCAGGATCTTCTGGTCTCGACCCTATTGATGGGATTTCCCACTGGTAGGAAAACCAGGCTGGGTACACCATTGGTGGGACCAGAAGATCCGGCCCTGGTATCGTTAACACACAGATGTAATACCTGAAATCCATCAATCTGTGGGTAAAGCTTCAGCTACTTCCCTAGTATAGTGTGGCTGAAAGGTCAAACACAGAATCAAACTGGTTAAAATAAGGGAAGTAAAGGAGCTATTATTCTATTGAGTAAATACCATAGGTTACCAAATAATGGGAAGGACACAGAGAGGCACATTTACTGGAAGATTATCCAAGAACAAGGGAACAGTCATTGAATACTGAGTAGCCCTCAAAAATTAGATAGTCAGTCAGACAATGGGTTTGTTCCCTGGGGTTGTTGGAAAGTTAGTGGGAGTTGTGTACAGACCATCAAACAGTAGTACTGAGGTTGGGGATGGCATTAAGCAGGAAATTAGAGATGCATGCAAAAAGGATACTGCAGTAATTATGGGTAACTTCATATTAATTGGGCTGAAATTGGTAGCAATGGATTGAAGAGGATTTCTTGGAATGTACAAGGGATGGTTTTCTCCACCAAATTTCAATCAACTAAAGAGAGGCCATCCTAGACTGGGTAGTACAAAATACAAAGAACAAAGAACAAAACAGCACGGGAAACAGGCCCTTCGGCCCAACGAGCCCGCGCCGCCACCCTGTTGTTCCCACCTCTTTCCATGATCCCTGTCTATGTTTATAGATCTATGGATTAAAAACCAAATTTGAGACAATTTAGGGAGAATTTGTTTTGCCACTTAGCCTAAGAGCACATCTTTGGGATGTGGGAGGAAACCGGAGCACCTGGAGAAAACCCAAGCAAGCACAGGGAGAATGCGCAAACTCCCACAGACACAGGCCCAAATCCATGTATCTGCACAGCACAGCGATAGTCACTGAGCTGTCGTGTTGCCCATCAAATGGTCCAAGTCCACCATACGCTAACGACGTGAAGCACTAGGATACTCTCAAAAAATCCAAGAGCAGCCCTCTCACGACCCATCGCGTGCATGCCCCTTGTTAGACAACAAGGTGGACCAAAGCACCTGTAGGATAAAAACAAGTACATCAATATCATCATCTATTTACACACTTCCCAGGGACTCCCAAGGCTCATGATCCCTATTTTAAATCAGTTTTCTATACCCCTCCATTCCCATTAGAGGACACAGGTTTAAGGTGCTGGGGTGCAAGTAGAGGAGATGTTAGAGGTAAGTTTTTCACTCAGAGAGTGATGAGTGAATGGAATCGGTTGCCATCAATGGTGGTAGAGGCGAATTCGCTGGGGTCTTTTAAGAGACTTCTGGATGAGTACATGGGATGTAATGGGATTGGGAGTTACAGATAGGTCTATGGCCTGGTAAGTATAGAAATGATCGGCACAACTTGTGGGCCGAAGGGCCTGTTTGTGCTGTAGTGTTCTATGTTCTGTTCATATGCCCATCTAAGTATCTCTTAAATAACTCCAGAGTGCCTGCCTCCACCACTTTATTTGGCAGCGCATTCCATACTCCCATCACCCTGTGTGAAAAAACTCCCTCTAGCATCCAAATTATACCTTACCTCCCCCCTCACTCTAAGCCCGTGACCCCTCGTGCTATTTGAGTCCATCCTAGGAAAAAGCTTAACCCTGTTTACTCTATCTATATCCCTCATAATCTTGTACACCCCTATTAGATCTCCTCTAAGTCTACGTCATTCTAAGGAAAACAGCCCCAATTTGCCTAACTTCTCCTCGTAACTCAGATCTTCCATACCAGGCAGCATCCTGGTAAACATCCTCTGCACTCTCTCCAGAGTCTCCACATCCTTCCGGTAGTAAGGCGACCAGAACTGGACGCAGTATTCCAAATGAGGTCTAACTAACATTTTATACAACTGCAACATTAAAGGCCAGCTCTTGTACTCTATACCCCTTCCTATAAAGGCTAGCATAATATACGCTTTCTTCACAACATTCTCCACCTGCTGTGCCACCTTCAGAGACTCGTGCACCTGCACCCCCATGTCCCTCTGCGTTTCTATACTCTTAATAGGTCTACCCTTTATCATATACCTCCTCCCTACATTCTTTCTCCCGAAATGCATCAGCTCGCATTTATCAGGATTGAATTCCATCTGTAGTGTGTAATGAGACAGGATTAATCAGCAGCCCTGAGATGCAAGATCCTTTGGGGAACAGTGACCATAGTATGGTAGAATTCTTCATTAAAATGGAGAGCGACGTAGATAAGTTTGAGACTACAGTCCTGAATTTGAGAAAAGCTAACTTTAATGAGATGTATGAGATGTGCATTGGCTAGGATAAACTGGAAAAGGACATTTAAGGGGTTGACAGTGGAAAGGCAATGATGGACATTTGAAGAACACATGGATGAACTTCTATAGATCCCTGTGTTGTGTAAGAGTAAAACAGGGAACGTGGTTCAGCCATGGCTAACGAGGGAAATCACAGAAAGTATTAAAACCGGAGAGGAGGCATGTAAATTGGCGAGAAAAAGTAGCAAACCCGAGGACTGAGAGAAATTTAAAATTCAGAGGAGGACGAAGAGTTTAATTCAGAAGGAGAAAGTAGAATATGGGAGCAAGGCTGCAGAAAACATAAAAATTGACTGCAAACCCTTTGATAGCTATGTGAAGATGAAAACGCTTGTGAAGACAAATATAGGTCCCTTACAGTTAGAATCAGGTTAATTAACAATAGTGATAAAGAGATGGCAACTGAACAAATGCTTGACAGAGAGTGGGAATAAATGGGTTCTTTTCATTGTAGCAGGCAGTGATTAGTGAGGTCCCACAGGGTTCAGCGCTGAGACCCCAGCTATTCACAATACACATTAATGATTTGGACAAAGGAATTGAATGCAAAATCTCCAAATTTACCGACGACACAAAATTAGATGGCAGTGTGTGCTGTGAGCAAGATGCAGGATGACTTGGACAGGCTGACTGTGTGGGCAAATACTTGGCAAATGCAGTATGATGTGGATAATTGTGAGGTTATCCACTTTGGTGGCAAAAACAGGGAGGAAGATTATTATCTGAATGGTGGCAGTTTAGGAAAAGGGAAAGTGCAATGTGACCTAGATGTCATGGTAGAACAGTTGCTGAAGATTGGTATGCAGGTACAGTAGGTGGTGAGGAAAGCTAATGGCATGCTGGCCTTCATAGCACGAGGATTTGAGTATTGGAATAAGGATGTCTTGCTGCAGTTATACAGGGTCTTGGTGAGGCCACATCTTGAGTATTGTGTGCAGTTTTGGTCTCCTAGTCTGAGGAGGGACATTCTTGCTATTGAGGGAATCCCGCGAAGGTTTACCAGACTGATTCCTGGAATGGCAGCATTGACATGAACAGATATTCAATTGACAGGACTTGTACTCACTGGAATTTAGAAGAATGAGAGGGGATCACATAGAAACATACTAAATCCCGATGGGTTTGGACAAGCTAAATATGGGACGAATGTTCCCGATGTTGGGGAACTAGGGCTCATAGTCTTGAGAATAAAGGGTCACAGTCTGAGAATAAGGGGTAAACCATTCAGGACTGAAATGAGGAAGAACTTCTTCATTCAGAGTTGTGAACCCTGTGGAATTCTCTCCCACAGAAAGCTGTTGGGGCCTGTTGAGGCTAAAGGGATCAAGGGTAATGGGAGAAAGCGGGAGTGTGATACTAAAAGTGCATGATCAGCCAAGATCATACTGAATGATGGTACAGGCTTGAAAGGCTGAATGGCCTACTCCTGCATCTATTGTCTATGTTTTTATGAAAAGCATCCTGAATGACTAAAGATCTGAAATTCAAATAAGACAAAAAGAAGAAAGCCTATGGTCAGGATGCATGATACATTAGAGAACCAAGCTGAATAAACAAAGTATGGTAAAGGTATAAGAGAAGGAATATGAGGGTCAAAGGGTGTTACACAGAATCCCTGCAGTGCAGGAGGGCATTAGGCCATCGAGTCTTCACCGACTCTCTGACAGAGCATCTTTAACCACGTCCACCTCCCGGCCTATCCCCATAATCCCATACATTTATCTCACTAACCTCCCAACCTATATGTCCTGGGACACTAAGGGCAATTTAGCATGGCCAATCCATCTAATCTACATATCTTTAGACTGTGAGAAGAAACTGGAGCAGCCAGAGGAAACTCACACAGTCACAGGGAGAATGTGCAGTCTCCACACAGACAGTCACCCAAGGTTGGAATTGAACCTGGGTCCCTGGCGCTATGAGGGAGCAGTGCTAACCATGAGGTTTATAAGACTGGGTGGTTTGATTGTTAAGAGATATTTGGGAATATTCTGTTCTGCGATTTAAGGTATATATTGCCTACAAATATAAGGTTGAGTCAATGTTTCTTTTAGTTTTTTGTTACAGTAAAAGTCATAAAATATAAAATCTGGCATCGTCCTTTCAGCTATTAATTGGAAGTTTGATTTTCCTTTTAAAAATTGGCTGCTAAGGATTGTAACACAAAAGAGATAATGAGAATAGATTAGCAGCTAATTAAAAGGAATGTAGTCATGGAACAGTGGCTCTGATTAATGACCAAAAAGGAGATCTCTTGTCACAGAGGACAAGGTGAGTACTCTGTAAATGTCTTCACCAGAGATATAGCAGGAATAGAGGAGGCAGTCAGGATCAATATTGGATAGGATTAAAATAAATAGAGGAGGTACTAAAAAGGTTTGCAATCCTGAAAGTAGAATGTTCACCTTGTCTGAAAGGGATGCATTCTAATAACTGGGTGAAAATTGCAGTGGCTCTGGCCACAACTCTTCTTAGATATTGCAGTGGCACTAGAGAACTGGAAGGTTATGAAATTGTTATTCAAAAAAAGGAAAATGAATCGTGTGACCTGATCCAACAGCAAGCCTAAGCGCTTTGATTATCCATCTGAAACTGTAACTCCAGGCCAGTCAACCCAGCATCATAGTGAAGGGTTTTGAGAAGGCGAATGATTGATGGTGTGTAAATGTAGTTTCAGAAGCTGTTTGACAAATTATCACGTAAGATTTGTTAGCAAACTTAAGTCCATAAAAATAGAATGTCAGTTGCAGCATGGAAACGAAATTGGCAAGGGATGGAAAGCATAATGTAGTGGCGAAAGACTGTTTCACAGACTGAAGGCAGGAATACAGAGGCCTTCCATAGAGGGTAGTATTAAGACCATGAGGATTATGTATCAATCACCTTCACTATCCCTGGGTAAAGTTTTGGAACTCCCTTCATTACAGCCCCGTGGGTGTAACTACACTACATGGATTGCAGCAGTACAAGAATGGATTCATACCACCGTTTCCAGTGCTGTTAGGGAGCAGCCACAAAGCCTGGCCCAGCCAGAAGTGCTCACATCCCATGAAAGAATTTTTTAAGTTCTAGACAATACAGTTCAGGATGGATGTCAAAGTGTTGGACATGGTGTAGAAGAGATTTAGTTGTCTGATTTCATGGATGAGGGACTTCAGTAACATGGAGAAATTGGAATGGGGTTGTTCTCTAGGGAGCAGAGGAAGTTAGGGGGTGAATTATTATCATGACAGGTTTTGAAAGACTAAGTAAGGATTTAAAAAATGTTTCCAATGGCAGCAGAATTACTATAACCAAGGGCACAGATTTCAGATAATTGGAAAAATAAGAGACAGAAGGAAACCCCTTTTTTAAGCAGCGATAATCTGGAAGGGCTGTGGTAGCAGATTCAATAGTCATTTTCAAAGAGAATTTGATAAATATTGGAGTGAGCTAATAGGATAGCTCTTTCAAAGGGTTAGCACAGGCACAATGGGCTGAATAGCAACCTGTCATTGTGTGACTCTTAGTTAATATTTATACTTAATCTCGCAAATACTTCACAAAAAACACTGTTGATTTGAAATGAACGAACCACTTTCCAATGATCTTGCTGGAATATCCTCCCTTCTGCAGTAGTTCGGGCAAAAGGATCTCTGAAGCGGAAATTCCTCCCACTATCTCCTGTGGTGTATATGCTGCAGAGACAGGAAGGGAGTGGTGTTACTTACATGCAAGGCTGGGTACGCTCACTTGAATTGCTGGGGAGGGACGTGTTTCACATATTATCGTCTACAGAAGCAGTTTTGGTCATTTAAAGTTTCAGAAACATGTCTCATTGGCTTTCGACATTTGAGGAGAAGGTCTGACCCTATTCTTTGGAGTGGTAAGGTAACTTTTAGGGGCAGTTAGGTATCCTTCGGGAGTGATCAGCTAATATTTTTCTGAGGTCAGGTGAATACTTTTAGGACTATAAACAGCAAACAGCAATGTGTGTAAAAAATGAATAAGATCCGTGGAACTGTCAAGCTGGCATGATATTTAAATCTCTGTCTCTTATGTTATTTCTCCAGCAGAGTGACAATGCTCTTTGGCTGTTGCAGGCAAGATTTGCATTGGGCAGTCAGTGCTTCCAGAGAGTGCTTTGTGGAAGAGCTGCTGTCGAGGGACATTTATCCCCGACAACAATACCTGTGGGAGGTGCACCTGGCTGCAGCTCCTGGGAGATCAGGTTAGGGGGCTGGGGCTCAGGCTGGGGCTGGGAAATGGAGCTGGGGACTGGAAAGGGGGCTGGGGCTAGGGAACGCAGCTGGGAATGGGATCGGGACTGGGAATGGGGCCGGGACTGGGAATGGAGAATGGGGCCAGGGCAGGGAATGGGACCGAGGGCAGGGAATGGGGAACGGGACCGGGGACTGGGAATGGAGAATGGGGCTGGGAATGGAGTTGGATGCATGATGCACTCAGGATCATCTGGAACACTGAGCACTTAATAGATAAGAGTTTTAGTGACATGGTTACACATAAGCTGCAGGCAGATGACCATTCAGGTGAAAGCAGCAGCAGCCAGGTCTATGGCACTACAATTGGCTCTGGGGCATAGTAGGAAAGGGTAAAGCTAAACAGACCGTAATGATAAGAGACTCGATAGAGGGACAGACAGGAATCATTGAAAAACTATAGTGCAAACAGTCCCTTCGACCCATAAGTTGCGCTGATCTTATCTCTACCTACTAGGCTTACCTATAACCCTCAATCCTATTAAGTCCCATGTACTTATCCAGAAGTCTCTTAAAAGACCTTAACGAATTTGCCTCCACCACCACTGATGGCAGTCGATTCCATACACCCACCACCCTGAGTGAAAAAATTACCCCAGACATCTCCTCTGTACCTGCCCCCCAGTACCTTAAACCTGTGTCCTCTTGTGGCAGCCATTTCAACCCTGGGAAATAGCCTCAGAGTCTACCTGATTAATACCTTTCATTATCTTATACACCTCTAACAGGTCCCCTCTCATCCTTCATCTCTCTAAAGAGAAAAGATCGAGTTCTCTCAACCTATCCTCATAAGGCATGCCACACAATTCAGGCAACATCCTTGTAAATCTCCTCTGCACCCTTCCAATAGCTTCCATGTCCTTCCTCTAAAGCAAACAGAACTGTGCACAGTACTCCAAGTGGGGTCTGACCAAGGTCTTATAAAGCTGCAGCATTATCTCCCGTCTCCTAAATTCAATTCCTCGACTGATGAAGGCCAGTACACCATACGCCTTCTTAACCATATCATAGAACATAGAACATTACAGCGCAGAACAGGCCCTTCGGCCTTCGATGTTGCGCCGACCAATTAGGAACAAGCAATGACCCTCTAACCTAAACCATTCCCCTTTCATCCATAAACTTATCTACTAACCTCTTAAACGCCACCAAACTTGGCGCATCTACAACTGATGCAGGCAAGGCATTCCATATCCTTACCACCCTCTGGGTAAAGAACCTACCTCTGACATCTGTCCTAAAACCACCACCCCTTAATTTAAAGCTATGTCCCCTCGTGCTAGCTTTCTCCATCCTAGGAAAACAGCTATCACTGTCCACCCTATCTAAACCTCTAATCATCTTATATGTTTCAATAAGGTCTCCTCTTAGCCTCCTTCTTTCTAACGAAAACAACCTCAAATCCCTCAGCCTCTCTTCATAAGACCTGCCCTCCATACCAGGCAACATCCTGGTAAACCTCCTCTGTACCCTCTCCAATGCCTCCACATCTTTCTTATAATGCGGGGACCAGAACTGCACACAATACTCCAAGTGCGGCCGCACTAGAGTTTTGTACAGTTGCAACATGACGTTGCGGCTCCGAAATTCAATCCCCCTACCAATAAAAGCTAAGACTCCGTATGCCTTCTTAACAACCTTATCGACTTGATTGCCAACTTTCAGGGATCTATGCACATATACACCAAGATCCCTCTGTTCTTCAACACTATTAAGAGTCCTACCATTAGCCCTATACTCTACACACTTGTTATTACTGCCAAAGTGAATTACCTCACACTTTTCCACATTAAACTCCATTTGCCACCTCTCGGCCCAGCTCTGCAACTTGTCCAAGTCTCTCTGCAAACTATAACACCCCTCTTCACTATCTACCACTCCTCCAACTTTGGTGTCATCCGCAAATTTACTAATCCATCCTTCAATACCCTCATCCAGATCATTTATAAAAATTACAGCGCAGTACAGGCCCTTCGGCCCTCGATGTTGCGCCGGCCAGTGGACCCTCTAACCTAAACTATTCCAATATCATCCATATGCCTATCCACCAATATCCTCTACCTGTGAAGCCGATTTAAGAGTCCTATGAACCTGGACCCCAAGATCCTTCTGATCTTCCACACTGCCAAAAGTCTTATCCTTAATATTAAATTCCTTCATCCCATTTGACCTGCCAAAATGTAGCACTACACATTTATCCAGGTTGAAGTCCATCTGCCACTTCTCTGTTCAGTCTTGCATCCTATCAATGTCACGCTGCAACTTCCGACATCCCTCCAAACTATCCACAACATTTCCGACCTTTGTGTCATCGGCAAACTTACCAACCCATCCCTTCACTTCCTCATCCAGGTCATTTATAAAAATCACAAACAGCAAGGGTCCCAGAACAGATCCCTGGGGCACACCACTGATGACTGACCGCTATGCAAAAAAAGACCCATCCACAACCACTCTCTGCCTTCTGTGGACAAGTCAGTTTTGGATCAACAAAGTAATGTCTCCTTGGATCCCATATCTCCTCATTTTCTCAATAAGTCTTGCATGGGGAACTTTATTGAATGTCTTGCTGAAGTCCATATAAACCACAGCTATTGCTCTTCCTTCGTCAATATGTTTAATCACATTTTCAAAAAACGCAACCGGGCTCGTAAGACACGACCTGCCCTTGACAAAGCCGTGCTGACTACTTTTGATCATACTAAACTTCTCAAAATGTTCATAAATCATGTCTCTCAGGATCCTCTCCATCAACTTACCAACCACTGAGGTTAGACTCACCAGTCGATAATTTCCTGGGCTACTCTATTCCCTTTCTTGAATAAAGGAACCACATCTGCAATCCTCCAATTCTCTGGAACTCCTCCCATCTCAATCGATAACGGAAAGATCATCGCCAGTGGAGATTCTGTGGCTGCAAATGGGAGTCCAGGATGGCGTGTTGCCTCCCAGGTGCCAGGGTCAAGAATATCTTGGAGTGGCTGCAGAACATTCTTAAGCAGGAAGGGTGAGCAGCCAAAAATCGTTGTGTACTTCACACAGATGATGTAAATAGAAATAGGGGTGAAGTCCTGAGCAGTGATTATTAAGAGCTAGAAAAAAAGGTTAAGAAGCAGGATCTTAAGGATGGTAATCTCTGGATTACTTCCGGTGCCATGTGCTAGTGAGGCTACGAGTAGGAGAATACGGCAGATCAATGCATGTCTAAAGAATCAGTAGGCAGGGATTCAGATTCTTGGATCATTGGGATTTTTTCTGGGACAGAGGTGATCTGTTTAAGAGGGATGGGTTGCGTCAGATAGTGTCTCACACACTCTGATAGTATATAACTTACACATACCCATGTTGCTCTTTCTCATTTACACAAACAATTCCTTTCTGCACACTCTCTCTGACACATGCATCCAGGCTGACTCTCTCCTCACACAAACTCTCACAACCAGGCTCATGTTTTATCATACAAGTTTGCTCACATGTGTGGGCTTATGCGCACATAACACATACCTCCACCCTCCTCCATCCCCTCCTTCTCCAATTGCCTGTAACATTTCTGTATGCTGCACTGTGGACTGATACGTACCATTTCGAGCATGGGCATTTGTGGTGTAGAAACCGTTTCTGATTGGGAGACGGCCAGTTAGTAATGCAGCACGGGCTACGGAGTGAGGAGAAACAAGAACAGTACTTCATTCAATTTACATTCGTTTTAAAAATAATTGTTGACAGTGCATTTGAAACAGCAGAGAAGTCAGCAATCCTCATCACTTTGAACTAATGAAACATCTGTACTATTGCAAGGTACATGATGCTGCCGGGTACAGAATTCCTGCGTGGAATTGTGGACTCAGTAAAGTTTTACAACACCAATTTTAAATCCAACCAATTTATTTGATAGTAAATCCGCGAGCTTTCGATGCTATGCGCCTTCGTCAGGCAAATGCAGTGTTCTGATCTGCAGAGGCACTCATATCCACACAGACTGTTACAGATTGCTGATTGGAATGCGAATCCTTACATCTAACCTGCTATTCAAGTGTTAAAGTGGCTAACAATGTGTGTGAAGGGAATCCTGAGCATTGGTTAGAGAATTGTGTATTTTCTCCAGACAGCACAGTAAGTGAGGTTTTCTGCTAATCCAGGCAAGTTAGGGGGGTTACAGATAGTGTGACATGAAGCCAAGATCCCTGTTAAGACCGTCCTCATGTGTGCGGAACTTGGCTATCAGTCTCTGCTCAGCAACTCTGCACTGTCGTGTGTCACGAAGGCCCCCTTGAAGAATATTTACCTGCAGGTCGGAGGCCGAATGCCCATGACTGCTGAAGTGTTCGCCCACAGGAAGGGAACTGTTTTGCCTGGTGATTGTTGAGCGATGCTCATTCATCCGCTGTCGTAGTGTCTGCATGATCTCCCCAATGTACCGTGCTTCGGGACATCCTTTCTTGCAATGTATTAGGTAGACAACGTTGGCCGAGTTGCAAGAGTATGTACCGTGTACCTGGTGAATGGTATCCTCACGTTTGATGATGTCGTCCATGTCTATGATCCGGCATGTCTTGAAGAGGTTGCTGTGGCAGGGTTGTGTGGTATTGTGGTCACTGTTCTCCTGAAGGTTGGGTAGTTTGCTGCGAACAATGATCTGTTTGAGGTTGTGCGGTTGTCTGAAAGCAAGAAGTGGGGTGGTGGGGATGGCCCTAGCGAGATGTTCATCGTCATCAATGATATGTTGAAGACTCCGGAGAAGATGTTGTAGCTTCTCCGCTCCGGGGAAGTACTGGACAACAAAGGGTACTCTGTCCACCGTGTCCCGTGTTTGTCTTCTGAGGAGGTCAGTGCGGTTTATCGCTGTGGCACGTTGGAACTGTCGATTGATGAGTCAAGCGCCATATCCTTTTCTCACGAGGGCATCCTTCAGCGTCTGGAGGTGTCTGTCACGATCCTCCTCATCTGAGCAAATTCTGTGTACACGGAGGGCTTGTCCATAGGGAATGGCTTCTTTAACGTGTCTAGGGTGGAAGCTGGAGAAGTGGAGCATTGTGAAGTTGTCTGTCGGTTTGCGGTACAGTGAGGTGCTGAGGTGACCGTCCTTGATGGAGATGCGTGTGTCCAAGAATGCAACTGATTCTGGAGAATAGTCCATGGTGAGTCTGATGGTGGGATGGAACTTGTTGATATCATCATACAGTTGTTTCAATGATTGTTCACCATGAGTCCAAAGGAAAAAGATGTCATCAATGTATCTAGTATATAACCTTGGTTGAAGATCTCGTGTAGTGAAGAAGTCTTGTTCAAACCTGTGCATGAAGATGTTGGCATACTGAGGTGCAAATTTGGTCCCCATGGCTGTTCCATGTGTCTGGATGAAAAGCTGATTGTTGAAGGTGAAGACATTGTGGTCCAAGATGAAGCGGATGAGTTGTAAAATTGCATCCGGAGACTGGCAGTTGTTGGCATTGAGTACTGAGGCAGTTGCAGCAATACCATCATCGTGGGGGATGTTGGTGTAGAGTGCCGAGACATCCATTGTGACAAGGAGTGTCCCTGGTTCAACTGCTCCATGCGTGTTGAGTACTTCCTCACCTCACTGTACCGAAAACCGACAGACAACCTCACAATGCTCCACTTCTCCAGCTTCCACCCTAGACACGTTAAAGAAGCCATTCCCTATGGACAAGCCCTCCGTATACACAGAATTTGCTCAGATGAGGAGGATCGTGACAGGCACCTCCAGACGCTGAAGGATGCCCTCGTGAGAACAGGATATGGCACTCGACTCATCAATCGACAGTTCCAACGTGCCACAGCGATAAACCGCACTGACCTCCTCAGAAGACGAACACGGGACAAGGTGGACAGAGTACCCTTTGTTGTCCAGTACTTTCCCGGAGCGGAGAAGCTACAACATCTTCTCCGGAGTCTTCAACATGTCACTGATGACGATGAACATCTCGCCAGGGCCATCCCCACCCCCCCACTTCTTGCTTTCAGACAACTGCACAACCTTAAACAGATCATTGTTCGCAGCAAACTACCCAACCTTCAGGAGGACAGTGACCACAATACCACACAACCCTGCCACAGCAACCTCTGCAAGACATGCCGGATCATAGACATGGACGACATCATCAAACGTGAGGATACCATTCACCAGGTACACGGTACATACTCTTGCAACTCGGCCAACGTTGTCTACCTAATACGTTGCAAGAAAGGATGTCCCGAAGCATGGTACATTGGGGAGACCATGCAGACACTACGACAGCGGATGAATGAGCATCGCTCAACAATCACCAGGCAAAACAGTTCCCTTCCTGTGGGCGAACACTTCAGCAGTCATGGGCATTCGGCCTCCGACCTGCGGGTAAATGTTCTTCAAGGGGGCCTTCGTGACACACGACAGTGCAGAGTTGCTGAGCAGAGACTGATAGCCAAGTTCCGCACACATGAGGACGGTCTTAACAGGGATCTTGGTTCATGTCACACTATCTGTAACCCCATAACTTGCCTGGTTAGCAGAAAACCTCACTTACTGTGCTGTCTGGAGAAAATACACAATTCTCTAACCAATGCTCAGGATTCCCTTCACACACATTGTTAGCCACTTTAACACTTGAATAGCAGGTTAGATGTAAGGATTCGCATTCTAATCAGCAATCTGTAACTGTCTGTGTGGATATGAGTGCCTCTGCAGATCAGAACACTGCATTTGCCTGACGAAGGCGCATAGCGTCGAAAGCTCGCGGATTTACTATCAAATAAATTGGTTGGATTTAAAATTGGTGTTGTAAAACTTTACTGAGTTTACCCCATTCCAACGCCGGCATCTCTACATCATGGAATTGTGGAGGACAGACCTGCAGCCGAGAAGCCGGTAAAGTATACTACGAAGAACGCAAGAATAAGGATCTGGAAGCCAAGGTTGCAATCACTAGGCTGGAGCAGGTGAATATTCCTCAGACATTCCCCCATCCCTGTCTGAGCTGGAGACACAGTTAAAAAGTCTGACAACACCACGTTTAAGTCCAAGCGATGTGTCTGTGTCGATATACGCAATCTTCTTGGAGATCCTTGAACTGTAGTGAGATTTCTTACTGTGTTTACCCCAGTGCAGCTCCGGTTCCTTTGTGGTAGCGATGTGCAGTTCCACGTTCCTAATCCGTGCAGGGCTGGCTGGTCTCAGTGGGTAAGCGGTTCAGGAAGAGACAATTCACCAACAGCTCTCCCCGGGAGGGGAAGGTCTTGCCTGGAAAAGGCCTCCCTGCACAGTGTGCGGCTAAAGATCAGGCTAGGCCAGAACAACTGCCCAAAGATATGCTCTTCGGCTGACTGGCAAAACAGTTTCTCCCTAAATTGTCTCGCTAAAGGCTCGTTGGGCCGAAAGGCCTGTTTCCTGTGCTGTGTTGTTCTTTGTTCTTTTGTTCTTTGTATACAACATCCCTCAGTGTAAACCAATAAGCCCCACATGGAATAGTCAAAATAGCTCACATCACATATCATAGAATTCTGCACTGTAGGAGTCCATTCGGCCCATCGAGTCAGCACCAACCCTATCCTATCCAGGCACTGTCTCCATAACGCCACGTGTCTACCCTGCTAGTCCCCCTGACTAATACACCTAACCTGCACATCTTTCGACTGTGGGAGGAAACTGGAACATCTGGAGGAAACCCATGCAGATACAGGGAGAACATGCAAACTCCATACAGTGATCTGAGTTGGAATTGAACCTGGGTTCCTGCTGCTGTGAGGCAGCAGTGCTAACCACTGTGACACTGTGCCATCCCATATTCTGATATCCTCTCTCCAGTGTATTATTCAATCTAACTCTTTGACACCCCTCACTGTAATACTCTGATGCACCTCTCATTGTAACATTCTGATATGCTCCATACAACTCATTGTAAAGCACTGATATACGCTACACCTCCTCACTGTAACACTCTGATATATCCCACATCCTTACAGTAACACTCTAATATACCTCACCCCTCACAGTAACACTCTGATATACCTCACCCCTCACTGTAACACTCTGATATACCCCCCCACCCTTCACAGTAACACTCTATATACCCCGCACCCCTCACAGTAACACTCTTGATATTGAACATAGAACATAGAACACTACAGCACAAACAGGCCCTTCGGCCCACAAGTTGTGCTGAACACATCAAAACCTACCCAGCCATAGACCTATCTATAACCCCCAATCCCACTGGATCCCATATACTCATCCAGAAGTCTTTTAAAAGACCCCAGCGAGTTCGCCTCGACCACCACCGACGGCACCCCTCATAGTACCCCACACCCCTCATAGTAACACTCCTGATATATCCCCCACCTCTCACTGTAACACTGGTATATCCCACCCATCACAGTAACTCTGATATACCCCAAAGTCCTTATTATAACACTTTGATATACCTCACTGTAACATTGTTATCCCACACCCCTCACTGTAACACTGTGACATATCCCACCCCACTCATTGTAACACTGTGATATGCCCCATACCCCTCAATATAACACTCTGATACATCCTACACTCTTCAATGTAACACTCTGATATACCTCATACCTCTCATTCTAACACTGATATATCCCACACCCCTCAATATAACACTCTAATATATACCATATCCCTCTGTGTAATATTCTGATATGCCCCACTCCCCTAACTTTAACACTCTGATATATTCCACATCCCTCATTGTAACATTTTCAACCAAGAGGGCTGTGAATATGCCAATGTTGTTTATATTCAAGACTGAAGGACAGACGTTTTGATCTTCAGGGAATCAAGGAATAACAGCAGTGGATGGGAGAGTGTCACTGAGGGAAAGATCAACCATGACCATATTGAAAGGTGGAGCAGATTGGAAGGGCTAAATGGTCTACAACTTCTATTGTTTACATTATTTTGTGCCTCAGTGCCTGTAAAGTGAACAAAGAACAAACAACATGGGAAACAGGCTCTTAGGCCCAACGAGCCCGCGCCGCCACTCTGATGTTCCCACCTCTACCTGTGATCCCTGTCTATGTTTATAGATCTATGAATTAAAAACCAAATTTGAGACAATTTAGGGAGAATTTGTTTTGCCAATTAGCCTAAGAGCACATTTTTGGGATGTGGGAGGAAACCAGAGCACCCGGAGAAAACCCACACAAGCACGGCGTGAAGCTTTGGAACATCATGAGATCATGAACAGTTCTATACTGATGCAAGCCTTTCATTTTTAAAACTTCCTTTAAGTTACTGCTGTACGGCTTTAATATTGGCAAACATGTCACTTACATGGAGAACATAGTGGATTGGCAGCATAGAAGTTTGGGAAGAGCATTCCTTCTGCAGCCATTCGGTCTAAATTTGGGGTCTCTCTGGAAGGCTCCCCGAAGGCTCCCAGGTCCCCCCAGCCCATCTGCAGTGAAAGAGAGAGAACTGAGCCGAATTTCATTCCTTCATTCCTCAATGTCTACCTCAACAAACACTTTGAATTTCTAGAGTCAGGAGTCAGAGTTTGGAAAGGCAACACCATATGGGGAGAGGTCGGAGTCCACGGGTAGAGAAGCAGGAATGCACTGACAAGACAGCCTGCAGGGAGAGAAGCAGCATAGTGCACAGCAGTTAGCACTGCTGTCTCACAGTGTAAGGGGCTCAGGTTCGATTCCCAGCTTGAGTCACCGTCTATGTGGAGTCTGCACGTTCTCCCTGTGTCTACGTGGGTTTCCACCAGTGCTCCGATTTCCTTCCAAAATCCAAAAGATGTGGTGATTAGGGTGGATTGACTGTGCTAAATTGTCCCTCAGCGTACCCAAACAAGCACCGGAGTGTGGTGGCTAGGGGATTTTCGCAGTAACTTCATTACAGTGTTAATATAAACCTACTTGTGACGCTAATAAATTAACTTTAAGCGGAAACAGACCGACAGAGAACACACAGGGAGAGAAGCGGGAATGCACAGAGAGATAGCTGGCAGGGGGAGAGCTGGCAGGGAAGAAGCGGGAATGCACTGGCAGAGGGAGAGCCGGCGGGGGACAGCTGCCAAAGAGACCCCAAAGAGAACATAAGAAATAGGAGCAGGAATAGGCCATCTATCCCCTCAAGCCTGCCCTGCCATTCAACAAGATCATGACTGATCTGAAGTGGACCAATTCCACTTCAGATCACAGAGACTTTGTTCATGAATCATTAAAAATTAGGGTGCAGATGCAGCAATCAAGAAGGCAAATAGTAAATTGGCCGTCATGCAAGGGGATGTGAGTGTAGGAGGAAAGACATTTCGCTGCAATCGCGCAGAGCCTTGGTGAGACTGCACCTGGAGTACCGTGCACAGTTTGGGGGGGGGAATGGGATGTGCGTCTTGGGGGTGGTGGGAGAACATGCTGGTGGGGGAGACGTGTGTTGCGGTAGGCGAGGAAGCATATGCTGGGGGGAGGTGAGCATTTGGAGGGTAAAGGGGAGCACGTTGGGGAAAGGGGTTAGCATGCTGGAGGGTAGAGGATGGCATGCTGAGGGGAGGGTCACGTGCTTGTGGGAGAGAGGGGGGCGCTCGGTGGGGGGAGAGGGGACACACTAGCAGGACAGGGATGCATGAACTGGGGGGGTCGCACGCTGGTGAGAGCAGCGCATGCTGGGGGGAGAGGGGGCGCGCGCTGGGGGGAGAGGGGGGGCGCGCGTGGGGGGGAGGGGCGCCGCGCTGGGGGGAGAGGGGGCGCGCGCTGGGGGGGAGAGGGGGCGCGCGCTGGGGGAGAGGGGGGGGCGCGCGGCTGGGGGGAGAGGGGGCGCGCGCTGGGGGGAGAGGGGGGGCGCGCGCTGGGGGGGGAGAAGGGGCGCGCACTGTGGGGGGAGGGTGCGCGCACTGGGGGGAAAGAGGGGCCCGCACTGGTGGGAGAGGGGGCGCGCACTGGGGGGGAGAGGGGCGCGCGCTGGGAGGGAGAGAGGGGGCGCGCACTGGGGGGAGAGCGGGCGCGCGCTGGGGGAGAGAGGGCGCGCTAGGAAGAAGAGGCACGCTCAGTAGCAGATCGTGTTGGGAGCGCGCTCTTTATCGCTCACGTCGTCCATGAGGAGGATGATGATGTTGGGCGCGCTCCCGTTCCCCGGGAACGCGCCCCCGGTTCCCGCCGCCGCCGCGAGACAAAATCCGAAATATAACCGCCACATCCCCGCGAGCCGCACACGTGACCGGGTCAGCTGGTCTCGAGCAAGATGGCGGTGTGTGTGGCAGTGATCGCCAAAGAGGTGTGAGGGAAGGAAGGGAGGAAGGAAGGGAGGGAGGACAGATGGAGGGAGAAGGCGGGCGGGGTAAGTGGGGAGGAGGAGGACAGAAGATTGCGGCCTTCAGAGAATCGCAAAACTCCAGCCTGGTGATGAGAGAGAGGGAACTGAGAGCCCGGACTGGGGCGGGGGATAGTTCCGCATCACAGTCGGTGTGATAAAGACTGGGAATTATCAGTATCTTTGGAGAGATATCGTTGACTCCGTTCTCTCTCAGCTGCTGAGAATTTCCAGCATTTTTTGTGTGTGTGCTGGGATTGGTTCGGTGGCTGGGGGCTGGTGAATTAGATTTATCGGGATAGGAAGAATGATATAGGCGAAAGATGGACTCGGAAATTTGGTCTTGCCAGAGAGCCTGTATAACAGGATGGGCTGAATGACTTTCTGTCCTATAACCATTCAATGATTCTAAGAAACATTAACTTTCCACTGATGCTGTTTGACCTTCTGTCACTTGTGGGAATAGTGTACAGGCCTACGGCAAACTAATATGCTCGGAGAGTGGGAACCTCTGAAGAGTCAGAGAGGAGGGGACAAGCACAAAAACAAAAGGCAGAGATAAAAATGATAGAGAAACCAAGGACAAAGTTCAAACACGACTATAGAGAAAAATATTGGGAGCAAGGCAAACAATGTTAAAAAGACAAGCTTAAAGGCCCTGTGTCTTAATGCATGGAGCATTTGTAATAAGGTGGATAAATTAATTGAGCAGATAGATGTAAATGGGTACAATATAATTTGGATTAGGGAGATGGGGTGACCAGTGGTGGGAATTGAATGACCCAGGTTATTCAATATTTAGGAAGGACAGGCAAAGGCAAAGCTGGTGGAGTGGCACTGCTGGTTAAAGAGAAAATAACACAATAGTGAGAAAGGATATTGGCTTTGACAACATGGAGTCTGTATGGGTAGAGTTGAGAAGTACCAAGGGGCAAAAAACATTAGTGTGTGTCATGTATAGACCCCAAACTACAGTAACATGGGGAATGGCATTAAACACAAAATTAGGGATGTATGTGATAAGGGAATACAGGTGATGGGTGATTTTAATCTGCACATAGACTGGGCAAATCAAAGTAGCTATAAGGCATAGAGGAGTTGTTCCTGGAGTGTATACAGGATGGTTTTTTTGACCAATATGTGGAGGAACTGATTAGAGAGCAGACCATCTTAGACTGAGTACTGTGTAATGAGAAGAGTATCGTTGCCACTCGAACTGTACAAGACTCCTGGGGATGAGCAACCATAACATGATAGTTTCTTTTATTAAGATTCATCACCTTAGTCTCCAGCTTGATTAAAAAAAACCAAGAAGATATGAGACATGAATTGGCCTTGATAGATTGGGGAGAGTTACTTAAAAGGATGGTAATGTATAGGCAATAGCAAACATTCAAGAAATGCTGAAGGTGAGCATACAGGTGCAGCAGGCGGTAAAGGTGGCAAATAGCATGTTGGCTTTCATTGCGAGAGGTTTTGAGTACAGGAGCAGGGATGTATTGTTGCAATTATGCAGGGCCTTGGTGTGGCCACATCTAGACTATTGTGTGTAGTTTTGATCTCCTTCTCTGAGGAAGAATGTTCTTGCTCTCAAGGGAGTGCAGCAGTGGCTTACCAAGTTGTTTCCGGGGATGAACGGAGATTAACTAGGTTAGGATTGTTTTCACTGGAGTTCAGACGAATGAGAGGGAATCCCATAGAGACTTGTAAAATTCTAACAGGACTAGACAGGATAGATGTTCCCATTGGTGGGAGTCCAGAACCGGGGGTCATAGTCTGAGGATTCAGTTAGACCATTTAGGACACTGAGAAGACGTCTGTTCATCCAAAGAGTGGTGAGCCTGTAGTATTCATTACTACAGGAAGTAGTTGATGCCAAAACTTTGAATGTATTCAACAGGCAGCTGGATATAGCACTTCAGGCGAAATGGGATCAAAGGTTATGAGGACAAAGCAGGATTAGGCTATTGAGTTGGATAATCAGCCATGATCGTAATAGGTGGTGGAATAGGTGCGAAGGGCTAAATGGCTGCCTCCTGCTCCTATGTTTCTATATCAACATTAACTGTAGAGCAGAATGTAAAAGATGATGGGAGCTTGTCAGGAATGTACTGCAATAATCATGAATTTTAATTTGCACATGGATTGAAAAATCAGATGTCAAAATTGACATAGATGAGAAGTTCATGGAATGTTTTTGGGATAATTTTTTGGAACAGCACATCCAAGGGCCAATCAAAGAATAAGCTATACTGGACCTGATATTGTGCAATGAGAGAGGATTCACTGATTCTGAAATTGAAGGTATCAGTGCTCAGAATTCAACTGAATTTTACGTTCAGTTTGAGGAAAAGAAAAGTGTGTTCAAGTACAGTATTTTAACCTTAAATAAGGGCAACTATGAGAACATGAAAACTAGCTATGGGATTAATAGATGTTCAATGACAGACATTTAAAGGGATATTTCAGAATAGGCATATTCCAATGAGAGGAAATATCTAAGGAAGGCGCTAACTAAAATGGTTAAAGTATTAAAGAAAAATTATATATTTGTGCAATGACGAGTGGCAGAATTAAAATATTGGGAAGAATATAAAGAACATCAAAGAATGTTGAAAAGATGAAGAGGGATAAACTAGAATATGAAAGAAACTAGCTAGTATCTTAGAATCCCTGAAGTGCAGTAGGAGGACATTTGGCCCATCAACTCTACTGACCGTAGACTTGGGCAGGAGGGGAATGTAGGGTTGAGGTTACGATCAAATCAGCCATGGTTCAAGGGGCCGAGTGGCCTACTCCCACTTCTGATTCGAATGGTGCTATGTACTGTGTATTTCCAGCATTTTCTGATTTTATTCAGATTTTCAGCTACAGTAATTTTTTTCAGCTCACTTGTTAATCTGTTTATTGCTCTTGTTTAGAATTATCCACTGTACATTAAAACTGTTCCGACGGAGAATGAGCTGAAGTTTCACTACACGGTCCACACTTCACTGGATGTAGTGGAAGAGAAGATCTCAGCAGTTGGGAAGGCTCTAGTGGATCAACGGGAGCTGTACTTGGGGCTGCTTTATCCCACTGAGGATTATAAAGTGTATCCTTAATGTACATAAATATACATAAATGGTATAGATGAGAATGTGAAGGGAATGATAAGTTTGCAAACGATAGGGTAGAACATTACAGCGCAGTACAGGCCCTTCGGCCCTCGATGTTGCACCGACCAATGGAACCAATTTTATGACCCTCTAACCTAAACTATTCCAATGCTAGCTGATAGAAGACAGAGGGTGGTGGTTGATGGAAATTATTCATCATGGAGTTCGGTTACAAGTGGTGTACCTCAGGGATCTGTTTTGGGGCCCCTGCTGTTTGTAATTTTTATAAATGATCTGGATGAGGGTATTGAAGGATGGATTAGTAAATTTGCGGATGACACCAAAGTCGGAGGAGTGGTAGATAGTGAAGAGGGGTGTTATAGTTTGCAGAGAGACTTGGACAAGTTGCAGAGCTGGGCCGAGAGGTGGCAAATGGAGTTTAATGTGGAAAAGTGTGAGGTAATTCACTTTGGCAGGAATAACAAATGTGTAGAGTATAGGGCTAATGGTAGGACTCTTAATAGTGTTGATGAACAGAGGGATCTTGGTGTATATGTGCATAGATCCCTGAAAGTTGGCAATCAAGTCGATAAGGTTGTTAAGAAGGCATACGGAGTCTTAGCTTTTATTGGTAGGGGGATTGAATTTCAGAGCCGCAACGTCATGTTGCAACTGTACAAAACTCTAGTGCGGCCGCACTTGGAGTATTGTGTGCAGTTCTGGTCCCCGCATTATAAGAAAGACGTGGAGGCATTGGAGAGGGCACAGAGGAAGTTTACCAGGATGTTGCCTGGTATGGAGGGCAGGTCTTATAAAGAGAGGCTGAGGGATTTGAGGTTGTTTTCGTTAGAAAGAAGGCGACTAAGAGGAGACCTTATTGAAACATATAAGATGACTAGAGGTTTAGATAGAGTGGACAGCGATAGCCTTTTTCCTAGGATGGAGAAAGCTAGCACGAGGGGACAAAGCTTTAAATTAAGGGTGGTAGTTATAGGACGGATGTCAGAGGTAGGTTCTTTACCCAGAGGGTGGTTAGGGTATGGAATGCCCTGCCTGCTGCAGTTGTAGATGCGCCAAGTTTGGGGGCGTTTAAGAGGTCAGTAGATAAGTTTATAGATGAAAAGGGAATGGTTTAGTTTAGAGGGTCATTGCTTTTTCTTAATTGGTCAGCGCAGCATCAAAGGCCGAAGACTCTGTTCTGCGCTGTAATGTTGTATGTTCTAATGCTATCCATTTGCCTATCCACTGACCATTTGAACGCCCTTAAACTTGACGAGGCCACAACTGCTGCAGGCAGGGCATTCCCTGCCCTTGCTACCCTCTGAGTAAAGAACCCACCTTTAACATCTGTCCTATAACTATCACCTCTTAATTTAAAGCTATGTCCCCTCGTGTTATCCATCTCCATCTGAGGAAAAAGGCTTTCACTATTCACCCTATCTAACCCTCTGGACATCTTATATTTCTCAATTAGGTCACCTCTTTGCCGCCTTCTCTCTAATGAAAATAACCTCAAGTCCCTTAGTCTTTCCTCATGAGACCTACCCATCATACCAGGCAACATCCTGGTAAACCACCTCTGTAACCTTTCCAATGCATCCACATCTTTCTTATAATGCAGCAACCAAAACTGTACACAATACCCCAAGTGCGGCCACACAAGAGTTTTGTACGGTTGCAATGTGAAATCTTGGCTCCGAAATTCAATCCCTCTACCAATAAATGCTAACACACTATACGCCTTCTTAATAGTGGTTAATAGTGAAAAAAGGAGACCATAAGTTACAGGAAGACGTAGATGGGTTGGTCAGATGGGCAGAGCAGTGGCAGGTATTTAACTGTGCTAAGTGTGAGGTAATGCACTTAAGAAACAAGATGAGGAAGCGTTTAATGAATGGCAGGCACTAGGAAGCTGGGAAGAACAGATGCTTCTTGGGATCATTACTCACTGATTCCTGAAGGCAGCAGAACAGATGAATAGAGTAGATAGTTAAGAAGACGTATGGGATACTTTTATTGGTCGTGAAATAGAGTATAATTGTAAGAAGGTTACGTTGGAGCTGTACAGAATGTTGGTTAGGCTACAGCTGGAGTACCATGTGCAGTTCTGGTAACCTCACTTAAGAAGAATGTGATTGTGCTAGAGGTGGTATAGAGGAGGTTCACCAGGATGTTGCCTGGGATTTGCATCAGAAGCTCAGCAATTTCACCTCGCACCTCCGTAAGCAGCCTGGGATAAATGGTTTTAATGCTACCTACAAGTTCTAACACTTCCTCCCTCGGTATGGATATTTCCCTCAACTGGTCCACAGCTCCCTCAGAGACAGGAGCTATCAACAAGCCCCTCTCCTTCGTGAATACCAACGCAAAGTATTCATTCAGGATCTCCGCCATTCCCTCGGGCTCTAAACACAGTTCCCCTCTTCTGCCCCTAAGAGGTCCAATTTTTCCTCTAACTACCCTTTTATTCCTAATATAGGAGTAAAAAGCCTTTGGATTTTCTTTAATCGTATCTGCCAAAATCATTTCTTGCCCCCTTTT